>OU611985.1:2420000-3020000 GCA_914767915.1 Agriopis aurantiaria | reverse complement strand
GGTCCACCCGGAAGAGGGGTGAGAGTTGTGCGAGTGTCTCGGTAACTGGTGGGAATGCCAGCTACGTCTGTCGTGCCTGCAGTCCGGCCCCGCACTTCTAACACCCTTACCGGCGTGGTAATACTTAAGTGTCTTCAACGATGGTCTTCCACGGCGGTCTTCCACGTCGTGGTCGCACCGTTGGGTGACCTTCACTTTTCCCAGCGATGACACGTCGTGGTCGCACCGTTGGGTGATCTTCTCTCTTCCCCGCGATGACACGTCGTGGTCGCACCGTTGGGTGATCTTCTTTCTTCCCCGCGATGACACGTCGTGGTCGCACCGTTGGGTGATCTTCTTTCTTCCCCGCGATGACACGTCGTGGTCGCACCGTTGGGTGATCTTCTCTCGGATCGCCCCTTCGAAGTCTTCCTGACGCGAGGTGAAAACAAGGTCTTTCACCTCGTACCCCGTGCAGCACGACGTCTTCCTGGAGCGGGGTGGAAACAAGGTCTTCCACCTCGTACCCGATGCTGCCCGGAGTCTTCTTGGAGCGAGGTGGAAACTTGGTCTTCCACCTCGTACACGATGCTGGGCGTAGAATCCGGCTCGAAGGACCAGCTTGAAATGGTCCTAAGGTGGTGTTAAATAAAAACTCCTTTTTCTCTTCATATAATAGTGGACTGTATTTCTTTGTTGGTTTACAGGATTGTTTCTTAAGGTTCTAGGTGATTCTTGAGTGATGCCGCGGTGAGAAGACACGAAGACAGGAGGGCGAGAGAAGATGCGATGAATACACCGAATGAGCAAATGTGCTCTATATATAAGCCTAAATTCACTCTCGCAATTAGTACCCTGTAGCGGGCGTACAGTGTTTTATCCGTCAATTACAGATCATAATTTTCCTAACGAAACTTTCTAATTTTGACTCAAGGTCACTGTTCTAAAGCTCGTCTCTGATTGGCGGACACTTTCTCACCAATTTACATAATCAAAGTTAAGACTAAATCTGTCCGTAACAACTATATACAACTTTATTGACACCACAAAAACAACATAACACATCAGAAATAAAAACAAAAGTTGGCCTTATCGCCAAAGGCCATTTCTTCCAGACAACTTTCATAGTTCTTACTTATATAGTTAACAAAATGAGTTACATCAGGCCATCTATAACGGAAGCCATTTCTTTCTTTGGACCTATAAACATGAAGTCTTAAATTAGCATAATAATATTGTTTTAAACTATCCCGGTTGCTTATTAGAGTTGTATGGTTATTATCGTTTTTTTTATTTATTTAAAATGCAACTTCACGGACAACAGGGCCCATGACTTTTATTACAGTTAACTACAATAATTTTGTTAACTTAAATTAATTTACTTTAGTTATTCACAATACAGGGAGAGGAAAGTTATTTATATCTTAATCTAAGGTTAAAACAATTTGGTCATGTTACTACTAGTGTTGTGTGTATACCGCAAGCAGGCCAGTGACCCGCAAGCAGCACATGTGCCATCCTCAACCATAGCTTAGGGAAGACAGCGACCCGACACACGACGCCGCCGCAAGCAGGTGCCTTTGATGGTGAGTATGAATGCTCGAGGCATACAAAATCAAAATATTTATATTTAGGCTTTTTAGACCGTATGTGGCCTGAAGCCACAGAGCCTGTTTCGAGGTATTCTCCATTAGTAACACATACCTGACATATGACACATGTGCCAGCCATCGCCCTCCTCCACCATATCTGAGGGAAGAGAGCGACCCGACACACGACGCCGCCGCGATATTTACCCTTATAAGGTTTTGGGTGGAGTTCCTGATCGGAGCAGTTACATGGACCTGCATGTTCATGGGAGCTTACGGGCAATGAAGGAGTTTCTAGCTGCCCTCCAGCAGTTATTAACTCCCTGAAACGGCTTGATGTTGATGCGCTCGCACCGACAACGCCACCTTACTATATATCCCTTGTTTCTCTGATCTGAAGGACACACACGCATTTTCATTCATACACACTTACGCATTTCTAATATCAGTGTGATTTAGTACGTGCTTTGACACTCTTTTGACATTTTGTGACATTTTATTCGTAAAGGTACTCGTATTGTTGTAGTGCAATCAAGCAGGAGCCTTGCAGCCTGGAGGCGGCGCAGGCGCGGTGTTTACACTTCGCGCAATTTATGCTGCCCCTCATAAATACTGCGCGCGCGCCGACAGATATATGGAACCATATTTATTGCTATTTGTTCAGGAGCGTACGGTCAGGAGAAACTGACCTTTGAAGACACATTGTGCAGTTTTTGGTATATTCAAAATCACAGTTACATTGTTATTCAACAGGTATGTGTTACTAATGGAAAATACCTCGAAACAGGCTCTGAGGCTATTCAGGCCACATACGGTCTAAAAAACCTAAATACAAATAAATTTTGATTGTGTATTCATACTCACCATCAAAGGCACCTTCTTTCGGCGGCGTCGTGTGTCGGGTCGCTCTCTTCCCTCAGATATGGTTGAGGAGGGCGATGGCTGGCACATGTGTCAAACTCGTGATCGGGTGCTGCTTGCGGGTCTGCTCGCGGTATACACACAAACTAATAATAACATGACTAAATTGTTAAAACCTTACTTATCTCTCTCAGTATTGTGACTGTATAGCTAAAGTAAATTCGTTTAAGTTAACAAAATTGTAGTTAAGTATAACAAAAGCCTCGGAGCCCGTAGAGCTGCTTATTAAATTTATTAATTATCCCATGCAATTGCAGTGGCCTGGCACTTCATAAATAAATACAAATAATATCACTTTCAACGAAGTTAAAAAAATAAATATATCTAAGCTTTATTAGGCTGCTTAGTCTGTGGCCACATTATTTAAGTGGCCTGAATAACACAGATCCAAAAAGTCAAGTCTCTGAAGTTTGTTTGCATTTCTCAAACATACCCAAAACTATAATATACCTAATCGTAACAAACCAATATAAGTAGTAGAAGATATCTACCGCTTATAAACTTTCGGCAATTTCAGAGCTGAGACGAAAAAACTCTTTTTTTTGTTGTCGCTGCAAAGGCTTGCCTACACCCAAAGCCTCCACCGTTTTGGAATGAGTTTACTTTTAGGGTATCGTACCCAAACGGTGACTACGGTTCCCCATGCTAAGCCAGAGCTGTCCGTCAATCCTACCTTATAGATTCATCGTATAACTTCATTATTTAATTATAAATTATTTATTAGCACATAATTTGATGTTTTAACACAAATAATAAAAATAAACAAGAAGTAAAAAAAATTGAAAATACAGTTGATGTGATTTTCTACGCTTATGATTTAACTCTATCGTAAAAAGAGAACAATAAATGATTATAGTGCAAACTGTAAAATTTTGACATGAAAATTGAAGTAAAACAATAAATAACAAGTGAGTCGGGCTCGCGTTAATAATGCGAATGGTCTTTCGTATGTCCGTCCTGTAAGTATTTACCAAACAACAAAATTAAATTATGATAAAAATATAAACCGACTGCATTGTATACATAATAGGTAATAGGCATAGTAGGTAGTAGGTAACTGAAAAGTAACAGCGGCGCGCTGCATGCCTATACTGGTAGTAGATACAAAGAGATTAGATATTAGATAGCCCGGTGGTCCAGTAGACCAGGTAGTGAACCTAACTTCTGAGCTTGGGGGCGTGGGTTCGATTTCCTAGGACAAACATTTGTGTTTGTTCTATATCTGGTTGTTAATATCTATTTAATTTTTAAACTTTCGCGATTTAAACACATATCAGCATTTGAGTCAGCTCGTGACCACGGCCATTGTAACATGGTCGAAACGTCGAGCGAAAGGTACATATTTTTTACCTAAATTAAATAATACGTGATAAGTCCCGATTATCATTTAAAATATGTGTTCAAATCGCGATAGTTTAAAAATTAACATTTTAAATATCTATTTAATTATGTATTTAAAACTATATATAACTATATATATCAGTCTCTGGCAGCCATATCACAAGCTTTGCTTAGTTTGGGGTCAGATGACCGTGTGTGCAAAAATATCCCGAATATTTATAAAAAAAAAGCTCTTTTATACCCAGGTTATACCGCTATAAATCTGAGTATTTCATAGTAGTGTTATATATTTTTGAATTCTACTGAGTGAGCTCTACATAATGGTACATACGGTAATATTAGGACCTATATAATATAAGGACCTATTTAGCAAAGAAAACTTACTATTTTCCCTTTTACAATTAAATAATTTCTGATTCTGATTTTATAAATTTTTTCGCGGACGCCATCTTGAATTCTCCTAGCCTATATGACTCATACTATTAAAACGATTCAAATGTCACCTCACATGTCGAAATCCATTTAGGCTGTAGGGCGTGCCAAAGAAATCTTATTCATACATACATACACTCGAAAAACATAGTCTTCCTTCTTGCGCAGTCGGGTTAAAAGCATGTCATGAAATTGTGTGTTGGTACGGAACCCACGGTGCGCGATTTCACCTTGCGCGCTTGACTGTTTTTTTCTTAGTATGCGTCGTTCGCCTGGCATCAAACCACTTCATTGTAATAGGTACCTATTTAAGTAGATTACCAATAAATTAGCTCGCATGAAAAGGAGCTGAGTTTTTCATCAGTCGACTACATTTTATGCTTTGGTAGACTTGGTTATATTATGGGAACAAAATCCGCTGCGGTTTTATTCTCATAATCAAAATTTGATTTATTACTGGCAAGGTTATTAAAAACCTTTAAGATCTCAGAAACGGGGGCGGGTCAAACGACGTCTTCTCGTCACAATGTACTTTGCATTCCAATAATTGAAAACCATTTCGAAGCGTCGTTAAAAATCCTGCGAGAAATATTGATGTAGCGTCACTTCGATGTTCACTAAGAAAACAAAAGACAATAGTACAAGACGTACAGAAGATTCACTCTGCAAAATCATTTAAATAAAAGATACTACACAATAAGTGCCATTTAGGACGTGCGAGCGCTACCTACAGCTATATTAAGGTGGTACGTTTCACTTATGGCGCGAAATTCAAATTTCAAACAGTTTTTTTGTACTTGTAGCTAGGTCGGATAATTATTGTAAACGGTCATGATGTTTGCGGAAATTGATTATTATGCTTTACAAAATTACATAAAGTTATTAGTGCTATCTATCTCTAATGCACATTATTACTTACATTTGACAATAAACAAATTTTATTATTTATATTATTCATAATCAGCCTTTTAACAGTCCACTGCTAGACTTTTAGCATACCCTCGAAAGGGTGATTGGGCTATATCCACCACGCTGGCCCGGTTGCGGGTTGGTGGATTCACATACGCCATTGAATTTCTTCTCCGTACTTATGCAGGTTTCCTCACGATGCCGAAAAGCCAGTGGTATGAAAATCTGTACATAAACTCTAAAAAGCTCATTGGTACGGGCCCGGAGTTTGAACCCGCGACCTCACGCTTTCAAGTCTAACGGTCTCCCAAATAGAACAATCACCCACGGCGTTTTTGTTTATACTATTATTTTATTTGAAATTTAAGTTGCCCGCCACATGTAAAACGTACCACCTTAACCTAGAAGCTGCTTCTTTGTCTATCGCGTAACTCATGTCGCGTTATCTCTGTATATCGCGCGGCAGTCGGTTACTTAGCTTCATACCTAAAGTGCGGAGTGCCCCAGGCCTGCTAGAAATCACTTTGCGAGCGTACGATCAGAGCCTTGGACTTATAACGGTCATATAACATTTAAATGACCGTCGGCATAGCTAACCTCGCAGCTTAACCACGGCAACCTCTACGTGTAAATCCCGATCTTTATAAGGCATCGTATAAATCGCGGTGGTTCTCGATCAAATTGATAATAAGTGAGCTGAACTAAATCAGTTAAATTATGAATAAGGAACGTGGCGCGTGCGCACCGGACCGACCCCGCACTCGGCTGGCAAGAGCAAAAAGTAAACTGTCGCCGTCGACTCCCACTCGCAAATATCCGTAAGAAATTTATGAATTATATACCTACACATATTAAAAAAACAAGCCCCGGCGAATTATTTCGCTGCCAAGCACATGACGTATCCGTTGGATGAAGGGACCTACCTTCATCAAACTTTTATTTATTAAGGTTCATTCAGGAAAATAATATAATCTACGAAAGTGCTAAATCAAATAAAAATATGTATGTGTTAAAATAGTAAAGTGAAAAAATAGTAGTAGTATGAAATAGTTCCTTTTTAGGGTTCCGTACCAAAAGGGTGCGGAATGACTCTATTACGAAGCCTACGCTGTCTGTCTGTCCGTCTATCCGTCCTATCTTTTAACGGCTGTATCTTTCCAAACGTAATAGATAGCCAGCTGAATTATTTAAAGAAAATTTAATGTTTCGATGGATTGGCTAAGAAATAATAATACCTAAGTCAAAAAAGTTAAAACGAAAGGGGGTCCCTAATGTTCCCACACAACAAATCTGGCTATCATACAACAGGCTGTATCTTTCGAACCGTAATAGATAGCCAGTTGAAAATTTCACAGAATATGTAATGTTACGGCAAATTTACCAAAAAACTAAAAAATAAAAATAATAATGTCAAAAAATTAAAACTAAAGAGGGGTCCTCATACAACAAACGTATTTTTTTACGTATTTTTGTATGTGCTCTATACGTACAAGCAAAGAGATTATAAGATCATTGCGTACAAACGTCAAACTTGGCATCATTATAATACACACTCTAATGTAAAACAACAAATAATAAATAATGGCTAAGTGCAAGTCGGTGATAAATTTCTGTTCACCACCTATATAGTTAAGCAACGTCGGGCTTGGTCGGTACTTGGATGGGTGACCACCTGGGCGTGATGTTGTCTTTTTGCACTACTTTATATATTTTGTGCGCGAGCCCAACACGCACTTGGCCTTTATTGCTTAAACTCACCATAATTCTAACCAAAACTGACTTACCCTATTATAATATAGGTAAGTACAATAATTATATCTATTTATTTATAGAATGATAGTTAGGTTTTAATTTGTTGTTTTTTTTTTAATTTTGGTAGTAATCGTTTTAGGTTTTAAAAACTGTCTTCTAAATTAGTAAAATACCCAATTTCTTGTACTTGGATGACAATATTATGTCAGCCAAGTTTTCCAGAAGTTTTCCAGTTGTTTTGATTTAAAAACAAACTACAGAACCGATTATGATGAGATTTCTATGGGACCGATCTGAAAATACCTAGGTAGGTATTATTTGTATTCAAAGATCTCATGCTTATACTACTAGTATCTCTGTTTGAATCATTATGGTTTCAAATAATTCAAATAATTTTCCAAATTGGTTTGTAAATGACGGAGATCTGAAGTAACAAACTGAGATCTGTATATTTATCAAAGTAACAAACATTAAAAACCTGAGCTTATGTTAAAAACAGAACCAAAGACTTGGCTTGGTCAATAAAATAAATAAATATAAATAGAAAATATTTCGGGACATTTTTTCACACACGGTCATCTGACCCCAAACTAAACAAAGCTAGAAAAACTAGAGACAAAATTGAATAATGGAGACGAAGGTTGTATACCTAATTACGATGCAATTTCTGTCATTGCGATCACGACGTATATCAACAAACCGTCCAAGTGCAAGTCGGGCTCGCGCACTCAAGGTTCCGTACCACCACAAAATACAATAATTATCAATTTAAAAAACCGACTTCAAATTAGTAAAATGTGGCATTACGATTCGGTGAGAAGAATGATAAGGTCATCTAAGTAGCAAAATACGTTGCTTAACTTGGTAATGAACAGAAATTCGTCACTGACTCAAACTTAGCCATTATTTATTATTTGTTATTATACTTTAGAGTGTGTACTATCATGCCAAGTTTTGAAGCTTGTGCGTACCTATTACCGTTTTTACATCGGAGTAATTACAAAAATACGTTTATTGTATGGAACCCTTTCGTTTTTACTTTTTTGACTTTATTATAATTTATAATCAAATCCGCATTACATAATATTTTGTGAAAATTTCAACTGGCTATCTATTACGGTTCTAAAGATACAGTCGTTTAAAGGTAGGTTATTTTTTAATTTGACTTATGTACACATAATAATATTATTAAAATATACTGTTTATATACATCGTTCTAGAAAGTGTACTGGAGAAGTTTCACTATGGAGTTATTAATAAAGTATTGTAGGACGGATGGACGGACAGACAGACAGGTAGTGTAGGCGCAGTAATATGGTCCCGTTTTTACCCTTTGGGTACGGAACCCTAAAAACACGCCAACTGGCCTGTCGTTGATTATCGTCTTGTAAAGTCTTCGTTAGCCGTGATCCCTTGCGAGGGCTGCGACCCTCGGCGCTGGGGGCCTGGGGTGCGGCCTATAACTACATTTGGAACTGCAAACACCACCATGCGGGCGAAGGATAAAAAACTAAATCCTTTTTGGGCCATGTAGATTTTGTTAGAAATCTTTGAAGTCTCCAAATGCATTTTAAAAACAGAATCATATTGCTCAACGTTTGTTGTCTGGTGCAAAATGTTAGCCGTAATAGTCAAATTAGACCACCCAATATTTTCCTTATTGTTACTTAACTAAGTTAATCATCATCATCATCATCAGCCAGAAGACGTTCATTGCTGAACATAGGCATCCCCTTCAACCTCCACACTGAACGAGTCTGCCATCTGCATCCACGGGATGCCAGCGACTCTCACAATGTCGTCGGTCCATCTAGTAGTAAGCCTACCTACGCTGCGACTTCCGGTTCGGTTTCCGGTCCAGAGCGGGCAATGGAGAGAGCTATGCTCGGAGTTTCTTTGCGCGATAGAATCCCGATTCAACAACAGTGTTTTAAATTTCGTTATCAAAAACCGTGACGTCATAAACAAACTCCATTGCCTGCGTTTAATTTTGGCTTGAATTATAAATTAGTTATAAAAAGATCAATATTTTTTGGAAATAATAGATACCCCAGAAAATTGTAAGATAGTTTCGGCAAATGTGCCTAAGCTAAGCTTAATTTGCAGCTTCTTGCTCAGGATAGAACATCTGGTAGGCTCGGTTCACTCACTGTCTTACTCAAAGAGAAAGTTGTGGAGTGTGGGAAATGAGTAAGGAAAAAAATTATGTTTAAAAACTAATATAATTTTTTTAACTAAACAAATTAAAAATGTGGACTCACTACAATGTTGTTAATATTAAGTCAAAGAGAAAAATATATAAAAATGAGCAAACAAAGGCATAGACGGTTTTGTCCATGGTGTAAATGTATTTATAAAAACCGGCTTACAATAATAGAACACAAGGCAAAGGATAGACTTGCCATCTCAGCGATAAGCCAGGGCCCCGATTCTACTAAAGAAATTGTTTTTAAATTGTAATTGTTGCGATTTTAATTGTTAAATAATTGCCTCAAAATTGACAGTTATAAACATTTTTTTACAATAGAAAAATACAACCACCTAATATTATAACTTAGTATAAAAATAAAAATAAACTGTCAATTTTGAGGCAATTATTTAAAAAATAAAATCGCAACCATTACAATTTAAAGACAATTTGTTTAGTAGAATCGGGGGGCAGGTTCGGTGGGACGATAGTGCATGGGCGCTTAATTATTGAGAAATTGATGAGCACGCAATAAGTGCTAAATAAACAGAGTGACCGGCTGGGGCTGCTGACATGACTATGTATAGGTACTCGTATTTATAAACGGCGACTTTGTTGTAAATTCCTGATGTTAAACAAACGGCTCATTTATATGATACCTAAGTTATTAATTTATTACTATAAAGGCACGACGTAAAGATTTTTTGGTTCGAAGATTCCTTAATAAAATACTCTACTTAATACGTTCTCATCGTAGAGGGAGAAGTACTTATACTGAATCTATGGGTCTCACACTCACCATTTAGAACACAGATATACACAACTAGATCTGTGACTTAGAACGAGGTTTCAGATTGCTTTACCTAGACAACGTCAAAAATTAAATACATATTATTACATCAGACCTCGCATATTTTTTTTCTACTTGGTTTGACACTTACAAAGGCGGATTCGTGTGTTTTTTTTTTCCGAAAAAATTGGAACTACTCTCAGTCCGCATCGTCGCCTATTATCAGGCGAGATGGCGGCCAAGCGCAAGCCTATCTACTATACAAAAAAAAAAACTACTCGTAACAACAAAAGTTAAATTAGACAAGTGGGCTAAGCTATTTTATTTTTATAAAAACACGAATACTATATTTAATTATCCTAGGGTATGTTCGCAAATCTCGGTGACTTAGCTCTCTGTTTTTTTGGAGTGTACGAACGGACGTGTACAATTGTACATGTCTCGCAATAGTCGCAATAAAATAATCAGCTCCATTGATGAAAGGATGACAAAACGCCCCAAATTGTGACAGCTGCCGCCCACGAGCTGCCGGGGCATGGATATAATTCGATAAATATAGGAAGGAAACTATCGGCATTGTAGAGCACGCGGTTCGGTGCGACACGTCGCCGCGCGACACCACGCAACGCCACGCGACGTCGGCTCACGGCGCGTGCCGCCAATAAGCTCGAGAGGGCGCCACGCGGCGACTTACTCTCTAATTGTTAACTAATCAGCTTACGGTTTTCATAAAAGTCATGTTCACTGAACTGCGATTCTGTTTTGACTACTTCACATTGAAGCAATGTAATGATTATAGAGAGTCTTTTTAAGCGCTATTTTGATCCATGGTCTCACATGATTCAACCGCGTGGGAGCACTTTGGAAGTCTATGTGCCATAGAGTTGATTAAAGTAGTGCAGCCTACCCACATTTAGCGATGATACAATACAATACATTATCATCATCATCAGCCAGTAAATACCCACTGCCTGAATAAAGGCCTCCCCCTCTCAGAGGGTGGGTTGTCACTACAATACAATATCACTTTAAACACATAAACTAACATCAAAACACACATAAACTAACCATATGCCGTATATTTTTAATGTTAGTTTATCAAAAATATACGGCAATATAATGGGCGGCCCCATCGCCTAAAGCGATATCTTCCAGACAACCTTTGGATGGACGAGAGTAAAGAATTTGAAAGCGGTCGGTGGTGCACATAAAATATAACTAAATATACATATACTACATACATGTATGTATACAATAAATTCACACTGCTACATACATAAATATTATCAATAAAATACATACACAAGGCATGTGTCCTCATGTTTAATTTATTACAAATAACCGGCTTAGCGAGGAATATAACTAAATACATTACATATACTGAAAAAATATTTTAAATTGGCTGATAAATCTCTGACATATGAGCGTTTAAAGTTTTAAGTTTTACGTGTTTTTTATAGGGAGGGGATGCTCTATCCCTTTCTCACAAAGCGTGTGTTAGTATAGCATTTGTATGGCGCTCCTGAGCCGTGACGTCACGGCTCAGTATAGTGCGCTCTCTGTCTAGCATGAAATTTAAATGCTTATATCTGCTTATATCTTATTTATTTTTGAACTAGTTTTAATTTTATTTTCGTTGATGGGCTCTATTTATGATCAGCTTTTTTTATGAGGTAATAAAAAAAATGTCATCATTAAGAGAATGTATATATGTATAGACTAGATTCTTAAAATAAATTATCTTATAAAAAACCGACTTCAAAAAACCACAAAACACAAACATTGTGGCACTAAAAAGAACAAAATAATATTTATACACTGATTTTGAAGTCGAGCGGGAATAGATTTTTATATTTTTCAAAGTTTCTTTTGTAGTTTATCGCCTCAATATGACATGTAACTACTGCTGAGTTTAGAATATTTGCGCCGCTTGTGCTGCTCTGCCGAATTGGCAACCGCAGCAGCCCTACCTTGTGTCTCAGGGAGATTTGTGACGGCGGCAAGTATCGACACAAGTTGCGTCCCAACTTCCAGGGAACTAGTGTCATACCGTCATGCCTCTTTCCATTTTTTATTATAAAGGAGTAATGGGATGGATCTTGTAAAAAACTACGATAATTTATAACTACGATACTTTATTTACATTATGGTCTTTGGTACATGCAATCTTCATCTTTGATATGTTTCCGATTTCTATTGCGGTGCCTATTAGATTCTTTTATTGAACTCTCAGACAATAGGCTTACCTTCAACGGTCGAAGTAGGCCTGAGTGGGCTCTCGATTGACTCGCGGCGCGCTATTGTGTGGCGTCGCATCGGACTGAGTCGAAGACCACAGGGTCCGCAGTGGAGCCTCCTTGGAATGTTGACCTTCGCCCTAGCAAGTACCAACGCCGAGGTAAATGGTGGAGGAGGCAACCACGTTCCTTCGAGATCATTTTGTTATTCGGTAAAAGGAAGTGGTTGATAAAGGAGTGCTTCTGAAGGAGTGATATGAAGTGGAAGAATTCCTAAAGAAAATGACGTCGTTTTTAATCTTATAACTTGATTGTTGATAAATAAAAAAATCACGTTAGTCTACTCAAAGTAACTCAGTCAAAGTAACTTAGTCGTTAGTTTACTTTCAATTAAGTCACCTTGCAAATAAAAAAACTCAATCATAATCGGTTCAGCCGTTTGGGAGCTACGATGCCACAGACAGACAAATATACACACGTCAAACTTAAAACACCCTTCTATTTACGTTGGGAGTATAAAAATGCAGTTTGTACCTATACAGAGTACCTATTCTGTGTATAAAGAGATACACAGAAAGGGTAAACTAAGCCGAAAGAAGTTCATTATACTCATCATGATGAGACGCTTTAATGAGATCGTGAAATGGCAAAAAAAAACAGCTGTTCCCTAAATTTTGTTGAGTGTGACTAGCATTTTCCTATGGCAAAGCTAAATTTTTTTTCAAGATTTCAATTTCGGCACCATTGTAAAAGTTTTTCGTAGTTATGAGTACAATTACCTCTTTTCGGCATAGTCCACACTTTCTGCGTAACCCTGTATACCTCTGAGAAAGACACCGTGAGGATTTATGTTATTTGCTATAAGTATATCTACCTATGATATCTATGATGTTGCTGGTTTGGTACTCTATGATATATCATGGTCATCCCCACAATATTTCTTACCCTACTGCTGAGCTCAGGAGCCTTAAGGACAACTGCTATTGCGGCACCAAACTAACGTTAAATCTGCTCAGTTGGGAAATCACACAACCATGAACCGTATCTGTGCGCGTTATGATTCACGTTCGCGTGATTTTCCAACTGAGCGGATTTAACGTTAGTTTGGTGCCGCAATAGCAGTTGTCCATAAGGCCCCTGGCCTCTCTCTTGCTATGCCGTCCACTTCGATCAAAGATAATATAACCACTTGACAGCGCATGTAGTCAAAATTCCCTTTTGCAAAAGTAAGCCACTTCGGTCGCGGGTATTGAATGGCGGCTTGTGATTGGAGGCTCAAAAGTCATTCATTCAATTCGCACCTAGGATTGGTCAACTCGAAAAAGTGTATGCTGAAAGTTTTGTACCTTTTCATCACGCGTTTATTTCATCATTCATGGTCATTCGGGTATAGGGTGAGCAGTCAAGTGGTAAACGCAACGCATAAGCATTGCCATTCAGCGTGGTAATGCCACCAGCATGCTGGGTACGCTACCAACTGATAGTGGGCTTGTGCATTTGGATTGTCTTTAGACCTTCAATGGCCTATGTGTAGTCTAACTGTATTTGTAGTGTTAGTATTAGCTTGTATTTTGTTTAGTTAGTCAAGTGGTTTTATCGACATTGGCTTCGATCCTGTGCTAACCAAATCATTCCACCCGACTGCGAGCAACATAGCTCTACCTATAACTATAGTCAATATAGCTCTACCTATAACTATAGTCAACATAGGTCTACCTATACCTACCTATACTCAACATAGGTATTCCCTAAAGCCCTTAAGTCAACATAGGTCTGCCTATAAATATAGTCAACATAGCTCTACCTATAACTATAGTCAATATAGCTCTACTTATAACTATAGTCAACATAGGTCTACTTCTAACTACCTATCGTGAACATAGGTATTTCCTAAAGCTATAGACAAATTGGTAAAAAAAAATATTTAAAAAAATATATATATAGGTCTGCCTATAACTACCTATAGTCAACATAGGTATTCCCTAAAGCTATAGTCAACATAGGTCTGCCTATAAATATAGTTAACATAGCTCTACCTATAACTATAGTCAATATAGCTCTACTTATAACTATAGTCAACATAGGTCTTACCTATAACTAAAGTCAACATAGGTCTACCTATATAACTACTTAGTCAACATAGGTCTTGCCTATAACTAAAGTCAACATAGGCCTACCTATAACTAGCTATAGCCAACATAGGTCTTGCTTATGGGTACGTTCAAACAACAAATGTGCCGGCGTGTCCACTCGAGCCTGTAACATATATTGACAGCGGCTGGGCGCGTCATGTCGCCAGCCATGCAGCCTCGCCCGGACAGAGACTACAATATAACATTTGATTTGCCCTAAACTCGAACTAGTACCAAAAAAGTCTGGCAAAAACTGAAGGCGAGGTCGGACACGTATTACACACACTGACATATTCTTACTAGTACTACATACGTTTACTACTACATAATATTTGAGCTGAAAAAAAAACATGTCACAGATACATCTGTGAGTTTATGATTTGGTTCAAAAAACGATAGAATAAACTTTCCTCGATCAAAAAAAAATCACATGAAACACAGTCGATTCAGTTTATTTTTTTCGCTTTATGCTCTAATGAAAGCTCATAACAACCTGGAAATTGCATGTACTGAAAGACAATTTTATTTTTTATTTTTTTATTTGGATAGAATTTTGATAGTGAATAGTTTCGTTTTTTAGTGAAATTAAAAGCTTAAAAAGGTCGCGAGAATTTGCGCGCACCGCGTTCAGTACCGCAAAGAGAATACAAAGTACCGCGCCAGGCGTCATCGAGGTTGGACCTATGTTCGTTTTTGTCGTTGCACTCCCCCCGCGGGCGTCCTGACTCTTGGGTGGAAAAATACATCGCCGCTATAACTTGGCTGGGGCTGAGGGAGCGTTTTGTTGCCTACGCGACTCGGATAGCCAGCCGTTAATATTGAGCAGCACACAACTGCAAACGAGATGATCAAACGGACGACCAATAGACTTGTGAATGGAATAGCTTGTGTCCAAATTTTTTAAGGTTCCGTACCTCAAAACAAAAAAATATATATCACCCTTATAGGATCACTTTATTGTTCATAAACTGTCTGTCAAGACTAAAGAAATCATAACATAACCTTATACTACTTCCCGTTGACTTTGAATAATGAAATTTGGTTAGAAGCCAAGTCTTACAGCACATAATCTATACTTCTATACTAATATTATAAAGAGGAAAGATGTGATTGTTTGTTTGTTTGTTTGCATTGAATAGGCTCCGAAACTACTGAACCGATTTGAAAAATTCTTTCACTGTTGGGAAGTTACACTATCCCCGGTTAACATAGGCTATATTATATTTTCAAAAAAATATAGGGATCCTTACTAAAACTCCAATAATGTAACCCAAGATGTAAAAAATAAGATTTGTAATTTAGACTTTGCGTGTTTGACAGTTCTAAGACAGGACAACGTCTGTCAGGTCTGCTAGTTACCTATAAAGAAAAAAATTCGAAAGTTGTAAAATTTTGTGTTTCATCACTTTTCTTTTTATTAAACACTTAGATTTTGTAGTTGATATATATATATATCCTGTTTACCAACGACAAAGTTAAGTTTGTCCATCAATAGTTCAACATCTTTAACCGTTTTTCGTCGAGACTCGCTACCCGGGATGGATAGCCTACCTCCATACGTATTTATTAGGTTTGTACGGAACCCGACTCGCGCTTGGCCGGTTTTTAATTAATATCTCATAAAAAAGCTAAAAAAGCAGCGCTATATAATGCGGGAGAGGGACAGCGCATCCGCTCTCTATCCCCACCAAAAACTATTATTACCGCTTATATTTCAGATATTTATCATTTGTCACAAAATCTACTTGACTAACGAAGCTGAAATTTGGCAGATAGATTTCTTATGGGGTATAAAGATCCGCTATGAAAGGATTTTGCGAAAGAACCGAATGAGTGGGGCAAATAAAGGTTGAAAGTCAACGCGTACAAATTGCGGGCAACAGCTAGTCTATACTTCTATACTAATACTATAAAGAGGAAAGATTTGATTGATTGTTTGTTTGTTTGCATTGAATAGGCTCCGAAACTAAAGAACCGATTTGAAAAATTCTTTCACTGTTGGGAAGCAACACTATCCCCGGGTGACATAGGCTATAATCTATACCCGTGCGAAGCTGGGGCGGACCCCTAGTTTGTAATAAATGAAACATTAAGGCTCAATAAGCCTATTATATGATTACCTCTAAATGTCTCTCACCCACAGTACTCTGTAACCAAAATCATAGTGGTCGGCATCGGTTATGTGGACCACCGCGCCTCTGCAAGTCACTCTACCCAACTCAGCGGGCAAGGCAACCCCAACCTTCTCTCGACCGATTTAAGTGTATTTTGCGTGTAGATTGTGCTGAGGACGGAGCCTCGTATCGATAGCTGTCGAGTTTGATTTCGATAATGGACCACTGAGAAGTGATCGAAGCATGATCGGTTCTGTATATTATGTGTACAAATATTATTGTGAACACGTTGCGTAGTCGACTGTTAGCTTTATCTACCTACCTATCTATATCTAACATCTATAATAATAAAAACATAACAGATGCGTTAGTTTGTGTGTAAATCTGGACTTAACTTAGTAACGGCTGAAAGGAATTGAAATTTGAATTAAAACTGGCAAAAAGAAAAAAAAATTTTTTTTTGAAGAATAAAACATATTTCTGACTATACGACTACAACTACGTACATGTACAAACTTAATTAAAAAGCAAAAAAAAAATAGTTTAAATACAGATTGAGAGTCCTCATCAAAACTTTTGCTGAAGGGAACAACAAACCAAAAGCCCATGTGTACAATATTTTGGTTTTTGTTGATTTTTTCAAAAAGCGCCCTTACAATTTCGACAGAATTTATATGGGACCACCTCTGAAGTAAGACCTACCAAACAAAAAAAAAACATTAAAATCAATTCATAATGATAATTGGCGTAGTAATCGAGTAACAAACACAAAAAAAACATACGGTCGAATTGAGAACCTCCTCTTTTTAGAAGTCGGTTAAAGAGAGAACAACATAGAATCGAGAAAAGAGTTTGAAGTTGTCCGTATATGAATATAAAAGACTACGTGTGTAAAGTATGTATGTTCCCTATGGACTCCAAAACGGCTGGACTGTTTTTGACGGGACTTTCACTAGCAAATAGCTGATGTTATAAGGAGTAATACGCGCGGGTGAAACATCGGGGCGCAGCTAGTTTCGAATAAAGATTTAAATTTTACTTTTAGTTAGAAGTTAGAAGTCATGTTGTCCAGATCGTACCCAAAATGCAGCCAGCATTTTGGGTACTATTACTTAAACTCCTCGATATATGGTTGATATTCCGAAAACCCGTACGAAGCGCTTTGTTCCACATTTATTGTGCGAACTGCTAGCCTGTGGAATGCGCTGCCTGAATGTGTTACAATTGGTCCCCGATGGTTACAAATTACAATCTGGGTGTCTTCAAATCACGAGTGAATCGGTTTCTTCTAGGCAAACGTGCTCAAACGTAGACCGCATCATCGCTTAACATCAGGCGTGATGGTGGTCAAACGCAAGGGTATTATTTATTTAAAAACAATATCGAGTCATAAGTATATTTTTTTAAACCTGGTTTCTTACTCATAACCTACCTATCTATACTGATATACAGGGCTACGCATATATACTGTACAAAGCCGTAAGGAGGTCGTGTTCTCATCATTATAAACAACTTTTAGGGACCAACCCTGAAATCGCAACAGAAAACAGTCATTGACACTGGACAAAATGTATGGCACAACTGATTTAGTTTCTTGATTCCAGGGCTGGTATTCCCATTGTTAAAGTTGTTTTTAATTATGAGTACAATGACCTCCACTCGGCTTAGTACAGTCTATATGCGTAGCCCTGTATACAAAGGTATATTACAAGTATGCGAACGATGTTGTGACCTTGCGAAGGGAAGCAGATTACCAGATATCAATCAAACATGATCCAGCGAAGCCTCGCCTGCCTCGCCGGATGATTGACAGGCTTGTGTGGTATCGAGCCGGGTCGGGGGCAAAGGTGACCGGTGCCATTACCGGCGACCATCACTCACAACACGCTGGATAAACTAACCTCGTCTATCATACTGAAACTACCTAGTATATAGCTTATTCTATTTTTATGGAAACTACTCGGATAATCTCTTTGTCAACGTGGGCGTACCGAGGGAAACTGTGGGCAGTTGTCACCCTCCTTTCTCCCTTTTTGGAAGCTCTGAGGTGATTAACTCGCTCCTGTGCAATTCCCCGATCTGAGTTTCGCTCTACGGCTACAAAAGCCTTACGAAAAGTTGCGCGACGCCGACCGCAAACCGTATCTCGGTGCGTTAAGGTTCACTTTCACGTGCACGTGATTTTCCACGCTGCGCTGTTTCAGTGCTGTTTTGAGCCCGTATTAAGAGCTAGCCGTAAGGTACTTGATGTGCATTGTGCCTGAACATCTCGATTTTTTATTATTACATTTCAAAACATCCTTAGTATTTATTACAACAAACAAACTTAGTACAAGGCTCTGAATAAGGTATAATAGGTAGGTACTCCACATAAAAGCGAGGTAGGTACCTAAAGATTATGATAAGATAGATAGATATAGGTACTCTTTATTGTGTACACCAGTACCCTTAGTACAAGAATTGATAGTATTCGAAAACTTTTTTCGTTTACGTATTGTTCCATACATTGTAGTAAAGCGCCTCCAGCAGAAACGCGGAGGATCTAAAATCGGTAGTAATCGGCGGTATAGATTGCTTCACTCTAATACGAAAAACTTTTCGAATACCTTTCAGCCCAGCAATGTATGGAACAATACGTAAACGAAAAAAGTTTTCTAATACTATAAAAACTTGTACTAAGGATACAGAAATGAATATTACAAACAGATAGAAAACACTTACGAGCTAATGCCACAAGTGGCAGCCTTATCGCTAAAAGCGATCCCTTCCAGGCAAGCTTTGGATAGAAAGAATTTACGTAGAATCGACGATAGCAGATAGAGGAGGATAAGCTTAATAACCAAGGATAAACGTTGGCATCATACGATATCGGTTTGTGGTTTTTACATAATAGTAGCAGTAAGGAGATCATACATTTTGCTGAGTCCAACTTGTGATAATTAAGATAGCTCATAATTATTCCTATGGACTGGGAATATGGACTGGTCTATGCAAAACGATCGATCAAGGTATTGGTTCGTGTATTGCGTAATGAGGAGAGGCGTGGTGATACCCCCCTCTCCCGCTCTATTTGCATAGCTAACGAGCGCCACCCGCGCATCCCTTGCAGCCCCGGAGAGGGGGCTCCATCCCCAAACAACGCTTCGAAGCCTACGTTTATGTTTATATGTGTGCCTACTACAGGCATGTGTTCTAATGTTTAATTTATTACAAAATACTCTGTCCCCTTCTCGCAAAGCGTGTGTTATTATAGCATTTTGTATGGTGCGCCTGAGGCGTGACGTCACAACTCAGTATAGTGCGCTCTCTGTCTACCATGAAATTAAAATACTTATACCTTATTTATTTCTAAGCTAATTATAATTTTGTTTTCGTTGATAAGCTCTGATAATCAGCTTTTTTATGAGGTATTATAAAAATATTAGTCACCATGCTTAGCGGGAAGTTATCAGTTTTATTCAGTAAATAGGTACGATGGTGAATAATTTGGTTGCACTTGGTCTTATCGTATCTAGGTAAGTATACAAAGGCCGCTTGCAGATCATGCGAAGTACAAATAGCAAGTACAAGTTGCTAGTACAAGGTAGTACTTACATCGTCTGCAATGTTTTACTTAGTGCAAGTGGCAGCGGAAGTGCTGCTAGCAACTTCCACTGCCACTTGCATTAAGCACCACAAAATACAATTGCTCAAGTAACAGAATTATCAGTTACTATTACGCCTTCCAAAATTGTCGAAGCAATTGCTACGCAGTTATTTACTTTGCTACAGGCGCTCGAGTATAACAATTATTATAACTTGGTAATGAACAGAATATTGTCGTCGACTCGCACTTGGCCATTATTTATTATTTTTTTGTTATACTTTAAAGTGTGTACTATAATCATAACAAGTTTGACGCTTGTAGATATTATCGTTTTTACATAAGAGCTAATACAAAAATACGTTTGTTGTATCGTACCGACCCTATAGTTTAATTTTTTTAATTTTTTATAAACATTATATTATATTCTGTGAAAATTTGAACCGCTTGGGTGTCCCGGCCAATTTCGCAAAAAAAAAGTAAAGTGTCCCGCCCGGGCCGCCCCTCCACGACATTTTTTGCGCGCATCGGCGCCGGACGGTGTTGCCGCCTCTCAAAATGTAGTTACTGTGTGATGCGTGTTTCAAAATGTGGCTCGTTTCAGCCCAGAGTGGGACATACTCATACCTTACCCGAGATAATCACGAGAAAAAGAGAATAAGGTATAGTTTGACAGTGCGTCACGATTATTGTTTGGGTACCCCAAATACCCATGGTAAGAAACTCGCTTTTTTTATAGGTACCCGGATACCCTAGGACATCGAAAGATACAACCGTTAAGATCACCGTTGATGGCAAAATTGCCCCAACAATAAATAAAACCCTGGGCCCTGATTCATTAACTACAAACACGCTCGTAACACGGCGCTCAATAAGTTGACCTATAACTCAAGGAATAAGTCTAGGGCAAATTTTTAGAGGTTACGTGCGTGTTTTAGTTAGTGGTTAAGGGCCCTGATTCACTAACTACAATAAGCACGTAACGCGAAGTGTTAAGTTAACTTCTAAAAAAAATACTTTAATTTCTAAGGATTATAGGCCAACTTAGGTTAACATAACGCGCCGCATTACGTGCGTGTTTTAGTTATAGTGAACATGGGCCTGGGGGCAGTATAGTTAAAAAACACCTGAATATTGTAGCACTGGCCAACAAACTGTCGATGGGGTTGTTTTTGGCGCCAACGTGGAAAAAAACATGTCGGCTCGTTGGACTATTTTCCTAAACTTGTGTATTTTTGAGTGTTAATGTGTACTAAATGGTGAATTTTTATTCATTGTGTGCTCGTAAACGTGCTCGAGTGTGGGTAAGTGATATAACGAAGTGAAACGTGTCTTTTCGTGTTGTTTCAAAAACTCCATAGGAGCCTCTTGTAAAGTCTCCACCACTTTACAGAGGCATGAGTTTGTTGACTCTGACTATGACTTGTTTCACGCTATTAAGACTATGTAAAATGCTTAAGATTACGATAAAGGTCATTGAATCCACAGTCATGAAAATTTTACCAAAAAAACAAACAAAAAAACACTGTCGATGTCATGCGGAGTTTTGGCGACAACGTGGGAAAAAAACATGACGTCTCGTTGTATTATTTTCTTAAACATGTTTATGAGTCGAATGTTAATGTGTACTACTTAATGGTGAATTATTATTTATTAAGTGCTCGTGAACGTGCTTGAGTGTGGCGAACTGGTATAACGAGGTGAAACATATGTCTTTTCGTGTTGTTTTCAAAACTCCTTAAAAGCGTCTTGAAAAGTCTCCACCACTTTACTGGAGCATGAGTTTGACTTGACCACGACTTACTTTGCTTGACTCTGCCTATGACTTGTTTGACGCTATTAATACCAAAACATGTTTAATATTACGACAAAAGGACTTTGTAACCACTGTCATAAAAAAATTAACAAAACTAAAAGTCAATGTCAAGCCTAACTCAACTTTAAGTCATCTGTCATCCCATTCTCATCCATCAGTAGCTTTAGCTGCCAAGCTGCCAACTGCCAAAGTAGTCATTGTTGTTATTATTTCTTCTTGTTCGTTCTTTATCGAAATTCGTAGCAACACGCCCAAACCGTAAAATAATTATAGAATACTAGATTTTTTTATAGAAACAAGTATGATTGCCTAGTTAATCGATTCAAAGAAGTAAAAATCTGTAGTATTATTATTTGTGGTGCACGATACGCCAAGATGTCTGTGAGCGCGAGTGCAGAAAACCTTTCAACCGAAGCACAAGTGAGTTTCAAAACTTTCCTTCACATTTGTTTTACTCGACCTTTTCAATTCGAACCGCTAGTCTTAAAAGTTAAACTGAGTCATTGCGTGTGTGTATTAGCCTGTAAACGGCCAGTTCCCTATGTATAGTGGAACGATGTGTCAAGTGAGTCATTTTATAGGATAGGGCCCTAATACGGAAACCGTGACCCAGGCAAACACATCCGCATTGTCGCACTGGACGGCGTCAAACGTAACGAACTCATCACCAATAAATAATAGTATTATCGTAGGTTTATGATGTTTGCGCGATTTCGAACACAGGGTAAAAATACTAGGCTATCGGTCTCTCAACGCATAAATTAAGATAATCAGTCTCATGAGGTCACATGGGTGGTGACATTAAAATTGCACACAGTTACATTTCAGTGGTTAGCTAAAATAGATTTGCTACTTTGTTGTATAACTGGTCACAGACATCGGCCACAGACTGATAATAGAGAGGCTAGGCTTCAAAATAGAGGATTCGCTCTTGAGCACAGAAATTGCGAATTCCAAATTGTACCCTTGGAGTTTTGCGCCAATATGACAAAAACATTGTTTGTATCGTTTGTTAAATACAGTTCTCTTCATTAATTCAGAGGTCTGCACTCGAATCTCATGCTAGTCCATTTTTACCAAGAGTCTGAAAAACCTGTGCAATTTTTCCTTACGGAGACGCAGATCGGAAGTCCGTTTGGGTTGCGTACCTATCGTACCCAGTGTATACGCTGGAGAACAATTTTAATCCTTGAGCTGGTGTGTGCCTGTACGCCCAGATGACATCTGCTGTTGGAGTCTAAATGTCCAGAATTCTAGATATGAAATGAATGAGACAGCCGACAACTCAAATTCATTATGTTGCAAAATATGATATTTTTCAAATAAAACGTCTTTTTCTCAATCACTAGCGGTCCGCCTCAGCTTTGCAAGGGTATAGATTATAGCCTATGTCATCCGGGGATAGTGTAGCTTCCCAACAGTGCTTTTTCAAATCGGTTCTGTGGTTTCGGAGCCTATTCAATGCAAACAAACAAACAATCAAATCTTTCCTCTTTATAATATTAGTATAGATATAATATTGGTGCTAAGTATAGCATGTAAATTTTAATACCAACAGAAAAATCGCGGCAAGACCTCGGCCACAGATTAAATAACAAAAGAGGTTACATCTAAACTTATGCTAAAACTATTTACACGGAACTACATACAGATACAACAGAAGGAAATGTCCGGAAATGTCTTTAAGGTATCTTTAAGCATCTGGAATTTCGCCAGAAAACTTTTTTTTTAAATTAGCTAGTAGGCTTCCATTTAGCCGCCAACTGGTAACTCTAATGAAATTTTCTAGTGAATGGTTAATAGTGAAAAGGTATAAAATTAGTAATGAAGTATAATTTCTAGAACATTGTGTTCACTGGCCTGCAATAAATAATGCAGGTTTTTTTGCCATTTGAGCATGTTAAGCAAGTTCCACTAGATTATAGTTATTTTACACGTAATCAAAATAATGCAACTCGATATGTAATTTTGTGCATTGAAGTTATTTGGTGATTCATGTATGACGATTCATGTTTACCCACAGATGTTTACCTCATTCCAACTAGTCTCTGGTGTCTTATGTTTGTAGTGTTAAACAAGTTTAATGTAAGTACGATTAGGAATTGTCAAGTAAGTAGATGGCAACATTATTTTTAGGGTTCCGTACCCAAAGGGTGTATAAGGGACTCTATTATTAAGCCAATGTTGTCTGTCTGTCTTTCCATCCTTCTGCCCATCCTACCTTTTAACAGCTGTATCTTTCAAACCGTAATAGAT
Source organism: Agriopis aurantiaria (assembly GCA_914767915.1). Lineage (NCBI taxonomy): Eukaryota > Metazoa > Arthropoda > Insecta > Lepidoptera > Geometridae > Agriopis > Agriopis aurantiaria. The sequence continues at coordinate 2,995,961 of OU611985.1, read as the reverse complement.
AGCCAGTTGAAAATTTCACAGAATATGTTATCTTACGGCGGATTAACTAACAAATAATAAAAAGTCTAAAATTAAAAATTAAAGGGGGGATTTCCAATATCCCAAACATATTTTTTTAAATATTTTTGTATAAAATTAATTTAATGTAAAAATGGTAATACATACAAGCGCCAAACTTTGTATGATTATAGTATACACACTTTAAAGTATAATAATAAATAATGGCCAAGTGCGAGTTGGTGACAAATTTCTGTTCATTACCAAGTTATAATTGTGTTATACTCGAGCATCACTGTAGCAAAATATTAACTATGTGACTGCATAGCAATTGCTTTGACTATTTTGGAACGCGTTATGCCTGAATAATAACTGGTTGTATTTTGTGGTGGTAAGGAACTTTAGGAAAGCTTGTAAAAAAGATGGACAGTTATAAGTTCTTTTGTAAAATTAGTTCTGTTAGATAATGAAAAAAATCAGTTTTATTTCAGATTCAGAAGGTTATTGAAAAATAACCTTGTGCTTGTTTGCCATCTCGCATGATGTTAAGTGATATGCGGGATGAAGCTTACTTGCCTAGAATCAACCGTTTCACGTGTAACAGCCATCTTTTTCGCAAAAAAAAAGACTGTTGATATTGGCGTCGATTCTGTCATACCACCCACTAAACCAAACCAATCTGACAAGACTAAAAGTATCTGCCTCTCTTTTCATTTTAATATCTGAAGGAAGGATGGCATCAATTTTAGAGCTGTCAAATTTAGTTTAGTTTAGAGTACATCAGAATCGATGCCATGATGTTTATTTTGTATTTCATTGAGAAACTAGACATTTCAAGCTCTAGTTATTTGAGGTTTGGTGAATACTGGCCCCTAAAACTTCCTCCCACCTCCTCCGAGTCCTCTGTGGTAGCCCTAGCTTTTGTTTTTTGGTGATATAGTTAAAGTTAATAAGTGTTGCATTATGTGTGTAGAGTGTTGATGGCGGGTCGATGTGCCTGGAGCTGGCACTGGAGGGGGAGCGGCTGTGCAAGGCGGGCGACTGTCGTGCCGGCGTGGCCTTCTTCCAAGCCGCCATACAGGCCGGCACCGACGACTTGCGAACTCTGTCCGCTATCTACAGCCAGCTCGGCAACGCGTACTTCTACCTCGGCGACTACAGCAAGGCCATGCAGTACCACAAGCACGACCTCACACTTGCCAGGTAATACTACGCGCGCCTGTACTATCTCATCTGTAGCAAACTATACAAACGAATGCTATCTATGTCTGTGTATTCCTATGTGAATGTTTCTATGTTACCTAGCTTCGATCAAAAAATACAAAGATGCCACAATGACGCGCTAATCGTGGCAATACTCAACTTGTCCCGACTCAATACGGAGTTTTTGCGCCAACGCGAAAAAAACATGTCGGCTCGTTGGATTATTTTCCTAAACTTGTGTATTTTCGAGTGTTAATGTGTACTAAATGGTGAATTATTATTCATTAAGTGCTCGTAAACGTGCTCGAGTGTGGTCAAGTGATATAACGAGGTGAAACGTGTCTTTTCGTGTTGTTTCCAAAACTCCATAGGAGCCTCTTGTAAAGTCTCCACCACTTTACAGGGGCATGAGTTTGACTTGACCGTGACTTACTTAGCTTGACTCTGACTGTGACTTACTTGACTATGACTTGTTTGACGCTATTAAGACTATGTAAACTGTTTAATATTACGACTAAAGGACATTGAATCCACGGTCATGAACATTTTAACAAAAAAATAAACGACCCAATACGGGGACAACCAATGGGACAACTTGGACCCACAGTCAAGCGATAGTTGCGCAAGCCGTAACAATGATAAATGTTCCGTGAAAATTGCAAGAATAACAAAACAAATGTGAAAAATCATTATCATCGGTAATTAAATACTCCATACACACTTAAATTACTGTTTATCATTCAAACTGTCACAAAAACCCATAGAAATCATTTATTTTATCATCATAATTATAGTATTTTGATTACGCAGCATTCCCTTTCACACACACGTACCAAGACCATCGCTATTTCACCTCAAACATGAAACACATAGTTCATTTCTTTCCTCCTTGCGATTCAGACATCATCGCCGTCTCGCTTGATCAACGGCGGTAGACGAGCTTTGTCGATGTTGTGCGAATCGAACTCATATTAGAGAACTGAGCCGTAAATGTATAAATATATGGTTGGTTTTGGTAAAATAATTTTGTTTCGATGTAAATTGTATATAGCTATGTTTATACATGAAACTGCTGACGTTTTCTGACTATAGTTTTCTACGCGTTGTGCGTTCTATGTATAATTTATCGAAGGCGGGCGCCTATACAAATCTCATCTGTACCAATTAAACGATACAAACAATTGGTATCTACGTCTGTATGTTTCTATGTGCCTGTGACGTAAAACAAATAAACTACACAAGGTTACGCACTTTATGTAACACTCGATTCTTCTATGTCTAACATACTCGTAACACAGGCATAACTCATGATGTCATGTGTTCCAGAACGATGAACGACAAGCTGGGCGAGGCTAAAGCGTCGGGCAACTTGGGCAACACCCTGAAAGTGATGGGCAAGTTTGCTGAGGCAATACAATGCTGCAAGCGGCATCTGGAAATCTCGCGTGCGCTCGGCGACCGGCTGAGCGAGGGGCGGGCGCTCTACAACTTGGGGAACGTGTTCCATGCGCAAGGGAAGCAGTTGGGCCGTGCGGCCCAGGGTGACCCGGCGCACGCGCCGCAGGAAGTGCGAGACTCACTGCTGCAGGCCATTGCATACTACGAGTCAGTACCTTTCCTTTACTATTTGGTTTAGTGTATTTGCCATAAAGGGTTTCTAACGTGAGTTCTCTGGCGCGTCGATAATGACAGAGTGCAGCAGATTTTCAAGAAAAAGTAGGTTGCTTGTTTTAGCTCCATCATTATGTTCCGTTGTATGAGCTATATATACCGACTTCTCCGACTCTGCGTACGCGCCAGGCAGATAGAGAAGTTTGGATACAGAAAAGCGGTTTTTGCGCTTGGCACGTACACATCATCACTCATGAATTAATGTAGTGGAAAATTCGCTAAATAGATCATTAACCTCCGCTCGTGGGAGATGAGTCTATCGATGACCGCTAATGTATTATCCAGTGCAATATCGAGGACAGTTGATTAGTTTTACCTGTCGATTGATAGATAAGATACGAAAAATCTCTGATTTATGTAATATTTCATTGACCACATAAAATGTTTTTGAGAAATAGCAATAAATGTCTCCAATCTTACTTGCTAAGATGTAAACAAAAAAGTCACTGAATACCGCCCTGTGATGTGTTACAGGGAGAACTTAGAGCTGATGCGATCGCTGGGCGACCGCGCGGCTGCGGGACGTGCTTGCGGCAACTTGGGCAACACGTGTTATTTGCTCGGGGACTTTGTGCGCGCCATCCGCTACCACACAGAGCGGCTGAACATTGCGCGTGACTCTGGAGACAAGGCGGCTGAGCGGCGCGCCAACTCCAACCTCGGCAATTCGCACATCTTTCTCGGCCAGTTCGAGAACGCGGCCCAACATTACAAGTAAACTACTCTTACTATCCGCCACCGTACTGTGCGACCCAAAATTACATCCAACACCGCTCGGAGCAACCCAACATTACAAGTAACTACTCTTACCACCCGCCACTATATGATGCAACCCAACCTTGTACTGTATGGAAGCGATGAATAATTTCGAATCTAACTACTCATACCATCCAACACCGCTCGGAGTGACCCAACATTACAAGTAACTCGTCTTCGTATGCAATAACTTCAATATTCATTTGTAACTCTATTTGCCCTCCTCAATTCGGCTCTTTTTCTAAATTCCTTCTAAGCAGACCTCTACACCCCAACAGGAATTTACCCGCAAAATTTAAGCTTCATAGGTTACGTAGATTTTGAGATTTTGTCAGATTATGTTGATTAGTCAGACCAGAGATTGAGTAAATACCACATTTTTTTTTTTTAATTAAATAAAATACAATACACACAGCTTTTCGCTTTTATATAGATTATTAATGAGGAGGCACGAGAGAAAGAGCTAGGTTATATCAGGCCGCTACAGTGAGATAGAGATGGCTGTGTATAAGGAAGATGGTGAGTGCAGTGACATGCGTGTTGCAGGCGCACACTGGCGCTGGCGGAAGAGGCTGGCGAGGCGGCGGTGGAAGCGCAGGCGTGCTACTCGCTCGGCAACACATACACGCTGCTCCGAGAGCACCGTGCTGCTGAGCAGTACCACGCGCGCCACTTGGCGGCTGCGCGCCGCCTGCGCGACCGCGTTGGAGAGGGCCGCGCCTGTTGGTCTCTCGGCAACGCGCACGCCGCGCTCGGAAACCACGAGAAGGCGCTCTACTTCGCCCAGGAACACTACCACATCTCCAAGGAGGTAAGTAGCACCACCTCGAGACTAAAGGGTCGATGCTGGCTAATTTACGAATTTCCTAGTTTGATCGAACGGTGTTCTGAGCGTTTTATATGGCTCAACTGTTTTTTTTTTCTCTCATATGTTCAGGGTTGATCCCATAGTAAAAGTTGTTGATGAATATTAATGAACTCCTTTCGATTTAGTACATCCTTTCCGCGTAATCCTGTGTATACTTATATACCTTGTTTGATATTTTTTATAGATATGATTGTAATTGTTTCCAGCTGGGCGATGTGTTAGGCACGGCGACGGCACAAATGAACATCAGTGACCTGCGTGCCGTGCTGGGGCTGCCCGCGGAGGACCCGCCGGCCTCCGCTCCGGCAGACGCTGCGCCCTCCCCTGCCACGCCACGCACGCCCTTCAACGCGCTGCGCGTGCGCCGCCAGAGCATGGAACAACTCTCGCTCATACAGGTACCGACATACACTAAGAACGTGCCTAAGAATATAATCTGACTAGCTTTTCCCCACCCGCGACTGCACACACGTATAGACGCGTGATAGAGAGAGCACGTAACTGTTATTTAGTTTTTTTTAAATTACGTAATCAGCGGTTTAGGGAAACCTTATCACCCCCCTAAATTTCATCATGCATTGCGTTATTGCATCACAATAACGCAGGAGTCAATATAGTCTTAGGCCAATGAGATTCTGAGACAAGAACGTAAAACGGTCCAAGACCAGTCTTAGCCGGGCATGGGCTAAGTCGATATTTAAAATTTGTATTCAGGAACATAGTACCTCACAAACTTAGCGCGGTCTTAGCTAAGACTACACTTTGTTGTCATGACAGTTTTTGTTTTTAGCAGAACCTTAAATCGAATTTGACTAATAAACAACAAGGATAGCAGTACATAAAATGATACTGGAGTGAGTGAAACAAAATATTTATGATGTAAATCTATTCTAATGTGTAATCTGTTCTTATGTGGCGCCACTACTGCTTTAAGATCGACTCAAGTAGTCAATATTCACTACTTACGGTTAGCTTAGCCTGCGCTAAGTTTAATCAGTGTTTCCATGCGTTTTTTAATACAAATTTGAGCATAATAACAGAATTTTGTCATAAGGAAGCATAAGTCCACGCTTAAACTGGTCTCTGAATCTTAGCCTTAAAGTATTGGCAACGTATTTGTGATGCCTCTGGTGTTATAAGTATCTATGGGCGACGGTGACTGTTACCATAAGGCAGGTTGTTTACCAAATAAAGCTTTTAAAAAAGTGGTCAAAAAATGTATGCAGTAAATCGATGAGCTATTAGTAGACTTCGCTATTTCATCATTTCATTTCATCATCAGCCAAAAGACGTCCACTGCTGAACATAGGCCTCCCCCTTTAACCTCCACACTGAACGACAGCCTGCCTTTTGCATCCACTGGATGCCAGCGACTCTGACAATGTCGTCGGTCCATCTAGTGGGAGGCCTATCTACGCTGCGTCTTCCGGTTCGTGGTCGTACTTTCGCTATTTACTGGCTAAGATTGTATTATCCGCGCCACATTTAGTAAACGACGTCTCTTTGTACGCAGATAACTCCTGACGCCAAGAAGAAAGACGAGGAGACGAAACCCCTCGGCTCCATCACGCGGACGGATTCTGAAGATAACCCCGTAGAGTCGTTCTTCGAGCTGCTGAGCCGCTGCCAGTCGTCGCGGTATGATGACCAGCGAGCTACGCTGGGTCCGCCCAGCGACAAGGAGAACCGCCCAGCGCCAGCCAACCAGGCTAAGCTGCAGCGGTCTGCTAGCACCGGAAACAAACAGGCTGGGTACGTTGGCAGTACATACTAGTTTTTCTTCGAACTGATATGCCACTATCAGTCTTTGCGGTACGGCTGACATAGAAACTGACGCACTGGGTGAGCTTTTGTCTTCGTATCGGATGTAAGCTCTCGAAACCAAAGACTGGTAATAGTACAGGTGATTACTAACGATTGTTTTTTTTATTGCGATTTCAGGCCCGTAATAAAAGTTGTTAATGACGAGTATCATACATACATTTGAGTATTATGGTACTATATATCTCATCTTTTTGACACACATGGTATAACATGTGGAGTTAAATGCAACTGTTATTACTGAAGAAAAATATGATTTCCTTTATTTTTGTAAAGTTCGCAATGTAATGCTAATAAAATATCCAGTTGACTCTAGAGGTCAACGAACGACCTCCAAACGCACACAGTGTCGCTTTTCTAACTGCGCAGTGCATTGACCCCGAGTTTTGTACGCTTTACATTGCTGGTTTGCAAAATACTAAACTACTAACAACAAGCACAAGGCAAATTAATATTGGTAAATGATTGCGTTAAGATTGTAATAACATCGTTTCAACTTCGGTGCGTTTCCCTTACACCTGTATGTATGTATGAATGTTTTAAATTTGTGCATTGCCATTTGTTATTATGAGCACTTACATTTCACTACATAAACGTTTTTGTGTTGCAATTATTCTATTATTTATTTATATATCTGCGATTGGCTGGCCTATAATCATATTATTACTATTTTGTTCTGAAGCTGGTGTCTCTACAAGCATGCAATTATATTTTATTTTTATTAATGATAGGATTGCGTTTGACTGCCAACTCCTTTATGTTAAGCGATGATGCGATCTTCGATGTATCCACGCTTGCCTAGAAAAAACCGATTCACTCGCGAATTTAAGACATCCATATTGTAACTATCGGGGAACACTTATTCCACGCATTTCACAGACTAGCAGTTTGCACAATATAAGCGGAATCAAAACGCTTTTTACGGTTTTTTAGAATATCAACTATGAATTTGTGTCAAGTTTTCGTTCCAACTCTGGCAGTCCGATAGAAAAATGGGCAGGAGGGAATTAGATCGTGCAGATCCGACTCACACTCTCCGAAATGTGTCCGATAAAAAGCCAATAAACTAGCAAGTTTGCGCCGTTTAATTTTTTTATTTGTTTTACTTACTAGCGACGTTGCCCTTGACTACGTTTTGGGCTTACATTCGCCGTTCGTAAAACCCAATTTAAAGTGTTTAATATACAACTAAAAAACATTAATAATGCCTGAGTGAAGATTTTTACCTCATCATCATCATCAGCCCTGAGTGACCCACTGCTGGGTATAGGCCTCCCTTTGTTTATGCCACTCTCCCCGGTCTCTCGCTATTCGCATCCACTCGTTCCCGACAGTATTTTTGATGTCGTCAGTCCACCTCATCCTCGGTCGGCCTGGATTCCGCCAATCTAGTCTCGGCCACCACGCGGTCACTGCTGTACACCACCTCCCATCGTTACGTCTGGCCATGTGTCCTGCCCAGTTCCACTTAAGTTCCTTCACCCTTTTAACGACGTCTGCAGCTTTGGTGCGACGTCGTATCTCAGTGTTTCGGATACGGTCCTGCAATTGGATTTTTACCTATTTCTGATTAATTGACAATAAATAATTATGTAATTGTTCATGTATAAACCATAAATAGAACAATAACATTGCACGAGCGAAGCGAGCGTGAGAATTTAGATTGTTTGTTATAGAGATTTATTATATGGTATTTTTCGTAAATTTAGATAAAACTTTAAGCTGTTAAGAGATTGCTAGGAATACAGTACCAATGCGCTAGCGTAGCGAGTGCGAATATTTTGAGCTTGTAAAAGCATTTTTTTTTAACATGTCAGGAAAAAAACTGCAGATTTAACAAAGAGCAAGCGAAGTGTGTAATCGATTAATTTCTATATTTATTTTTTTATTTTAGTTTTATACAGCAGTCTAACGAGATAACAACTTGCAAGTTCCTAACTTCAAAAACGACGAACTTACAAACTTTCAACTCATATAACCCTTTTAGGGTTTGAGTATCAAAAAACAAAAATGGAACTTAACTTTTACTTATAAAAAGAAGATAAAGCACCAATTAGCACGTTTCTAATTAAAAAATATAGTGACTTCCATACAAACTTTCATCTCGTATTTAACCCCTTTAGGAGATAAACTTTAAAAAAACCTTCCTAAGTTACCTTCGTTATTTATGGAACGCTTATGCCAAATGTGTGCTGTAAAAGTGCAAAACCTCTCGTCTGTGATGCAATTCGTATCTTTTATGAAAAATAAACACCTTTTACACCGGCAAATCTTGTAATACCCCTTGAGACATATAACAAGGACAGATGAGAATTCTATTTTGGTTCACTTAATTCCGTTTACACCGATGGCGCGACACGTCTAAAATATTAGAGATCCTCGGAAAGATAACGGAGCCAGCGACTTTTAGATGAGCACTGAAAAATTCCATAGCTTTCAGGTCTTTAACAATAATTAATTCAGTAGAAAGAATGAAAAAGCGAGCTAATAGGGGACCGTCTAATGGTTTAAAGTCTCTTTTTTAAATTAGCCAGTATACCTAGTCAGTATAAGAGTCTAAGGGCCGGTATCCAACAAAGCTTTCAGGTGAGCCGTGCTCAAATGAGTCCTTTAAAGAAAAAGGCGGAAATTTGGTTACTGCTATTAAATTAGACACATCAACCCAGCTTTCTTGGAAGTCAGATGGATATGGCGTAGACTTGAGTGTGACTCTTGAGAGTGTTATACGGAACCATTGTTATTGATAAGATAAGATGTCAGAGTCCGTTATCAACGCGGCCTCTCGACTCTTATCAGCGATGTGCGCATGTCGTGGAGCGCGTCGTTTTCCAACTACCGTGCCGTGCGCCCGCGCCGCCCTATCGCGGCGACACACGAAGCCACCGTGTCGCCTGAAATCTTCGCATATTCTTACGCCGTGTCCACTATGAGCCGAAATCCGTGCACGTTTAATGCGTTGACTATGCTTACCATTTTCTAAAGTGGAATTTGACACTTTCGTTTGTGCATAACTAAACACAAGAGAACTAATAAAAAAAGTGTATAGAACGCGTTATTAGATCACTAGTCAATATTGATACCGTTTATGTTTTTGGTAATTAAATCGATTACCTTGCGTGTGGATGCACCCTTACTCTTTGTTTTGCCTTAAATATAAAAGGCACAATGCGAGGTGTAAAGTGTCCAGTATCGCACGAATTCTGCGGCGCGCGTCACTTGTTAGCTGAATCAGACATGAAGGCATATATTGACGGTTTCGGGTACGTCTTAGCGATCATTTATCGACGATTCCCTCTATTTCCAAAACGCAAATGCACATAACTTGGCCGCGTTAACTTCGTGGATTGAACTCTATTCCCTAAGGAATAGGAGCGTGTTTGTGTTTAGGGACTAGTGGCCCTGTTTTGTCTTGTGAGACGGCAATAGCGTTTTTATGAAAACAAATCGTGGAAGTCGATTTTAATCTACTTCTAATTGTTGTATTGATTTGAAACTTTGCGAGTATATGTAATCCGGATGACAAAACTGTAATATGGTAACGTCGAACTGATCTGGTGATGGAGCCAGAACTGGTCTGGTTTGACTGGTCTGGTGATGGACAGTGGAATTCTTCAATGGTTACTACTCTACTATGGTTACTCTGAAGTTTGGGATTTATTGGATTGTTTTAACGAGTCCCATACATGACGCTTAGTGACCAGTGTCTGATGATGAAGCTATATGAGGTGGATAGTGGAAGTTTTCAATAGCTAGGCGTATTTTTAAACTGTAATCATTATTAGTAGTTACTTGTAATTTCTGCGACTTAGTTCGCATAGAGTATAATATATAATATTATATTTTTATTTATATTACACGGGAATAACTCACGTAAGATTAAGCCGGTCACTCCGACTATAGTTTCAACCGCATTAGGCAGTCTTTTTCAATGTGAATGCACGCGAGCGGCTGCGTCTCGGTTGGCACTAGGGACCGCCAAAAATTCCCGAGTAATATAAATAAAATGTGTGAAAACCACGTCAGTTTCTATAATATAATATATATCTTTAAAACTATGATTTAATCCTGATTTTGGGAGCGATGGTGGCCGAGCGAAAGCATGTGCACTTTACAATCTGAGGGCACCCGGTTCGAACCTCGGCCCTGCACCAATAACTTAATTAGTACTTAAAAAAACTATGTGCAATTTCGATGCCATTGTTCAAAAATGGTGAAGGAAATATCCTGATGAAAGTCCAAATAAATCAAGGGTTCAAAGACATATATCATTTTCTAACAAGTACTGGGCCAGCGTTGTACATGAAGGCCATCCTCTCTCTATCTGAGATATTTTTAAAATATTAATAGGCTTGCGTTTGGTCGCCACCTCGCTTGGTGTTAAGCGATGATGCTGTCTACGATGGAGCACGCTTGCCGAAACCGATTCACTCGTGATTTAAAGACACCCAGATTGTAACTATCGAGGAACACCCATTCAAGAAGCGCATTCCATAGACTAGCAGTTCGCACAATAAAAGTGGAATCATAGCGCTTCGTATGGGTTTTCGGAATATCAACTATGAAGCGAGCGACGATGGTGTCGATTTTTTGTTCCTGCTCTGGCACTCCGATAGAAAAATGGGCAGGAGGGGGGATTCACATGTTCACTTTACTTTAGCAGCAAGGGCACTATCCATGAGGATAGCTCGAGACCGTATAATCCGAATAATTTACGAAGGTCATACTTAAAGGCATTGTTCCGCGCGTTCATAGTCTCGGCTAGAGTACAGCCGGGGTTTTGACGACACAGACAAAACTACACCCAGCTCTATACAATATGCATGTATGTTATGTCTCCTTTTTACTGCGTCGTCTTTTCCAGTCCTGTGCCAGTATCGTCCACAGCTTTCCTGCCTCCTTAAAATCGTCTGACCAGTGAGCCGGGGCTAGATTTTTCAATCGCTCGTTTGATTTCACACGAAATATCGTGCGAAATGAAATATTTTCCATTGATAAAGAGTAAATTCGAATGGTTCAGACCACTCGTTGCGTTAGTGATATGATATTTTTTTTAATGCTACTGTTTGTGATTTCGTTAGAAAGCCAGTAATTTCGCATGATATTTTCGTGGGAAATATCATACGAGCGATTCAATTATCGAGCCCCTGGAGGTCTGCATAATGGTCGCTTTCCGATCTTCCGCCACTATTATATCCTGTATGAACCCTCTCCATCCTAAGGTTGCCTGGATGAGATCACTCTGAGCGATAAGGCTGCCGATTGTTGCACTAGTTTTAAGTTGTTTTATCGTGTGTATGAAATTTGTGATGTGAACAATAAAGAGTTATATCTATCTATTAGGTGTTTAATAAGATTGTTACTTTGTCTTCAGTTCGAACGAGGCTATGCTGGACATGATAACGGACCTGCAGTCGGAGCGCATGGACTCGCAGCGCGCGGAGTTGCGACCCGTGGCGGCGGCGGTGGGCGCTGCGCCTGCCGCGGCGGGCACGGGCGGCAAGAAGGCGAAGGGCGCCTCGCTGCCCGGCCTGCGCCACCAGCACACGGTCGCGGACAAGCCGGAGGACGACTTCTTAGACATGATCGCTAGAGTTCAGGTAACATACTTTTAACACGACAAAAAGGAGTGTCTTGAAAAGGAGTTTTTATCGGTGAGTCATTAATGACTAAAAATGCGGGCGGTAAAAATCATTTCGCCCCCTAGGGAGGTAAAGTAATTTAAAAATCGAACTAGTCCAATGTCATAAATACCATTGAGCTTACTTTTTCTTTTCTTCGGCCATGTAGGTCCGTACCATGTCAGAAACTTTTTACTCTGTGAAATTAAGCTTTGCTCTTTTTTTGGCGGGCAATTAAAAATTTAACTTATTTTTCTCAGGATTTTTTTTGCCTTTAAAATATTGTTTGATGGCTAATGTGCGCTCTCTGCGTAGCAAGACATTAAAATTCTACATACATACATGTACATTACACATATATACCTACATACATTCATAATTTATACATACATTACATACATTCCTTAATTTTGAGCGATGGCTCTATTTAAGGTCAGTTTTTTTATGAGCTTGAATAAAATCAAAACGTTACTGTGATGATGGGTAGTGAGGTAGGCTAGGCCGCGACCACGCCGTCACTTAACTTTAGGTGAGTTGAGGTCAAACGCCTATCCTTTCAACTATAAAAAAGTAAAGCTTGGCATTAGGTCGGTGGGACACCCATACCCTATCCCACGTGGGAATGGGATTTTGCAAAAAAGTATAAATAATGTTTAATATTTTCTTTTAAATATCTTTATAATAGGCTTGATGACTAATATTTTTTTATTACCTCATAAAAAAGCTGATCATAAATAGGGCCCATCAACGAAAACAAAATTAAAATTAGTTCAAAAATAAATAAGTTATGAGCATTTTAATTTCATGCTAGACAGAGAGCGCACTATACTGAGCCGTGACGTCACGCCTCAGGCGCGCCATACAAATGCTATACTAACACACGCTTTGCGAGAAAGGGATAGAGCATCCCCTCCCTATCCCCACCTAAAACTTTAAACGCTCATATCTCAGAGATTTATCAGCCAATTTAATTTATTTTTTCAGAATGTGTAATGTATTTAGTTATATTCCTCGCTAAGGTGGTTATTTGTAATAAATTAAACATTAGGACACATGCCTATTATGTACATTCTTTAAAGTCGGCGTGAGCATTTTCAATTATGCCCCCCTCAGTTTAAATTACATTTTACTGAACCACCTATTGAGCTCAAGTAATCAATGGATTATTGAATGGCAAGCTGTGGTAGCCCATTCGGGACACCGCTAGACTTGAAAGCTTGAGGTCGCGGGTACAAACCCCGGGCCCGTACCAATGAGCTCTTTGGAGCTTATGTACGGATTTTCATACCACTGATTTTTCGGTGAAAGAAAACATCGTGAGGAAACCTGCATACGCACGGAGAAGGAATTCAATGGCGTATGTGAATCCACCAACCCGCACTGGGCCAGCGTTATGGTTATGGCCCAATCACCCCTTCGGCTAAAAGTCCAGCAGTGGACAGTTAAACTGATGATGACGATGATGAATCAATGGATGCCCCTAAACAAAGGAAGGGTCTACCCAGCAATGAGTCACCCAGGGCTGATGATGGCACGGATGACATTATCATGGCACTTGCAGGGGTCGCGGCTGGACTCGCAGCGCACGGCGATGCCGCCGCGGGGCGCGCCGGAGCCTCGGCCCGCGGTCACGGTGCCCGACGACGACTTCTTTGCGCTGCTGATGCGTGCGCAAGCCACGCGCATGGAAGACCAGCGCGCCACCGTACGTACATCATTCGTTTTTCTAAATACCATCTCATGAAGAAATATAAGTACATTACTGCAGCCTGCAAAAGAAACATTCATGGACGAATGTTTTCTTTTAAGGTTCCGTACACAAGGGGTAAAAATAGGACCCTATTACTAAGCCTACGACGTCTGTCCGTCTGTCTGTCTGTCCTACATATTAACGGCTATATCTTTCGAACCGTAATAGATGGACAGTTGAAATTTTCACAGAATATGTAACGCTACGGCGGATTAACTAACAAATAATATAAAAGTCAAAAAGTAAGAATGGAAGGGGGTCCCCATACAACACACGTATTTTTTTAACGTATTTTTGTATTAGCTCTAATGTTAATACGATAATACATACAAGCGTCAAACTTGGCACGATTGTAGTACACACTCTATAGTATAACAACAAATAATAAATAATGGCCAAGTGCAAGTCGGTGACAGGTTTCTGTTCATTACCAAGTTATTATACTCGAGTGCCTATAGCAAATTACTTTTGGAACACAATTTTGGATGGCGTTTTAATAACTGGTAATTCAGTTACTTTTTTGTATTTTGTGGTGGTACGGAACCCTCAGTGCGTGAGCCCGACTCGCACTTGGCCGGTTTATTTTTTATGTTTTTTAATGTTTATGTGGAGCCATAGCCAAGGCCAGCATGCGTGAGTCCGTGAAAGCTCAGTTGCGGCCAAGGCTTGAGCCTGGGGGAGCTTGGGGTTGAAGCTTGAACAGTGTTGCAGTTATCACTGTTGTGATGTTAAACGTTGAGAATGCGGCCGTAGCAAAAAATATAGGTGCTTACTTACAGTCATTCCATTCCTACAGATTTTGTTGTTATATTTCGGTGTAGCGGCACAGTAGCACTCTCATTTCTATCGTTGTTGTAAAGCAGAGACCTACTACGTCTTCTTATTCGAGATGGGGGCGATAGTCCTGCGCTGACGTCCCGCTTGGGGTGTATAACCATGAACTAGCGGCATCCGTCGAAAGTTGTGCAAATGAAAATCCCTAAAATAACACATTCAAATTCCAGATACCGGTTCAGACAAACAGCAAAAACGGGTCCAACTCGAAGAAATAATGTATGACATACGAGCGACGAGACAAGCAGAGTGGGCGGCGCCGCGGGATCCGCTTGTATCACGATAGGTATTTATTTTTATATCTCCGTGTCCATAGATAAAATTGTCCAAAATTGAACTGATGTTGCCTTACTCAAGCTCTCTAAAGAAATTACGATATGTTGAAATTGAATGAAAGATTTTGTGAACACTATTATTAAGCTACAACCAAAATAAAATGAATGGACGGGCCCAGAAGAAGCGCATTTTTGAAGATTACAAAATGAGCGCCGGCGCTCACTTCGTTTCAGTCGGTCTCTAGCCGTAGGAAGTGCGACACGCGTCTATTGTTACATGATAACGAAACATCTGACAAAATTATGCCTTCGTGTGCTTTCCCGAAGTGTAAATACACAAAAAACACACCGTCTTACCACAAAAGATTTAAGCACGCTTTAGACAAGTGTTTAGCATATTTTTCGCAGTGAAACAATTGCTAAACACATGTCTAAAGCGTTCTTAAATCTTTTGTGGTAAGACGGATTATATCTATTTTTTGTAACAAATTTACCGTACATGGTTTTAATTAAGTGTTGAAGTATATGTCCGACGGTTTTGATTCGTTTTTACTGATTAAGTTCAATAGTTATGGCCCGTCCATTCATTTTATTTTGGTTATTAGGCCTATTTGCGTAATTGTAAGGGACTGTTACAATTGTTGTTCATTTTATAGATAGACGTAAAGCACAGACTGTCCAACGCACAAACCAATCGGAACTTGAGCATGAGTTTTGTCATGTTAGTTCGTACGTTACTGATATCAGAAGTCTATTGAAACGTTGTTTAAAACATTAGGAGTAAGTGCAAATGTGTATTTCATTTAACCCTTTACCGCCACGGGTCGCGCATCTAAAGTACGCCTGTACCACAGAAATAATGTTTTTGTTTAAATTAGAACGGCTGTCAAGGCATTTTTGTAAGAAATTTGTTGTAGCCATTTACTCCCTTATAAACGAAACTTCAGTCATTCGAAATCAGTTAGCAACTGTGATGCGGAGTTCGACGCGTTGGTCTAAATAAAAATGTTCAATCAAGGTTCACTCATAATGCCTGGTAACAGATTTTCCTTCTCATTTCCGTTCTAATTACTTCTCTTTTCTGTGGTCTGTACGCCAAGCCATTTTTTACGTGTTTACAGATGGTCTCAAATAAAATCAAATTTCGAAATGATAAGCTAAACAATAAGTTTTAATTTTATTTACTTCAATTAGATGATATTATGTATAAAAAATACGGTTAAAATAACCCGTTACTATATTCCTGTAAATATGGGTCAAAAGTGGTGTTGCTTAAAGGCGTTATGGCGGACTGGGCGCAAAATATTTTTTACGCCTGTAGGCGACGTTGGTGGTCAAAGGGTTAAATGAAAGCTTTTCAGGGCCCTCCCTCCGGTTAGTTTCTCTAAATGGCGCTGATTTTTTAAATACACAAAGGCGTCAATTCTGTTGTACCATTCTCTAAACTAAACTAATCTGACGTGACTAAAATTATCAGCGTCTCTTTTCATATCAGTATGTCACAAAAGGATAGCGACCATTTTAGAGCTGTCAAATTTAGTTTAGTTTAGAGAATGGTACGTCAGAATCGACACCATTATCATTAAACGCGCGCCTCAAAATATACACGTGCTAACCCTTCTTAATCGGCTGTCCTAGGTTTAAATCAGTGCGGTTGTGCCACTTTCTTCACTATTTGGAAGGATAGTTCGATAGTTTCCCGCAAGCGCCAATACCTAAACGTATACGACAGGCTATTATAATAGGCTACCGGACAAGTGTTTGATTTGTCAAAAATAAATAAATTAAATTAATTTTTTCCTTCTCTTCCTTAATTATGAACATATATCGATTTTATTTTTAGTGCTCGGCTCTATTTATGGTTATCTTTTTTATAACTGTCCGGTAGCCTATTTGCTAGATAGTTGTAGTTATATCGCCACCTATCGAACCAGCTAGACATATATATTTAAACGTTTCTTTAATAACTTTAATTAAACCAATTCACGGCTTACATACAATGCAGTAAAATATAATGCACATTTAATATACTTAGTGTAGGTAGATGTAAATGAAAATCATATATAGACATTGCTCTATTTTTGCTGAGAGAGAATTAGTGATACATGGACAGATTGTTTTTTTTTAATAGTAGGTATAATTGTAAACATTCTATCTACATTCCAAAGTTATGATTTGACTTCTAAGCATTTAAGACTTCTTTTATTCAGTTATACCTACACGTGTTATTGATGGAATCCGTATGGTTATGCGATTTTACCACACGGCTGTTAAGATGAAAGGCGCGCTGGAGTGGCGCCCTCATCTTGCCTCTCACGAAGGTTGCCTGGAAGAGATCGATTTTAGCGATGAGGCCGCCAGTTGTTACACTTGTTTTAAGAGTTTTTTGTCCTCTGTATGAATTTTAATGGTGTAAACAATAAAACGTTGATCAATCAATCATGAATCACAGCTAAATGAAAGTTCGACCCCTATAGTCGCTCGAGAAGTTGATGAAGTGTTTTTGAACTATTATGTTTCATGGGGTATCATATAGTTATAAAACTCCATCATTACCGACAAAAACGGCCCATTTAGCTAATCTGCGTTTTATAACCTATGCAATACGTTGTGTTGCTGGAAGTATACTCCAAAGGTGCTTCATTGCATTCTCTACCGACTATCAAAGTCATGTTTTTATTTGCTTTTCTTTATGGGAGTGCCATTCCTGAGCTGTCTTCGCTTTAATGTATTCGCTATTTTTATTTACGATTACTGCCGCTGGTTGCTAGTGGCGCTAGTGTCTATGCGAGTTTTCGTTCGCTTTTTACATTATCTACTATAATAGCAATGTATTGTTGCTGAATTCGTTTCTTAAACTTAACGTCATGATGTTGAAACTTTTAGTACTCTTTAAACTAAGTAAATTGGCAGAATTAAAACTATCTGCATCTCTTTTTAATTCAAAATGTGTAAACGGGATGGCAATTTTAGATCTGTCAGATTGCAGTTTAAGTAATGGTACAATAAGATCGACATGGACCTATTATTTTTATTGATTCATTCTTTTTAATCAATATTCGTAATTGTGATGGTTCGTCGTCGTGTAATTCAGAATAAAGGCATGATTTTAAATTGGCTATTGTAACAAAAGTAGTAGTAAGGCTATTAAAGTTTTATATTTTTTGGAGCTAATTTTCTTGGAAATAACATTCGGAATGAGAGTTTTTCAGCCTCTTTTGCCAAGCTCACTAGATGGTGGTATTGTTTTATATGGATCATCACTATTAAGACACGCGCTAATACAAGGCTAAACTTTACTGGCTGTCCTTTTTTTTATAGTAGATAGTCTTGAGCTTGACCGCCATCTCGCCTGATGTTAAGCGACGATGCGGTCTACGAAGGAGCAAGCTTGCCTAGAAGAAACCGGTTCACTCTCGACTTGACGACACCTAGATTGTAACTGACGGGGAAAACCCATTCAGGCAGCGAATTCCACAGACTAGCAGATTTTATTTTATTTGATCCTAGATTTTGATTAGCGTGGTGGCTTCACTTTTCTCATAATGCCAAGTTATAGTTCCATAGTTTTTCGCAGGCGTCGATGCCTAATCAAACCCCATGAGTTATTGTTGTGCTATATAATTACGGTTATAACGCCATCTATGAAGTCGGTGTCTATCATCGTCACTGAAAAGCTGTCATTCCGGTTGCTATTGCTCGCCACAGTGGCAAGTAATGTAGGTAGAGCAAAATCTCATGGCACAAAAGTAAAAAACAAATCAGTATCTTATGTTCCCACTGCTGGGACACAGGCCTTGGCTCCGAGAGAGAGGATGGGCCCTAATCCACCATGCTGGCCCAATGCATGTTGGTGAATGTCATGTCTTCTTCTTAGAAGGTTCTTTGTACATGCCGGTTTCCCCATGATGTTTTCCTTCACTGTTTTCATCAAAACTGCACATATTTTAGTTGCGTACTAAATAAGTAATTGGTGCAGGGCCGAGAATCGAATTGGATGCCATCGGACTGTAAAGAGCAAACTCAATAGCTCGAACTCCATCGTTAAAAAACCCAATGATTTTGACATTAACGGCTATATATAAACTGGTCAAAATCATATATTTTTGTGCCATGCGATTCTGGTCAATCTGTATTGCTGATTTTTATAGACCTTTCGATGGTACATCGATTGGTGAGTTGCTTCTTCAGTACTGTTAATATAAGCTGCTTACAAATTATCGGACACGTCCGTTACCCGCGGTTGACGGACAATTTTTTTTTTATGCCATAGATATGCAAACAAGCAGTTGGGCCGCCCGATGGGAAACAAGATGGTAGCCGTCGCCTAATAATACTTGTAAGACCAGAGGCATTACAAATACGTTGCCGACCCTTTGAGACTCTATTAACTCGCCTTTAAGGACTCCATGTTGTAGCTTCTCGGAAACACCGCGGAAGATAGCTCATTCCACATTTTGCAAGTGTGAGGCAAGAAAAATCGTGTGAATCGCACACTGTGCGATTTCCACTGAATCTAGCGTATACATTTACACTAAACTGCGTATACCGGCTATAAGTCACAGACTCGACCTTGGGCCGACAGTAAGCGTCAGGCTTTCGATGGCGATCTGGTGCGTTGGACGTTTGCTAGGGTTACAGCAGGTGTCCATAGGCGGGAATAGCCACTTACTATCAGACAGACCGCAGAACGCGGAACCTGTCGATGCACACCCATCAGTTGGGTCCGTCAGTCGTGGCTTACGGATACGCCCGATATTTTGTTTGCAGCTATAACTTGTTATGATGTAATATGAACATGTTCAAGTTGTGAAATGATCGCATCGAAGTTTTATAAAATATCTTTAGTGTAAGAAGTGTATTGAAAGAAAGCGCAGAGCGGCGCTGCTTTCAATAATGTTCAAACTTTGTATACTCGAATTTTAAAACATAAAAGCACAAGGAGCGAAAAGCTATTTTTACAATTAAGTATTGTACAATACTATTTTACATATAATTCAGCTGTTAAACCACCTAAATTCTCGAATATTGAACCTGTTAATAGTTTAGTAGGTAATGCAGGTTACGCTGCTTATTAACTTTGCAGTAATTTAATATATTTTTAATGTTTTATTAATTACTAGCGACCCGCCCGCCCGGCTTTGCACGGGTGTAATTTACGTGTGAAGCCGGGGCGGGTCGCTAGTTATATATATAAACCTTCCGTGAAAATGTATCTAACTGATGGTGAAAACCGCATCTAAATCCGTTCCGTGGTTTAGGAGGAGTTAGCGGCCATACAGACAGACAGACGCGGAAAGCGACTTTAATTGATACTATGTAGAGATGCCAGCGTAGGTACATTATTGTATACTGATATAGTATTAACAATAATTATATTACAATATGCGCATGCTAACATCATGAACTATGCAGGAATAGAATATTTTTAAGTCATTATAATTAATTTTTAACATACTGCCTCGAAAGTAATATAGTTTTCTCCTGAAAGATTTTTTTCCTAAAGAACTAGAGTCCGACTGATAGGACTGTCCAGTCGGACCACGTTAGAGTGGTTTTGATCCGCTTATCTAACAGGACGAATAGAAAAAAAAAACATGTAGTCCGATCCAAACGGATGGACCAAACCTCGCGCGGTCCACGTTGAAATTGTGCCCACCTTATTTATTCATGCATAAACGTGACAAAGCTATACGTCTGTCTCATTCTCACACGAACATGTGGATACAATTATATCGCGACTTGCGTGCTAGATCTGCAGTACGTTCGGTAATTATAATTATATCTTCATATCCCCATTGGCGGATCCCCCCCCCCCCCAAAACACCTTGCAATTTCATACATTCGACTAAATTTTTCGATTTTATGCCTTCGAACCTTGTCAGAATGCCCCCCCCCCCCCAATGAAATCCACAATGTCCCCCCCCCCCCAATGAAATCCTGGATCCGCCACTGCATATCCCGAACATTCATAATCATGATTTTATTATAACATAGCAATAATTAATATTATAGATAGATATAAGTGAAGATAGTGTTAAGTTGGTTTGTCGTATTCATTTGTAACATGATTATAAAATTTTATTTATATGGCTAAGTAAGTTGTTAAAATAAATGTACACTCACAACGGTTTCTTTAACGAATCTCTAGTGTGTTTTCGCTTTAACGTCACTAAGTACAATAAGGAATCATTGATAAATTTCAATAGAGTAAGACTACAAATTCCTTATTGTATACTTAATGCGACGTTTAAGCGGAAATAAACTAGAGATTCGTCGCAGAAACAGTTTTAACGATGCACTTCCACAAAGTAACGCTGCTTTAACGTCACTAAGTACAATAAGGAATCTTTGATTAATTTCAATAGAGTAAAACTACACATGTCTTATTTAACTTAATGCGGCGTTAAAACGAAATTAAACTAGAGATTCGTCGAAGAAACAGTTTTGAAGATGTTCCGCTAAGTAACGCCTGATCCAATAAACTAAATTTACACTGTCAAGGGGCTAAATTATTATAGTGAAGTGTAGTCGAGGAAATTCGCTTTCTATGGCTATATACAGGGTCAAACGGAACGGTGTACTAAACCGAAAGGAGGTCAATGTACTCATCATTATTATCAACTTTTACTATAGTAGTAACCCTGGAATCACAAAATAATATAAACTGTTCCACACATGTTGTTGAATATGAATAAAAATGTTGTACAGAACAGTAAAAAAAATCGCAAGTTCAGGGTTGTTTTCATAATAAAGGTTGTTCATATTGATGAGCACAATGACCTCCTTGCGGCTTAGTACAGTATGTATGCGTGACCCTGTATACTGGGTTACGCGGAAAGGGTGTACTAATTCGAAAGGGGTCCACAGTAGCCATCATTATGAACAACCTTTACTATGGGAGTAACTCTGAAATAGCGGAAAAAACAGCTGTTCCATAGAAAACGATCATTCGACCAAATGTATGGAACAGCTGATATTTTTATCGTGATTTCAGGGTTGGTCCCGTAATAAAAGTTGTTCATAATGATGATTATAACGGACCCCCAGCGCAAGTACCGTTTTTATCGATCGTCAAATTCGATTAAATGCCATAAAATCGATCATAGCGAGCACAGGGGTGCAAGTACAGTTCTTTTATCGATCGTCAAATTGACAGTTGAGGTCGTCAAATTCGATAATATGCCATTTTTTCAGTACTCGCTGTGATCGATTCTATGGCATTTTAGCGAATTTGACGATCGATAAAGAACGGTACTTGCACTGGTGATTCGCCAAAGAACCAGAGTCACCGACATAGCTGTTAAAATTTGCAAGTTGAAGTGGCAATGGGCAGGCCACATCGCTCGAAGAACCGATAACCGATGGGGAAGAAAAGTTCTGGAGTGGAGACCACGAACCGGGAGACGCAGCGTAGGTAGGCCTCCCAATAGATGGACCGACGACATTGTGAGAGTCGCGGGCATCCAGTGGATGCAAAAGGCAGGCTGTCGTTCAGTGTGGACGTTAAAGGGGGATGCCTATGTTCAGCAGCTTACGTCTTCTGGCTGATGATGATGATGAGTACTGATCAAATGGCATTTTATCGAATGTGACGATCTCAACTGTCAAATTTGATGATCGATAAAGAACGGTACTTGCACTGCCCTCTCGGCTTAGTACGCTCTTTTGACGTAACGTTGTAGAAAACTTGTTTGCCATTTGTGCTCTGAAAGTTCAGGGGCCTTACGGACAACTGCTATTACAGGCACTTAATCCGCTCAGTTGGAAAATCACGCGAACGCAAACCTTATTGCGCCCAGATACGGTGTGCGGTCGCGTGATTTTCCAACTGAGCGGATTAGGTGCCTGTAATAGCCGTTGTCCGTAAGGCCCCTGTTCGTTACAAAAGTGAAGTACATATTGATACGTACAGTTATCGTGACTGTTTGAAGGATAAGAGTTCCGACTGACAGCGTGCACAACACTAATCTATGTAACTTCTATACTTATAAGGAATGAGAATACCAAAACTGTTATAAGTTAATTATTGTAGTTAAATTTCTTTATCTATACCTAATAAATTGTAGGCTAATGAATGCCAAATTATTCAATAAATATTTTTAAACTCTGGTGTTATTTAATTTCCTGCCCATATTAGAAATTTAGGAAGGCCTCGTAGCTTCCTTTGTGATACAGGTCATAAAAATGGCTAAAAAGGGTAGGACGGACAGACAGCGTAGGTTTAGTAATATGGTTTCGTTTTCACACTATGGAACCCTAAAAATGGAACTGCAGCTATTTTTAGTGATAGAGAAATAAAATTAATAGGTACAGAATGCCGGCTCCATACAATGAGCATTAACAGGCTTACGCACACAAAGATGTCAAGGATCTCAAGTTGGTTAAACGCCAGTCGCGAGTGCATGGTGCACGCGCTTTACTTTCCAATGATTTTTAATTTTCATTAAAAAAACCTTTATTTAAGAATGAGGCGTTATTATACTTTACAACACATTTGCTCAAAAAGTGCACTTACGAAGCCTGTATACATCGTTCGAAAGTTAAACATTACGGAGCGTGCGGAAATGAATTTGTCCGCACGCTCAGATGTATGGCACCGTGCGTGTACTTACGGTATTTTTTTAATTTTCATCATAATTACATAAGAATTCCACAAAAGAGTTTCATATTACGAGAATAAATAAGCTGAATGATCAAACCTCCTTGGAAGCGCTTTTGCTCAATACGTTTGTCTCAGTTTAATACTAAAGAGAAAATGAGACGAAAGATGTAGTTCTAATTTTCACCACGTGATAGTGGCGCTATTTGCATGTTCGCGCCATTTTCTTATTATATTATAGAAACTATTGTTGTGACTGATATTAAGTTATAAACAAAATAATAAAATTGTTTCATTTGTAGCCTTTTTTACTCGCAAATGTGTTGTAAAACGTTGTATGGCACACGTGCGGATTGGTTATTACAAACTCGTGACTATGGTAAGCCCTCGACTTCGTCTCGGGCTTACATTCGTCTACTCGTTTGTAATAACCAACCTACCGCACTTGTATCATAAATAACTATTTCTTTCAACTACGTACAAAACCGATCACATGACGTATTTTTTGCTTAGAACCAAAACAGTGCAGAAATTTTATATGAAATCTCATTGTAGCACAGTTTTAAAGTTTTTATTTAGAAATAAATTTACATGAATTACCTACGGCATAAATTGACCACAGAAGTTTAATGTTTCCCATTAAGTTTGATATAAAATGTATGCATTAGATCAAAAAGATACTAGCTGAAAATAAAAATCGGCGGAATAAAACTGACTAAGGGTGGGTTGCACCATCTTACTTTAGCTTTAACAAACGTCGCCATTTCAGTTAAAGTACCAGTTAGGCAAAAAAATAGTTGCACCATCTGACAATTGTTAAATGACATCATAACTTTAACTGTAAACCGTAACTGCCCTTGCTTCGCTATTGTTTATTTTAAATATCTGTCAGATGCATAAAATATGTTTCCAGCTATGCATCTGGAGTAAATAAGGTCTCATTTGACTTTTAACCCTGGTAACATTAACTATGCTAGTGAATACGCTGGTGCAAAGCATTTTGCAGTAACTGCTAAAATCAGCGTTACTGTTATTGTCATAAACCTTAACTTTAACTACTACTATGGTGCAACCAAGCCTAAGTGAAAATAATTGTAAGTTTTAAATATTTGAGGAGAAGACGAATTAAACTTTGTTTTCATTACCTTGAGTTTTTATTTTGAGTCGGTAGATTGGTAGTTGAAAGAAAAGTAGATTATGCACCTCGCTAAAGTGAGTAATTAATGCACTCATGTTAATTTAGTGCCGTTGCATGCGCTCGGACCAACATGACACTAGTGCTCGCTTTGCGTCCCTATTGTATTCTCTTTGGCTTTGCGTTCGATGCAACAATCTACTAGATCGTGCCTTTCGTACGTGCCGTAATCAATGAAAGCGCTTTATCAATAAATATATTTTTATTTGGTTTACCTTTTCTAATAAATGAATGTGTTTTAAAGAAACATTATTACTTATTAGATTATTTTACCCATTCATTGATTCCTCATCGGTCATACTAATTTAATTGATATTTTATTACTTTCAATCATGGATGTACTATTTTCAATGATGGTAAGTTGAAATAAAATTTGTTATATCTCCCTGATTTTAACTCGGGAAAGTATTTTAAAAAGTATCATTTTCTAATTTCTCGCCAAAAAAATAGCAAAGCACTGCAGAGGTTCACACCACCACAGAGGTTCTAAGCCCTTTCACAGAGAAAAAAGTTTCTGACAAGGTAAGGAACTAAACGGCTGAAGAAAAATATGATGTAAGGTAAGGTCGTCTATTTGATGACATTTTGACTATCTCGTTTGCAGTGTGTTTGCAGCAAAGATCTTGTATATACCCACAGTATATACCCTAAAGCACAGATCTAAAGCGGCCGTTTGTAGTTGTATGCTGCTCATTATTGAAGTGTGCTTTTGTCAAGGACGTTCGATCCCTTTAGGGTATATATAAGATCTTTGGCTTTTGTAGAACCAGTAAAAATAATTATGTCAGTGGGTGCAATACGTGGTTACCTCGCGCCCTTTAGTTTTTGGCGGACGTTTTTCCATAATTGACGGCAAATACAAACTTTATCAATTAGCAAAGATATTAAGATAAGTCAGGTCAAGTTGTAATAAAAAACATCAGTTTTTTTTTATTTGGATTGTCTATAGACCGTCAACAGTCTACTGGTAATGGTAGTCTATTTGTCAAGGACTTTGTATACCCCACGTATACCCTATACCCTAAGGGAAACTTCCTTGCTATTTGTAGTGTTAGTTTGTATGTTGTTTAGTTAAGAGTGCGTATAAAGCGAGGAAAATTTCTGATTTCACCCGCGCGTCTCGCATCACCCGCATTAGTGTGAAACACAACCACGGCAGCGCGGCAGTCGCGCGCAGCTCCAGTACACATAACTCGCGTAGTCGAACTCGTCATGCGGCAAGGAGTAATAAACACAGGATAAGCATAATGTTGGCGTTTTGGCGATTAGCTGGGTTCGGTCGCGGCGCGCAAAACCGTAAATTGTTTATTTCAATTTTCAAAATTGTGTTTGTTGTATATTTTTAAACTTAATTTTTAAGTTTTCTACAATATCAATATAAAATTAATAAATTATATAAATT
This sequence comes from Agriopis aurantiaria, assembly GCA_914767915.1. NCBI lineage: Eukaryota > Metazoa > Arthropoda > Insecta > Lepidoptera > Geometridae > Agriopis > Agriopis aurantiaria. The sequence goes on along the minus strand of OU611985.1, from coordinate 2,969,969 downwards.
AAATTGAAATTGCCTAAATTAATTTTCAAATTAAAATTTTACGCTTGAGACAGAGAGTCAGAGATCGTTAAACATTAAATCAAACTAAACTAAACTAATGCTATGCTATGCTACGCTACGCTATGCTATACTATACTAAACGAAACACGCGAAACGAAATACCCGAAAGCCCGTTGGTCCAGTTGGTAGTGAACCTACCTTCTGAGCTTCGGGCGTGGGTTCGATTCCCACCTAGGACAAAATTAATGTGATGAACATTTTGTGTTTGTTCTACGAGTATACCTGGTTGTTAATATCTATTTAAGTATGATTAATTTAATTTAATTTAATGTAATTTAATGCAATGCAATTCAATTCCATTCCATTCAATTCAATTTACTAAAAAATATCATCATCATCTTTCACAGAACCTTCCTCATTATTTGAAGTCGGCCTAATATACCTACTGTTTGACCTACCAGTACCTACCCGAGCCAACCCGGCCGGTCTAACAGTAGGTATTACTACTTACCTTTTTATCCGACTTCAAATAAGGAGGAAGGTTCTCAATGCGACTTGTATAATCTTAGTGTCTCTGTCTACTTGGTCCACAGTGTTGCACCGCAGTGTTGTAAAGCAGTGTTGCACCGCAGTGTTGCAACGCAGTGTTGCAACGCAGTGTTGCAACGCAGTGTGGCAACGCAGTGTTGCATCGCACTGTTGCGCCGCAGTGTTGCAACGCACTGTTGCACCGCAGTGTTGCAACGCAGTGATTGATAATTTTATTGCATACCTACCATGCCAAAAGATTCGCTTTTTTACCAGCTAAGGAAACATTAACTTTTTTCTGAGATTCGCCACTGTCAAGAAACATTTTACTGTTTAAAGGCAAAGTTTATTTTTATTGTTTCATTCAAGAGCAATTTATTTATTTATTTATTTATTTAATTTAAGTTAATTAAAACGGTTACACCAATTACATTAATTAAATCATGAAAATTACATTACATTAGTTAAATAATAAGAATTTCAATAAAATATTAATAATTACAATAAAACTATCTAGTCAGGCATAAATTTACAATAATAATAATTAATTACGAACTAAAATTAAATAATACTATATTCTTAAAGTAGGTACATTACACATTCATTCACACATTCAAACTCTCACAGTACCTCAAGCACACTGATAATATTTCTGTCCATCCATCCACAAACAAGTCACAATTAGGGTTTGAATCCAGGAGTGCGTTGAGCTTGTATACAATGCGTGGAAGAGGTGAGTTTGAGCGTGCAACAGTGCGGCACCGAGGCATTTCAAATAACTTGTGCTTCCTGCATCTTAAATAGTGATCTGGCACATTAAACCGGCACAGCTCATCACTAAGCTCTGGTGCGTCTACTTTACCCCGAAAAATCTTACAGGCGGTTACAATCTGGTCATTTAATCGACGAACTTCGAGGGAGTTGTAACCCAAGCAACCCAGAATGAATTTGCTGGGGTACATGTAGGGATAGTACCCATATTGTCGCTTGTAAAGGGACCTCAAGAACGCCTTCTGAACTTTCTCGAGAGCTAGTGCATACGTTGATTCGTGTGGATTCCACACGCATGCACTAGCCTCCAGTTTTGTCCGGACTAGCGCACCGAACAATAGTTTTACAACATTGTGGTTTTTAAAGTCACGGGCATTCCTTAAAACAAAACCTAGTCTCTTAAAAGACTCCTTTACAAGCGCGTTCATGTGATCATGAAACGTAAGCTAAATGTTGCTAAATGTTGCTAAGCTAACGTAAATGTTTATAACCTCAAATAAGCCACAAATGACAGCACCAGCGAAGGTGGCGCCATCTGAGATAAGTTTTGCCGTGGTTTGCCTGTAGCTTCTCATTACCCAAAATGTATGAAAAATACTGCGTTAGTTCCCTAATACTCACCCTGTGAAATCATTTACCACTGAATAAAACTCAAAATATGTAGTGATGGTCAAAATATTTTCCGATTTGAATTAAATAAAGAAATTTCGTTAGTGAAGCTACTTCTCAAAATCTCTGAAATATTGGTGCCGTCGTTTGGCTTTAGACCTCAGCAGCCATAAATCGATGCCATAGACTTAAAATATTCAAGGATGGCTGAAATATTTTCTGATTTAACGTCTTCACTGAAATATTGAAGATGTCTTCTAGTATTAGAACTGAACAATCTATAATCACCGTTACTGATTTGAAATATGCAAGGATGGCAGAAATATTTTACGATACAAGTCATGATTCTCTGAAATATAAGAAACATTTTACTGTTTAAAGGCAAAGTTTATTTTTATTGTTTCATTCAAGAGCAATGTTTATAACCTCAAATAAGCCACAAATGACAGCACCAGCGAAGGTGGCGCCATCTGAGATAAGTTTTGCCGTGGTTTGCCTGTGGCTTCTCATTACCCAAAATGTATGAAAAATACTGCGTTAGTTCCCTAATACTCACCCTGTGAAATCATTTACCACTGAATAAAACTCAAAATATGTAGTGATGGTCAAAATATTTTCGGATTTGAATTAAATAAAGAAATTTCGTTAGTGAAGCTACTTCTCAAAATCTCTGAAATATTGGTGCCGTCGTTTGGCTTTAGACCTCAGCAGCCATTAATCGATGCCAGACTTAAAATATTCAAGGATGGCTGAAATATTTTCTGATTTAACGTCTTCACTGAAATATTGAAGATGTCTTCTAGTATTAGAACTGAACAATCTATAATCACCGTTACTGATTTAAAATATGCAAGGATGGCAGAAATATTTTACGATACAAGTCAAGATTCTCTGAAATATAAATGCTCTCATCTAGTGTTGGACGCAAATCACGCAAAACCTCACCTAATCCTCAAAAAAAAAACTCACCTATGTTTCCAACCAATTAGTTCAAAATATTCAAAAATAGCTATTTATTTTTTGATATAACTTCACTTTGCTGAAATACTGGTGGTGCCACCTAGCGTTTGATCTGAGAAACTCGTATTTTATGCTACTGATTCAAAATATTTAAAGATGGTACCGCACTGTTGTACCACACTGTTGCACCGCACTGTTGCACCGCACTGTTGCACCGCAGTGTTGCAACGCAGTGTTGCACCGCATTGTTGCACCGCAGTGGTGGACTGCAATTCAACCAGTATAAAAAAATACTGGTCGAATTGAAGGTACTCTAAGGTAAATGAGAACCTTCCTCCTTATTTGAAGTCGGATAAAAAGGTAAGTAGTATTTGACTTTGACTAAGGTAAGTAGTCCCGCTAGTGTATTGTGCATTTCCCCTTACCAGCACATACCCGAGCCAACCCAACTGGTCAAACAGTAGGTACTTATGTTTTTAACCGACTTCAAAGAAGGAGGAAGGTCCTCAATTCGACTAGTATTTTTTTATACCGGTTGAATTGAGAACCTTGCCCCTGTTTTGAAGTCGGTTAAAAACATAAGTACCTATTGTTTGACTTTCCACATTTAAATATTTTTTTATTAGATGTTTTTTTGCTTTCATTATTACCAAGCTATTTTTGTCTGTTAAAATTGAGAACCTTCCTCCTTTTGCAGAAAGCCGCTTCTCGTAAAAACGTGAGAAAATGTGGATGGAACTCTCAAGTCAAATTAACCATCACATTAATTTAAATGATTTTTAATTTTAATTTTATAAAATTATAATGAATCTAAATTATTTTATAATGTCATTTAATTTTTAGTTTTATCTTTTGACTCTCTCTCTCTGCTTCTCTCCGTCTCTCTCTCTCTCTCTCTCTCTGTCTGTTTGTCTGTCACAAAGAAACACTCCGACTCTAATAGTTATATTACTGAGCATACATAATAATGGATTCGTTAGGGCCTAGTCGTATCCATTTTATTTGTATCTATGTTATTTTTTCGTAGTAGCTTTACCTAGTCTGTGCTCTAAGGTCATTGTCACCACTTGGTAGCCGCATCAAGTGGTCGCGTTCGAGCCATCGATTTTTTATATTATCCTTTGTTTGAAAATACAGTAGGTGTTGATATAATCGCACTCGGAAGATAAAACCAAGGCGAAAAGCAAGCGCGTGCGTCCTTCCCCGTTGAGGCACAGTGCGGTACTGAGGTTAAACGGAGCATGTTTCGCTATTTAGATGCAAAGCGCAACAGAATAAGACTGAATATCGGACTTGCCGTTTGACCGAATAGTTGCTTAGAACTAAAGGACGTAAGTCTCAAATCGAATATAATTTATTATGAGAGTACTAATTAATCTAGGTAAATTTTGTCTTAACACTGGAAAACAAACTATATTTTCCTTCGGTGAGTATTTATTTTAGATATGTAACTGAAGTACTTTCCAAGTAAAATCAAAAAAATTAGCAAAAAGGCACCATTTTCAAAACATTAAAGTATCGAGTAAATATCTTGCTATTATGTTTCTGTCTTAATGGCGGAAAGAAAATGAATTGAAAATTCACATATATCAATTATTACGGTGATCGGATATTTGGTTTAGTTAGAATATCATGGCAAATTAGCATAAAATTTCGGTTGCCCCCTCTTAATAAAAGACCTCGCCCCTGAAAAAAAAGTTTTTGAGCTGAAAATATTTTTATAATAATATCCTGGGATTACACCGGCATGAATTATTTTAATAAAGTCAATTATCTAATGTGTCGAAATATATTTTTTACTTTTGCGCCGAAACTTCCCGCTGCTTTTATTTCTTTAATGTTAGCGTTGTAGGAACTATTAGCGTGATTCGGTACGCGGACGAATCGTGAACAACACAGCACAAGAGCTAACTTCAGATTCATTTATAATGTCAGAGTCAAGTCAGAGTTGTCATGTCAGACAGATAAACAAGTGTTATGAATTCATTTCTTCAGTTTTTAGTATTAAAAAACTTTCTTCAGTTGCCGTGCGTGTTTAAAAACTTGGGATTTAATATCTGTTACAGCTGTGCCGTGTAGTCAGTGTAGTGTTTGCTATCAGTGTACCTTATTACTTTTATTGGTGGAACTGGAATACTTATAAGAACTTTGTAAAGTTTCCATGCTTTTCATCCAGGGATGGCAGATGCTACCAGAACTAGGATATCCAAGCAAAGCGAGTATGTACCTACTTCAATTAGTTTTATAGCAAAATTTACACTTATAGGTACTTTCAGTAACGGTGGCCGTTTAATTATTACCTACAACAGAAGAGGTTCCTTTTGTTTGGTTTGGCTGAAAGACTTTTTACTCTCATAGCTGCTTGTTGTGTAAATTTATTCCGAATTCACCTTGAATCAGCGACTTGTTGAAAACTACTTACTTTAGTTTGAGCATTCTATCCAAGGACTCTGTAGCGAGAAATTTTCATTTTTAGGTATTGATCAACAGGTGGTTTAAAAACGTCAAGTTCATAACTGTTTTGTTGAACATTATTTTTACAGTGATTGCATATTATCCGATGCCCAAGAAAATAATGACAATGTTTTTTGTTTTATTTTTTTGGAAAACATACAGTGGTACATAACTATTACTGATACATTGAATAATTAAACACCATTTATCAGATTTCGCATAATATGTTGAACAACAGTTTGTTTTGTTTGTCTGTCCCTTAGGACATGTACTTATTGATGGATTTTGGAGTTTGAAGTGTAGTAAGTTCATCTTTATGGCATACTGCTGACTAGAGATGAAATGGATATCCGGTAACCTGCACTATCTGGCCTAAATTTAGTATTTAGTATTCAAAATATCAAACTTATATACTTACTTTATATAATCTACATAACAACCACCAAAATTATAACCACTATATTTCATGTCACTACAAAATACTTTTATAATAACCTCAACAAACTACAATATCACATTAACAATAACCTCAAGTAAACGTGTTTTTAATCAATTCAACAAGTCATAAATGACACTTGTCAACTTCGCTCATGAACAAAAAGACTCGAAATCACCCGAGCCCACTCAATCATTCGTGTGCCACCTATGAGAGAAAAGACCAGCAGGTCTAAAACGGCCACTTTTAATGAATCATATAATCAAGCCGTCACTGTTTGCCGTCGACTCTCGTCGCACGTCGCTAACTGACTGAGCTTCCTTAATATGATAACATTTAGAAACTAGGCGACTTAAAGTAAGTATGCCTTTATTTAGGATCGTCACTGTCCTAACTCATATTACACTTTTCTTATTAGTGCCTTCCGGCTGTGCTTCCGGCTTTATGGGCTCTGAATTATGGAAATTGTAATACCCATTATAAACTGAAAAGATTAGGTTTAAAGCCAAAATTCCTAAGGCACGTTGGGCACTTTTTGGGATGGGGGAAACGCATTAAACTCGTGACCGTCACGCTCAGATATATGTCGCACTACCCATGGAAGACTGGCGTAAGTTGAAAACACCAACTTTTCAGGAGCGTCACAAAACTGATTGCGGAGAAATTTGAAGGCCTAAACACTTAAATTAGTTCCTTTGGCAACATGCTGGCAAAAATTACCTTACTGATACCTATCTACTTCATTTTTAGGAAAAATTTGCAGTAACCTGAAATTAGGTGGTTACTCCATTAATCCCCAGAATAACAATATGAAATTTAGAAACAACTAAACTTAACGCTTTGTTGCTACGGAAATTAGACGAACTACGTGGTTGTATTTCGAGTTAAGTCTTTATTCCAGCCCACTTTCATATAACTTTAGTACGTAAAAAATGATACTCTTTTCTACCACGGAAAAATAATGAGAAAATGTGAAAATATAGTAACTTGTATATGAGCGTATATTTCTGTATTTTATCACGTGGAAAAAGTATGTAAGTTCATATATGTGAATAAGTTTTTGTGAATAATTGCGTAACTTCGTTGAAGCTAATATTAAAAGGCAACTCTACAAAAGTAATTAGCGTAACAAAACTTACATAAATTTACCAGGGAATTTATGAAAAATATATTTTCGTACTGATTTTTTAAATCAAATTATATCCGTCATTTATTGGAATAATAATTTGAGGAATTTTGAGTATGTGTATTGAGTTTTCCTCTATCCAATGGTGAAATAAAAAAATATTTGATGCAAATGTGTTTACGCCAGTGTGACGCCAGTCTTCCAGGGATGGTGCCACAGATCTAGTGTATATCTGTGGATGGTGCGATGTATCCGTAATTTTTAAATACAGCGCCATCTCTTGCGGAATAGGTAAATTACTAAGTTAAGTTTTCACTTCTGACGTGCATTCCTACGACTGATTCTTTTTTATTTATAGCCGATTGTACGTCGCTATGCTAAAGCCCCGACTCGACTCTCGCAGTCTGCGAGGTTAAGTAACTATTGTTTGCCTCGATCTCTGACCTCTGGACCCCTATAATATCTTCGTAACCCATCGATCAATTTTGCTCATGTTCAAACTTAAAAAAAAATATTGATATGAACTAGGTACCTATTTACCTACCTACTAAATTTCATGGAGATTGTATTAACCCTGCGCTGCCCATGTTACTACCAGCCGTACTACCAATAGTAACACTGGTATTCTTTTTTACTCATGTTACTACTTAAGTACTACTCCAGTAAAAACAAGGGACACATTTTATTTCCCGTGTTACAACTGACTAAATTCTGTTAAAAACTCTTTCCTTTTCCAAACTCTTTGACGTGGATACTGGATAACATAGATACGAAAGCTATCATCGAACAAATATACATTAAGAAAAACCGGACAAGTACGAGTAGGACTCGTGCTCTGAGGGTTCCGTTGAACAGAACCCTTAGAGCGCGAGTCCAAAAAAAAAACTAAAGTTGAAATATTGAAAGACAAACTTAACTTTGTAGTTGACTATAAGGTTCTTCTATACATTCCAACTACAAAATGTAAGTTTGTAATAGCAAAATAATTATTTTTAAATGATATAACTTCAAATTTGTAACTTTCAGATTTATTCCTATATATGTGATATAAGACCTTGCCTTTTGCAAAATTTCATGATTCTAGGTCAACGGGAAGTACCCTATAGGTTTTGATTCCCCTGTGAATTTTTTTCACTTTTAGACTTTTTTTATATGTGTTCATTAGTTAATCCGCCGTAACATTACGTATTATGTGAAAATTTTAACTGGCTATCGATTACGATTCGAAAGATACAGCCGTTAATAGACAGGACGGACAGACAGACAAAGTAGGCTTAATAATAGGGTCCCGTTAACGCCCTTTGGGTACGGAACCCTGAAAATACAATTATGTTTCGCTCAAAACTTTCTGCCTATTTATTGTCTTATTTTGTTGAACTAATTTATACATTTTTATTGACATGTTAGTTCTGATGACATAAGTACTTGATTTGTAATTTAACCGACTTCAAAAAAGAACAGGTTTTCAATTATACTATGTTTGTTTTTTAATGTTTGTTACGCGATTTGTCTGCCAATTATGAATTGATTTTGATGATTGTTTTTTTTTGTATTTTCCTAAAATAATGTTTTTTTAAACGGCGTTACTCTAATAACACGCTCAGTAAGTATATTTATTACCTAGATTTATAATTTTATATAATTTTTTATTAGACTTGCGTCGACTTGATGTATAAAAGTCCCAAGAAAGTATATTACTTTACTCTATTATAAAAATAAAAAAAAAACAACATCAAATTAAAACCTAACTATCATTCTATCAAACCGCTACCAGTGGGAACTGTTCCCAAAATGCTGGCCCCATTACCATGTTGTATGGCGATGCTCACCCTTTGAGCAAAGTAGAGGCCGGCTAAGTCCCAAGATAATGAAAAAAAGTTACTATTGGCCCTTCGCATAATAGTTGAGGCCGACCCCTCAGAGCTTCGATTCTACGCGACGCAACAGGTATAGGTACGATAATTGAATGCCAAAAACAGAACAAACACATTGTTATGACAAATACAGGAGCTATCCTTATGTCTCGCGCATAGCTAAGTGCCTACTCGTGAAATACCCTGCGCCGTTTTATATACAGGGTCATACGGAACTGTGGTACTAAGATTATACTACTTACTGGGTCATTATATATATATATATACACTAGCGGTCCGCCCCGGCTCCGCACGGGTATAGTTATATAGCCAATTAAAATAGCCTATATTAATCAATGTAGAATTCAAATGGTGAAAGAATTTTTAAAATCGGCCCAGTACTTTTTGAGCCAATTCGTTACAAACATACATATCTTTCCTCTTTATAATATTAGTATAGATATACATACAGATATATAGGTTAGCTGCGATTGGCGCTTGCAGACGATGCGTAGTAGAAGCAACAAGTAGAAGTAGCAAGTGCGTACTATATACGCATCGTCTGCAGCGGTGGAATAGTGATACTACAAAACTGTTTTAAGCTCGTCACGGTTGTTCACTAAAATTATATGATTCATCATCATCATCATCAGCCTGTAAACGTCCACTGCTGAACAAAGGCCTCCCTCGTAGAGAGGGGTGTTGCCATAATCCCCACGCTTGGCAGGCGGCTTAGGGATCGCAGTACGTTCACCGTATACTAATAGGACGCTGCTGCCCATCCTCCGGTGGTTCTGGTCGCAGTTTTAGGACATACCCGGGTCCAAATTATATGATTATTTACGGGATATTTACCGTGGTAAGATTGTGGAATGAGCTCCCGATATTTCGGCGCAGTTACATGCACCATGTTCACGGGAAGGCTGAAGAATGCGGGTGGTTGGTCGAACAGTTAAAAAGTTAGGTGCAGACATAACGATCTACCCTCTTTCTTAGTCTTCCACAACCTTATCACGGTGAATATCCCTTAAATAATCATATGACTTTAGTGATACTACATTTCGGGAAGTGTGCATCGGATCTGCATGATCTAATTCCCTCCTGCCCATTTTTCTATCGGACTGCCAAAGCGGGCAACGCTTTATGGTTGATATTCTGAAAACCTGTATGAAGCGCTATGATTCCACTTTTATTATGCGAACTGTTAGTCTGTGGAATGCGCTGCCTGAATGGGTGTTCCCCGATAGTTACAATCTGGATGTCTTCAAATCACGAGACCACGAGAATCACGAGTCACCGTAGACCGCATCATCGCTTAACATCAGGCAAGTTGGAGGTCAAAGGCAAATTATTTAAAAAAAAAAACCGGACAAGTACGAAAAGGGCTCGTGCTCTGAGGGTTACGTCCAACGAAACCATCAAAATGCGATTCCAAAAAAAAAAAAAACTTAACTGAAGTTGAAATATTGTAATACAAACTTAACTTTGTAGTTGACTATAAGGTTCTTCCATACATTCCAACTACAAAATGTAAGTTTGTAATAGCAAAATAATTCTTTTTAAATGATATAACTTTAAATTAGTAACTTTTGAATAGAATAGAATAGAATAGAATATCATTTATTATCATAATGTCACATTAGTAATTGGATTATTCCTTGGATTATTCTATTGGATTTGGATTTATTCCTATATATGTGCTATGAGACCTTGCCTCTTGCCAAATTTAATTATTCTAGATCAACGGGAAGTACCCTATAGGTTTTGATTCTCCTGTGAAATCGCAAAATATGCGACATATACGTTCATATCCTTTGACTGCGTTGACTTACAACTTTCATTTTTTTACAGCCGAAAGAAACCGTAGACCCAAGTATTTAGTATAAATTTCAACTTGATACCTTTACGCGTTCTTGAGAAAAAGGGTCTTGACAGACGGACAGACAGACGGACAACGAAGTGATCCTTTACGGGTTCCGTTTTTTCCTTTTGAGGTACGGAACCCTAAAAAACTTGGCGCCACGTGATGCTAGCTTCACTCCCCCGCGCTACTCACGCGACGCCGGCTGCGCATCGTTCGTCTGGATCGAGCACTCGTGCGCGTCCGTACACCGCGCGATTGGCTTATCGTTTGAACCCTTGCTTCTACTTGCTACTTCTACTTGTTCACTTGTACTACTCATCATCTGCAAGCGTCTGCTAGGTTATTTGATAGTCCATGCAGTTGGTAGTGAACCTGCCTTCTGCGCTTGGGAGCGTGGGTTCGATTCCCACCTAGGGGAAACATTCTTGTGATGAACATTTGCGTTTGTTTTATATCTGGGTGTTAATATATATTTAAGTATGTATTTAAAAACTATATATGTATAACGAACGGCCCAGCATATCTATTAGACCCAGGTATGTCCTAAAACTGTGATCGTAGAATGGTCAGTAGCATCCTGATAGTACACGGTGAACGTACTGCGATCCCCAAGCTGCCTGCCAAGCGTGGGAATTATGGCAACACCTCTCTCTTAAGAGGGAGGCATTTGTTCAGCTGTGGACGTTTACTGGCTGATGATGATGATGTTTGTAATATGTATATCAGTCTCTGGCAGCCATATTACAAGCTTTGCTTAGTTTGGGGTCAGATGACCTCGTATGCAAAAATGGCCCGAATATTTATTTTATTTTAAATTAGCGACCCGCCCGCCCGGCTTCGCACGGGTGTAATTTACGTGCGAAACCGGGGCGGGTCGCTAGTTATATATATAAACCTTCCGTGAAAATGTATCTAACTGATGGTGAAAACCGCATCAAAATCCATTGCGTGGTTTAGAAGGAGTTAGCGGCCATACATACAGATATACAGACAGACAGACAGACAGACGCGGAAAGCGACTTTAATGTATACTATGTAGAGTAGAGTAGTGTAGAGTAATTATAACTACTACTTTTGCAATGGGACCGATTACTAATTAATCGCAAATCAAATATCAGCTGTTCCTATTGATTTACCAACATGGATGATCTTCATAAGCAAAAGCCATCAACATATTAGCTTTTTATGGCATAGGCGGCAATCAAGCAAACGGGCCGCCTGACGGTAAGCGGTCACCGTCGCCTATAGATATTTGTAACACCAGAGGCATCACAAATACGTTGCTGACCCTTTAGGACTCTATAACCCCATGATGTAGCTTCTCGGGAACACCGCGGAAGGTAGCTCATCCCACATTTTGCAGGTATGAGGCAAGAAAGATCGTGTGAATCGCACAGTGTGTGATTTCCACTGATCTACGATAATTACGCTGGATGCAGACCGCTTCCAACCGGCCCTTTTGGAGATCGATGGAGGGAGGCCTATGTCCAGCAGTGGACGTCCTACGGCTGAAATTATGATGATGATAATTATGTGGATGAGCTTTCAGGCTGCGGCGGCTAGTACGATGATAAAATCGCGACGCCGGCATCAGATCAAATAGTTCTTCAGAACACCCGTGTTGGCGGCAGTCCGTATAGTGTTAACACACGTATGGATTTGGTGGACCTCAACCGCCGTCTGACAAAACGGGAGAGAAAGAGAGGGAAATATGATATTCTCACTCTTTCTCTCCCGTTGGTTGGACGGCGGTCCGTCAACCAAATCCATAGTGTTAACACTATTATATATTAGTACGTGAATGTTGTAAAGTCCATGCTAACGAGCTTAATCCGTGTAACAAGTAGCTGCCGCACAGCTCCGCCACCATGGCTGTATTCGATATTGGATTATGTTCGATATTGCATATAATGCAATTAGCCTAGATCTCGTGCTTCACTTGTACCTACAGTTTTCGGGTTTTCGGATTTAATTTTAAACCCACGACGGAAAAAGGAAAGGAAAGCGGTTGATAAATAGGAAACGTTTCAAGTTACCACACTGCAGAACGAATGTTGGTCAACATTCTCCATTGTACAGAATCTATCTATATATATAAAAGCGAAATTCATCTACTCACTTACTCACTCACTCACTCACTCACTCACTCACTCATTAAACACGAAATCTCGAAAACTACTTGACTTACGAAGCTGAAATTTGGCAGGTAGATTCCTTATGGGGTGTAGAGGTCCGCTAAGAAAGAATTTTACGAAAGGGTCGAATTAAGGATGACAAAAGGGGGTTGAAAGTTTATATGAAAGTCTACGCGTCCGAAGTCGCGGGCAACAGCTAGTGTTTTCATAATTATAACGGAATCAGGTCTTAATATGACATATTTTCTTGTTCTTTGGCCTCAGTAAGAAGTAGCGTTTTTGGTGTTTTAGATGATTTTTAGTAATTTTCCTCCTAATATTTTGTTTTTGTTATATGTATATACACTAGTCATATATATATATCACACGTAAGAGAATTTGTATTATGACTAATCTAATTTAGCATTGTCCGTAAACTGTGTGGGTTCCGTCCAACGGAACCCTCAGAGCACGAGTCCTACTCGGACTTGTCCGGTTTTTTTATTTATTAAATTATTTATAGACAAATACTCGTCACACTTACAGCTACGCCAAAGCGTGTAACGAGTCATTCAATAAATAATTACAAATCAGTATACAATAACAATAAAATTAATTTGTAGGTAAGTTAGAGTAGGAATGTCAATATTTTATACTAATAATCATAAAAATTATAATTTTTTATAGTAAATTATAACATTTAAAAAAGACTACAATAACATATTTTTTTTCTTCTGTACTTTATAATATATTTGTTTTACTCACATGTAGGTAAACAAGTAACACATAAGTAGGTACGTACGAATGATAGCAAGGCACTTTCATAACAGTACAATCCCCGCCTGCCCCCGTGGCTCTGGCGTGGATTTCACCCTCCATGAATGTGATGCTTTCATAAGCCGTCAGGGGCAGTGTTCCTAACATAAGCAGATTATTAGCTAAAAGTAACTAATTATCTTGTTAGAAAGGGTATGCTAATAGTTGATTGAATCAGGCGTGGTTACTGGCAAAACTGTTTCTTTGACGGCATAGTGTATTTTCGTCAATACGTAAGGATCAATAATTTTACTTTCTACTAAAATTTATTAAGTGAAAAATTAGATTTCAGCACTGTTTTAAACTATCACGGTTGTTCACTAAAGTTATATGATTATTTACGGGATATTAATTTCATTCCACAATCTTACCACGGTAAATATCCCGTAAATAATCATATAACTTTAGATTTCAGCAAACCATATTCAAACTAACCCCCTGGGCTAAAAACCATAAAAAACATATTCAAACTAACCCCCAGGGTTAAAAACCATATTCAAACTAACCCTGGGGCCTTACGCCTAGCTGTTTAAAGGAGTCCAGTTTGGGCGATGAAAAAAATGTTGCGCGACCGCAAACCGTATCAGAGCGCGTTAAGGTTCAATTTCGCGTGATTTTCCGAACTGCGTGGTTTTAACGTTAGTTTGAGACCGCGTAACGAGTAGGGCGTAAGGCCTCTACTATTTTATTTACGGTGAAAGTGATTAGTACAATTTTATTTATTTATAATAATATGTAATAGTAGACCAACAAGCGACGGTCCAGCTGATGGTAAGTACCTATAGTCACCGTCGCCTATAGACACCTACAATACCCGGGTCATTGGCGGTGCGTTGCCTACCTTTGATGACTATTCACTCTTCGCTTGAAGCAACTGAGGTCATATTTTGGAGGAAAAACTGAAGGTGGTAAGCCATTCCACAACTTCCAGGTGCGTGTCAGAAACAATCGATCAAATCGAACAGTGTGAGACTTCCACGCATCTATAATAAATAGGTGGATGGCTTTTCTGGCGATGGCGGCCAGTTCGATAGTAACACCGCGATGGAGGGATAAGGTCAAAGAGCTAACTGCTAATACTGTGAGGTAAACTGCGAATGTCTTCACGTTTGCAAAAATGACAGACTGCAACCTGGGGCCTTACGGACAACAGCTAATTGCGGCATCTAATCCGCTCAGTTGGAAAATCACGCGACCGCAAACCGTATCTGGGTGCGATAAGGTACACGTTTGCGTGATTTTCCAACTGAGCAGATTAGGTGCCGCAATTAGCTGTTGTCTGTAAGGCCCGTGGTTCGTGATGAGTTAATGAGACCTAAACAGTCATCTTTTCTAGCTCCTCAACACTTAGAAATTTAATAGAATGATACCTATACCTATACCTATACCTGCAGCGAAGGACGTCCGCCCACAAGATGGACAGACGACCTAAAAGAGACCGCAGGGAAACGCTGGATGCAGGCCGTTTCCAACTGGCCCTTTTGGAGATCGATGGGAGAGGCCTATGTCCAGCAGTGGACGTCCTATGGCTGAAATGATGATACCTATACCTAAAATCAATCTAAAAACGAGTAATACCTCCTTATCGTAATCGAGTAATACATCGTATCTTTCAAGAGCATAATAAAATAAAAATATTAGTCCTCCTTCGCAGTAACTATAACAAGGGGTTCTTCAAAGGGGCTGTTAATAAAGTCTTTAAAGGTCACCAACGTATCTGTGATGCCCCCGGTGTTACAGGTATCCATAGGCGATGATGATCGCTTACCATCAGGTGGCCCATTACTTTGTGTGCCACCTATGACATTAAAAAAACATGCCTTCCATCCAAAAAAAAAATTGGCTCTAACAACGGATCTTTATCAGAAGATCAGTCTGTTGCTCCAACATATACATTTCAAATAGCGATTTGAATTTTCTAGTTCTTAATCCAGCTTATGTTGCGTACTTTTATTTCACAGTCACTGTCTATATTCTCCACTTTCTGTATCAAAGGCGTATTAACAGCTAATTGGTATTGTAAGCCCTTTGGAGCGCAGCAGTACTAACACCCTTTGTCATTCGTGGTTTAATTGTTTCAGTTTTGAATTGTATTTTTCGATCAACGAAAAAATTACATTCCATTATGTAGTATCGTGGGTGATTCGGTTTTTTCTAGGCAAGCGTGCTCCATCGTAGACCGCATCATCGCTTTACATCAGGCGAGGTAGCGGCCAAGCGCAAGCCTATTATTTAATTTAAAAAAAGGAGTTGTCTGTAAAGTCGGTTTACAGACGATAATTTTACGTGATAATGCTTATGCCGATCGTGCCTCTCTATCGCTTGTTCCGCGCTCTCGCTTGCACGCGCGGCTCAGGCGGAACGTGACTATGTTTCGTGCGTGCAGCCGGCGTGCATCGATTTATAAGACGTTATCACGTCAAAAAATATATTTGAACATGGAAAATTCTTAGGTTCAAAGTATTGGATTTGACATCCGAATGTTAATGCAACGAATGAGCGAGACTGAGGCTATATAAATGGACTGCGACATATATAGCTAAAGGAGGGTAGCTTAGAGCACTCGCATCTTAGATCGTATTGTCACTTTCCATCCGGAGAGTAGTCGACCATTTAGTCATAAAAAGGGAGTAATGGCCCTACTATTTCCGCCTCATCGTGTTACTGTCGCGTCGTGTTACTGTCGCGAGTTTGTAGACCATTTCCAGCTGAGTGAGATGAGACGACGAGGTGCAAATAAGGATTTACTTGTTCGCAGGTAGAGCTAAAACGGCGCAGGCTACGCGGCACCCGGTGCACGCGTCATGACTTACAAGCACCCAGGTACTTGTTCTTCGGCCCAATGCCTGAAATGTCAGTTAACCGGAAATAGTTGTCTTTTTCACGGCCTTTTAGTCTCCCGCAAAGCCACCTCGACTCCCCAGTTGACGTTTTGGGTGATCACAGTATTCACAGTCGCTTTTTTAGCAATCGATAGCAAACGCTAACGGGCCGTCTGATGGTAAGCGATCACCGTCGCTTATGGATACCTGTAACACCAGGGGCATCCCAGATACGTTGCCGACATTAATTCAGCCCTTTCGCAATATTCTTTCTTAGCGTACCTCTACACCCCATAAGGAATCTACCTGCCAAATTTCAGATTCGTAAGTCAAGTAGTTTTCGAGATGTCGTGATGAGTGAGTGAGTGAGTAGATGAATTTCGGTTTTATCTATACTAATATTATAAAGAGGAAATATTTGATTGTTTGTTTGTTTGTTTGTTTGCATTGAATAGGCTCCGAAACTACTGAACCGATTTGAAATTTTTTTTCACTGCTGGGAAGCTACACTATCCCCGGTTGACATAGGCTATATTATATTTTCAAAAAATTTGAGATCCTTACTAAAACTCTAATAATATCCGTGCGAAGCCGGGGCAGACAGCTAGTATATTATATAGTTCATAGGAAACATACATAGGTACATACATACACATATCGCCTTAGCTGCACTCTGCAGTTTCGCCCGCGTGGATTACTCCTTATATTATCACCTATCTGCCAGTGAAATTCCCGTCAAAATAGGTACAGCCGTTATAGAGTCCACAGGGAATATACATACACACATCGCCTTTTATATATAAAAAGGCGAAGATTGATCGTTAAGGTCTAAGAAAATGGACTAGCATAGAATCCGGCACGTGATTTACAAAGCGTAGCAGGCCGTCTGTCAAATAGTATGTAGCCTTTGTAGCCTTTTACATGTCCTTAGTACATTAAAACAGTGTACAGCCCAGCAATTTGCCGTCCTGTCAAAAATATATCTCTACCGTTCTGGTAACAATAATTTTGGCATGAGTAAAGAATGTAACATGTTTAATTTGTTTATGCTCGTAGAGGGAGTACTTAGCCTATGTTTATGCTAAATTAGCACGACTTCTTAGCTACTAATCCTTATTCTGTGGTTCAAGTCATCATTTCATATGCAAATAACCTCTGTCGCAATCTTCCGTCTTACTCAAGACTTGAACATTTTAAAATGATCTCACTAGAACGTAGACGTAATTATGCGGATATCGCATTACTGCAAAAGATAATTGATGGCAAAATTTATTGTACAAACTTGCTATCTAAAGTTGCACTTTCGGTGCCACGTTCAAGCAGCCGCCTCCTTAACAGAAAAAACCCGGACAAGTACGAGTAGGACTCGTGTTCTGAGGGTTCCGTTGGACGAAACCCTCAGAGCGCGAGTCCAAAAATAAAAACTAACTGAAGTTGAAATATTGAAAGACAAACTTAACTTTGTAGTTGACTATAAGGTTCTTCCATACATTCCAACTACAAAATGTAAGTTTGTAATAGCAAATTAATTATTTTTAAATGATATAACTTCAAATTTGTAACTTTCGAATTTATTCCTATATATGTGCTATGAGACCTTGCCTCTTGCCAAATTTCATGATTCTAGGTCAACGGGAAGTACCCTATAGGTTTTGATTCCCATATGAAATCGCAAAATATGCGACATAAACGTTCATATCTTTTGATTGCGTTGACTTACAACTTTAATTTTTTTACAGCGGAAAGAAACCGTAGACCCTTTTATTAAGTATAAATTTCAACTTGATACCTTCACGCGTTCTTGAGAAAAAGGGTCTTGACAGACGGACATACGGACAATGAAGTGATCCTATAAGGGTTCCGTTTTTCCTTTTGAGGTACGGAACCCTAAAAACTCTATCTTCTATCTAAACTTCTATCTCTCCCCATGTCGCACGAATTATGGCCAGCACTCTCCGTTACACCGGATGTGCTCAGCCTACAACAAAATATGCCAAGACTTTGGTCATTTTCGGTGACAAATGACAATATTATTTGGTTCAAACAAAATTATCTTTGTTTTTTGTTAATCTTTAGTTTATTTTAATCAAAATATATTTATTTCACAAAATTCTTAATTTCTATCGTTATGAGTGTTATATTATTTGTAGCATGCTGTGTTTTTCTTTAAAAGGTTGTGCAATGTGCATTCATCGCATCTAACATCGCAAATGTATTTATTCTTAAGACAAGAGTGTACGACCAGTTTGGTGAACCTAAATTTTTTTTTTAAAACCTATGCTGTCCCACTCCAAAGGTCTCCCCCATTTCTTTCCAGACAGTGCGATCACCCGCCAGACTCGACCACTGTATCTGGAACGTGTCGAGGTCATCGCGCCAGCGTTTTCTAGGCCTGCCTTGGCCCCTTCGTCCGTTTTCAGGCACCCACTGTGTGATCCTCTGGGCCCATCTATCAGGGTGCATCCTGGCCACGTGTCCCGCCCAACCCCACTTTAATTTGGCAGCTTTGATGATAAAAAAAAATATGATCATCATCATCATCATCATCAGCCGGAAGACAACCACTGCTGAACATAGGCCTCCCCCTTTAACCTCCACACTGAACGACACAAAAATATAAATATTACAATATAATCCGGTTCCAATTAGTCGATGGATTACTGTTTTAGAAAAACAAAAATAGAGTAAGCCGGTTCCCTCGAATCGCGCCAATTATAAGTTCTCACAAAAAGGAGAAATATTAAACAAAAATATACCGGGACGTGGCAATTAACTGCCACTGAATTTTATTTTACAATAATTCATTCAATGTTTTAGTCAACATATTATATCTATATTTTGTCTCTGTTTTTTAACCGACTTCAAATGGGAGTGGGTTCCCAATTCGGTAGTATTTTTTTGTTTGTTACCTCAGAACTCCGTCTTTTATAAACCGATTTACTTTTATTTTATTTTATTTTAATGTATATATGTTTTCAGATCCGTCTCATTGAAATTTGATGGCCCGTTGGTCCAGTTGGTAGTGAACCTGCCTTCTGAGCTTGGGGGCGTGGGTTCGATTCCCACCTAGGACAAACATTTATGTGATGAACATTTGTGTTTGTTCTATATCTGGTTGTTTATATCTATTTAAGTATTTATTTAAAACTATATAAGTATGTATATCAGTCTCTGGCAGCCATATCACAAGCTTTGCTTAGTTTGGGGTCAGATGACCGTGTGTGAAAAAATGTCCCGAAAATTTATTTATTTATTTTCTTCAAAATCAGATTATGAATATGGTTTTTAAATCAAAAAAACTGGAAAAATATGTCATACGAGTAAACGAAATAGCGTATAAAGTAATATGATTATCTACGGGATATTTACCATGATAAGGTTGTGGATTGAGCTGCCGAAAAAAAAGTTATAAGTGTAAATATTCCGTAAATAATCATATAACTTAGTGAACAACCGTGATAGTTTAAAACAGTGAAACTGAAATAATCAAAAACGTATGTTTGTAATTTTGCTCGTCCACAACTAGCGTACCGGTGATACGACCTTCAAGCAATTTTGTCGGCAAGTAGTTGAATCATCATCATCATCATCATCATCATCATTCACAGCCTTATCCCACTGCTGGGTATAGGCCTCTCTCTTGCTATGCCATCTGCCTCGGTCCTGTGCTAATCGTAGTAAAGTATAGTTGGATGTAAATACAATTTTCTAGTTCTAATATAGGTGCCATCGTTTAAGGGAATGTGAAGATAAAGGTGTCGTGAGGTCAAAGTTTGAAGCTAACTTTTAGATACTACCCCGCCCTACTACTCTTTTGGCGCCAAAAGAGTGTCTAAAACCATGCGGGCGTGCAAAGAATCGAGAGCACCGCAGTGTTGTAGGTATCCATAGGTGGTAATTACCGCTTACCATCAGGTTCTTGGCCTCTTTTCATGAATAACAGACCAAGAGCATGCCATGATGCGTATGGTAGGGTTATAATAAGGCATATACTTAATTGTGATCACATTCACAGTTCATAAATAAGAAGACTTAGAAAAATTCGAACGAACGGAGCTTGGTGGACTTAGCTTAATTTCAAAGATGCATCATGCAAATCCATAAAACTATAAAATTGAGTAACATTGATAATGAAAACAATAGGCGTATTAAAAATATAGTTCCTGTATCTCAAGCTAAAACAAAGTTTGCAAGTATGCAATTTAAGAGGCGTTCAGAGTTTATATACAATA
Organism: Agriopis aurantiaria; assembly: GCA_914767915.1. Lineage (NCBI taxonomy): Eukaryota > Metazoa > Arthropoda > Insecta > Lepidoptera > Geometridae > Agriopis > Agriopis aurantiaria. Next base: position 2,949,384 of record OU611985.1, on the reverse strand, counting down.
AAATAAACAAAAAATTAAACATTTGCAATAAACAGTATTATGAGTGTAAATCTATCATTACTGACTGGCTAAAATTATCTTCCTTTGAAGAATCTGAGGCATTTTTACAGACAGTTACTTAAAATGTATATAACTATATTATCTCCCCCCCCCCCCTCTCTCTCACACACACACACACACACACACACACAATACACACACACACAATTTGGTTTTTGTATGGTTTAATTAAAGTAAAACTATATATCTATATGTTATATTATAATTAATGTAGAGACGGAAGAGCGGGGCCCTCTGGCACAGACATTTTATGTCTAAAAGAGGGCTCCTGCCTACATTTTATATTTTGTAAATAGTGTTAAAGAAATAAAAAAAATATTTATTTATTTATTATATTATATTATCATCCTGACTTAACACATAACAGAGAAAAATAGTTGAAAAACATTCTTTGTTAAGATCATTATGCGAAAAAGTCAACCACCTTTGGGCTAAAACGTCTTGTTATTACAGTTTTATCACCGAACACGAAAATTTGTGGTCACAAAATGATCAAAATAATTTTGAATTTAGGTTTTTAAAAACCTATTAGCATGGCAAGTAACAAGTTATTTCTTTGTCTAATAGTTTAGAAAGTCAGTGCGACTTTTTTGTTACTCTGGGGGGCTATATTTCACAAAGAATATAGTTGATAAAAAAGTGATGTTATACCTTAGGGGGCGTCCATTAATTACGTGAGCTAATTTTGGCGATTTTGCGATACACAAACTTTCCGTTTTATAATTATTAATTTATACTCACAGGTCTAGCCCGGACCTTTATATGGTATCAGTGGGGTAAATGCCAACACTGACAGGTCGTTTTTGTGTAAAAATAATTTTAGCTATGCGGATTGGAATGATATTGGAAAATGGACTATTAATGCTACGGGGTTACAAATATACTAGGCTATTGAGATGAATAACTTCTTGATACGAGAACAGATCTATATAGGATGAATAGACATGTCCCGAATATTATAGGATGAGAAACGGCACAGCCTTGTCCTGTCTTTTTTCCTGTCTGATGGTAAGCAGTCACCGTTGCCTATGGATACTTGTAACACCAGAGGCATCACAAATACGTTGCCGACCCTTAAGGACTCTAGGTAGCTTCTCGGAAACACCGCGCACCTCATTCCACATTTTGCAGGTGTGAGGCAAGAAATATCGTGTGAATCGCACAGTGTGCGGTTTCCACTTATCTATGATGTGTGGATAAAATTTCAGGCGGATTTTTCGGGATGTCTTATCTCAAAATACATTTATTAGGGAAGTGATGACTTGCCACACACTAAAGTGACGCTAAGTGTTAAAGGGCAAACGCTACTCGCGGCGTTATGCCCAGACGGCCAGTTAAAGCAAGCCAAGGGTCGGGATCTCTGGTGTTTTAGCCCCATGGAATCGGTGTAATACATATTATTATTAGTGTGATACATCAATGCCTGAGAGGAACGGAATCGAACCGGTCGCGCCAAGGGGCATATTTAAGTTTAGCAATTATGTTTGTTTAATAACCAATTTAATATCTTACCAGGGGGAACTTCGCCGGAAGTTAGCATAGGGACGGCAGCTTCAAACTGCTCCGTCCCATTAGAGGCGAATACTGAAGAAGAAAAATATGGGAGTTTTTGTTAATCTATCTCTAACAAATCCTCGAACGTTACCTAGAGTATCGCGCTTCAATGCCTCCGTAACATTACATATTCTGTGAACATTTTAACTGGCTATATATTACGGTTCGAAAGATACAGCTGTTTTCACAGCAGTAGGACAGACAGACATCGTAGGCTTCGTAATAGAGTCTTGTTTTCACCCTTTGGGTACGGAACCCTAATAGTAATTAGTATACCCTACCGGTTTTGGGATGGGGAAGAAAGGTTCTTGAGTGGAGACCACGAACTGGAAGACGCAGCGTAGGTAGGCCTCACACTGGATGGATCGACGACATAGTGAGAGTCGCTGGCATCCAGTGGATGCAAAAGGCAGGCTGTCGTTCAGTGTGGAGGTTAAAGGGGGAGGCCTATGTTCTTCTGGCTGATGATGATGATGACCGGGTTTGGCGTGTCAGAGCTGTGTGAAAATTAGGCGTTAGTATTGCTTGTAAGTTTGTATTAGTTATATTGTATAGTTAAGTGTTGTATAGTTAGTTGTTGTATATTGTATCCATTCAGTACACGGCGCGGAAGCAGATAGAATAGAGCAATAGATCTACAAATTAAATGTGATCAGGAAAAATTTTTCCGGGAATATAATCCGTCGCCTCCGCCCGCGGGCTCGATAGCCCGTGTCCGGTGTCACAACAGAGCCAGGCGACGTCACAAGTACATCATCATCATCCACAGCCTTCCTTATCCCACTGCTGGGTATAGGCCTCTCTCTTGCTATGCCATGTAAGGAAGTATTCTATGCTATGCAGTGGACAAATTGGACTTACTCACGAACCGGAATGCATTTCCCTTCAAATCTTGCGATTTTTAACCGACTGTCCAAGAAAAGGGTAATCTTTTGGGTTGTATGTGAGCATGTAAGTATGTTTCTGGGTTCCTGTAGTGCCTGTAGCCTAAACGGCTTGACCGATTTTGACTAGTGAGGTGTCGTTGGAGTCCTCTTTACGTCCAGAGTGATATACCTCACTACATTTTCCGCTTTTTCCGAGTATTTCCAAACAAACTAAAGGTTTGGTACCTGCCTAGGTTTTTTGCCGAACCAGGACGATATAAGGAGAACTTTTACGAAACGGAACGGTGATTTCACGTACCGGAACGGCGTTCCCGGTGCGTTGCGGTCTGTTTCTAGCACTGATGCTGTCTACAGATATCTACAGGGTCCGTACCGTGTGCTCTTAAACGCGATTCAATTTAGGTGACTGTGACATTTGACGCGACCGCAAGCCGTATCTCGGCGCGTTAAGGTTCACATTTACGTAATTTGTCACAGTCACCTTTGAGTTGCAACGTTTAAGCAACGCTTGTTACTTCAGATGACCATAGTGTTAATTTAATATTTTTTTCCTATCGAAATGTCCTTAATCGTGTTTCGGCCTTTACGATTTCCTAGATAAAACATTCAATTGTGATATGACACCATTTTTATAATTCTATGCTAACCAGCATGGAACAGAATCTCCACAATTGCTAAAAGTGGGAAAACAGAGCCTTAAGAGCACACGGCACGAGCCCAAGATACGACTATTTTATTTTGAGTAAAGGCGCTTGCAAACGAAGCGTAGTAGAAGTAGCAAGTGTGTACTATATATACGCATCGTCTGCAGCGGTGGAATAATGATACTTGGTAACAAGTAGAATTAGCAAGTGCGTACAGCGTACTACACATCGTCTGCAGCGGTGTGCATAGTGATACTTGGCGCCAAGTGGGTACTTCGCGCTGGTACTTGGCGCCAAGTCAAGCTTCATTTCCCCGCGCTACTCCCGCGTCACCCACTGCGCATCCTTCATCTCGTTCGAACACTCGTGCGTGTCCGTACACCATGCGCGTGGCTACATATCGTTTGAACGCCTAATTCTACTTGCTACTTCTACTGCGCATCGTGTGCAAGTGCCTTAATAGATTCACATCGTCAGACAGTGCTGACCAGTCGTAGTTCCTAGCTAGACTGTGTGTTTAAGGAAGCATATAGAGGCGGTTGATATTATCATGATTGGATTTTTGTGAATTGGGGAGCAGTTCCGGCAACACTAACTTCCTTAATTAATCTTCCGTTATTCCAATCCCGTAAAGTTTTCATATGCTTCATTCATTTATTTATTTTACCGCTCCACAATGTTTCTTAGGAGGTAAAAAAGTACTGTTTTAAGCTGTCACGGTTGTTCACTAAAGTTACATGATTATTTACGGGATATTTACCGTGGTAAGGTTGTGGAATGAGCTCCCGATATTTCACGGGAAGACTCGAGTCTTCCCGTGAACATGGTGCATGTAACATGGTGCATGGTGTGCGCCGAAATATCGGGAGCTAATTCCACAACCTTACCACGGTAAATATCCCGTAAATAATCATATAACTTTGGTAGAAAAGTACTTTAGTTACGATTGTGGACCCCGAGAGTTTCCTATGAGTAGACCGTGATTATAGGTGTCGGATGTCGAATCCAATTAAGAAGCTACTGGACGGGGAGGTACAAGTTTCTTTACTTCTATTTGTTTTCTTTTTTCTACGTTTTAAGCCATGGTTGGTACTAAGCTATTGTTCAAATCATTTTGAAAAACCCTTAGCATAATCAGCTATTTTTTTAATAGTCTACTGTTGGACTTAGTCGTACCCCTGAAAGGGCGATTGGGCCATATATACCACGCTGGCCCAGTTGCGGGTTGGTGGATTCACATACGCCATTGAATTTCTTCTCTGTACGTAAAAGCTACTAAGGAAAAAGTGTTCCTACTAAGCCGAAAGGGGATTATAACAACTTTTATTATTGGACCAACCCTGTAATCGTGAAAAAAAATATCAGTTCTATACATTTTGTCTAGTATGAATGACCGTTTTCTATGGAACAGCTGATTCTTTTTTTTTTGCAATTACAGGGTTGGTACCATAGTAAAAGTTGTTATAATTATGGGTACTGTGGATCCCTTTCGGCTTAGTACAACCTTTCCGCGCAACCCTGTATAGTTTTATACTATTCTTTATAAATGAATGATCTGTGTAGTCTGACATGATTGCAAATAGTACTTAAGTATCCAAGTGGACAAAATGACACGGTCGAATGATTTTGTATCATTTTTCCCACGTTCCATGAATCATGCCTTGCGTCGCGGAACTGCTGCTAGTATTAATGAGTTGAGTGAATGCATTCAATGCAATTGCATAATATTCCGTTACGTTGGCAAGTGCGCGACACGTGTAAGCCCCCTCGCTGCAAGCGACCGTCGCAGGGGGCGGCGTACACTGCGCGCTGCGTCGCACCCGCACCGAAAAGGTGCGCTGTGAAGCTTCCAATGGATGAGCAACCGCTGAGAACCACGCGCAGCCGACTGCCCCAGCCCCGGGGGACTAGGACTGGTTCAAGGTCACCCCGCGTCACACAGATGCACTTTTAGCAATTCAAGATTGCGCGCACGAAGCAAATATGGAAATAAATAGATTAAAAATTTATAGCAGCCAATGTGCGTTTAGGACCTAGCTCAAATTGCTGAAGCTCGTTTCTATACGCAATTGCCCAAACTGGTACCCAGTTGGACGTAATAGTATTTATACAGACTGGTTAGGTACTAACAAGTACTAATCACTACCGTATGTATGTGTATCTAAAAGGACAAAATCAATAATAGTCATCACGACAGTAACAAAGGTTCACTGGAATTATTATTTTAAATAATGAAGGATTTTAATAGTGTAAGTAATTATTTTTATTTTAACCATTACTTTACATAAAATTAAAAACACACCATTCCGCCATGATAAGTGAAACGGCAACCAGAGCGAATGGCGTCATGATTATAAAGACAAATACCATTTTGTTTGAAAATTCGCATAAAGTTCTAAACGTAACCTCATAAGCAAAGAAAGAAACTCCTTTCCACAGAAGACATAATCATCATCAGCCGGAAGACGTCCACTGCTGAAAACATAGGCCTCCCCCTTTAACCTCCACACTGAACGACAGCCCGCCTTTTGCATCCACTGGATACCCGCGACTCTCACAATGTCGTCGGTCCATCTAGTGGGAGGCCTCCCTACGCTGCGTCTTCCGGTTCGTGGTCTCCACTCCAGAACCTTTCTTCCCCATCGGTTATCGGTTCTCCGAGCGATGTGGCCTGCCTAATACGTAATAATAATAGAACTAACCTAACGTAATAATAGAAGACATAATAGCACAGCCTTATCCTCTAAGTGTTTTTGACGCGAATTCGAAATCAGTAAAAAAATATTGATATTTGCTTTTTGCATTAATTTTCTTCAAAAATAAGTTAATAGTCGATTCCTAGAAAAGTAGTCCAACAGTTCTTGTCTATATATCTAATAAGTCATCATGCCCATGCCTCGTACAGAGTATAAATAAAATATTTATGGACATCTTTGTCTAAGGTAAAGAAAATACGATGTTAAATTCAATTGAAAAAGTGCTCTACTTAGTTGAAACAAGAGGACAACAACTACAAAAAGTCACTGAATCTCACACAATAACAACTGCCCGCTGAATTGTATTACTTTACCCCGCGACTGCCCCCCACATTTCGCCCTTACTTTTTTAGCGGACAACCTATTAGGAATGTACTTATTTTCCAAAATCCAAGCCAATCCTTCGAAAGCCAATTATAGTGATTTAGATTTCGTGATGAGTCAGTTAGTGGATGAGTGAGTGCTTTTTCGCTTATTTATACAGGGCTACGCATATAACCTGTACTAAGCCGAAAGCAGGCCATTGTTCTCATCATTATAGACAACTTTTACTATGGGACCAACCCAGAAATCGCAAAAACAAACTCAGCTGTTTCATTCATTTAGTCGAGTGTCAATTACCGTTTTATATGAACACCAGATATTTTTTTCGCGATTTCAGGGTTGGACCTATCGTAAAAGATGTTCATAAAGACGAGTACAATGACCTCCTTTCGGCTTAGTAAAAGCCATAATATGCGTAACCCTGTATTTACAGATAGATAGGTAATCAGGTACCATTCGGACACGGGTATGTTCTAAAACTGCGACCAGAACCACCGAAGGATGGGCAACATCGTCCTATTAGTACACGGTGAACGAACTGCGATCCCCAAGCTGCCTGCCAAGCGTGGGGATTATGGCAACACCTCTATAAAATGGAGGCTTTTGTTCAGCAGTGGACACTGTAAACGGGATGACATATGAACCACTCAGAGTGGCAATTACTTCATTTATTCAGCAATCGAAATTAACAGAGATAGTTGTTTTTTTTTTTTTATATTTACTTGTACTGTTGGTCTTTTGACCTCTACACCTTGACTGGACTAGTTAGCGAACGCAGAGTGCGTTCGGCATAACTTGGTGGTAAGAGAGATAGTTGGCTGGCAGGCTGGCTTATATACACTCCCCCCTCAAAGGCTTGGCGAGCTTGGCGGTGGCATGACGTGAGGGGGTTGTCATGGCGGCTGGCTGACTGTCATTCGTGGTTTCGCAGGCAGATGTCACGTCCGTTTTGTTACAACACCTAATGGCTGCTGATGAGGTACCATTCGGTCGGTCAGTACGTGTCAGAAGGTATGCGAATTTATTAGGACAGCAGATACACCTGTACCGGGTAATCTCGTTAGCGCGAGGGGGCGACTAACGCTGCGGGCGTCCTCTCTGGGGTGTGGGCGTTGCTACGCGATGCGTTCTCCATCACATGGATACTATACATATGGATACTCAGTAAAGTGCACCCTACTGACCTACAACACCGCGCGAGGTCATTGTGCCAGCCTGCCCGCAGTTGATGACTTGCTGTCGGAGACAAACCATTATTCAATCATTACTCGTCTCGTGTCGGGACTGCACGTGATTCATCTAGGGTTACCATATCAAAATTTGAAAAGTACGAGTAAGAAGAAGTACGTAAGTAAGAGTACGTACATTTTGGTCACAAAATTCAAACACGCACAACATGATTAAAAACTTTTATGCATGTTTTACTATTATTACAAATTATTAAATTATAAAGCCGGACAAATTCTAAAAGTCCGGACAAATCCGAACGGATTGTGACCCTACACGTGGTACGTCGGGAAATAGTTGCTCGGTAATATGATGCAACACCATACACATGAATACAAAATAACCGGGTAAGTGCGAGTCGTACTCGCGTTTCCGTATCACCACAGTAATAAGTCCGGCTTACACTTGCCCTGTTTTTCTTATTTGTTGTTTTACTGTATAGTTACTATATTTATACCAAGTTTGTGCATTACACATTTTACGATACAGCCAAAATTAAAAATTGAGTCAAAAAACACGCTTTTGTGACTCGTTGAATCAAAGTTAACCAAAGGAACCCAAACTCGGGTTATTACACTTGGTGACAAGGATCTGATGATGGAGCCGGGATGTTGATAGTGGAATTCTTGGTATCACACATCATCAGCCAGTAAACGTCCACTGCTGAACAAGGCATCCTTCTTAGAGAGGGGTGTTGCCATAGTCCCCATGCTTGGCAGGCAGATTTTTATTTGGGACATTTTTTTTATTTTTTTTTGCACACACGGTCATCTGACCCCAAACTAAGCAAAGCTTGTGATATGGCTGCCAGAGACTGATATACATACATGTTTTTAAATACATAAATAGATATAGAACAAACACAAATGTTCATCACACAAATGTTTGTCCTACGTGGGAATCGAACCCACGCCCTCAGGCTCAGAAGGTAGGTTCACTACCAACTGGACTAACGGGCTATCAAATTGGGGTTGGGGATCCCGGTACGATTACCGTGTACTAATAGGACGCTGCTGCTGCTACTGGACGCTGCGGTGGTTCTGGTTGCAATTCTTGGCATGGGACTCGTTAAAACAAATCAAATGAGTCCAAACCGCATTTGGCTGGATATTTTTTATTTATACGATTCGCAATCGGTCTGACTTTGCAGTGTAAATAAGTACTTAGAGTGCTTTTCATGAAAGAAGTCCCCCAGACGCGGCGCTGTCATCGCGTATCAATCACTATCAGTATCATTTCTCGAGTAGAACTTTAACAACTTTTGGCATCGTACACGACTCTTTAACGATGGAAAATTAATAAAAACACTGGCGTCCAAACACAGTAACAACACCTGACAACTACAACATGGAAATTTAGCTCCGCTGTTTGCCGTGGGACTTCTTTCATGAAAAGGACTTTACATCTCGCATCTGTTGTATCAAAAATTATCTTGTGTTGTACTTAGGTACTGTTTATTTTAATCATTAATGTATACTGTACATAAACTATAAATTATATGTATAATGATGGTATAATGTATATAACCTACATCAATTAACAATACCTTGGGAATCTGATTCCTTTTCACGTTAGAATCTATCTTGTTTATTATACATCACATACTATATACATGTATATAAATAAAGTAATCACATATATAAAAATACTAGCCGTTACCCGCGACTTCGTACGCGTAGACTTTCACCTAAACTTTCAACACCCTTTTAGACCCTTCAATTCTGCCCTTTCGCTCAAATATTATTTGTGGATGTCTACACCCACTTGCAAAATTACAGATTCGTAGTTGCATAACTTTCAGCACAACATACACACTCCAATTCCACCTCCTTAATCCATCCTTTTTGTATAAATATTCTATCAGTATTTATTTATTTTTAGCTTTTAGCTCAAATATCTACCAAATTTTATCTCCATAAAATAAACCATAGGTTTTTTAAATAAATTTTGAACCTCCATTTGCCACCCTTAATTCGGCCCGTATACCAAATCATTTTTAACGCACAAACTACACTAACTACTTAACTACACTACGCCCGATAAGGTATCAACTTGCCAAAGTTCAGCTTCGTAGTTACAAAACTTTCAACAAAAAATTCAAGGCTCATTTTTACCCTTTTTAAGCCGTTGTTTTCGGAAATTTTGTATGCAGTATATATTTATTTATTTTAAATCATTAACCTGAATACCAAATTGCACGTATCTAATATCAAAAACAAAATACTTTTATATAAACTTTCAATCCCCATTTCGCCATCCTTAATTCGGCCCTTTCACAAAAATAATAACTAATAAGACCGCTATAACTCAATAAGACTCTTCTTGCTAAATTAGAGTTTCGTATTAGATGCATAACTTTCAACACAACGTTCAACCTCCAATGTAACATTCTTAATTCGTCCCTTTTGTAAAAATCTTTCAACAGTATTTATTTATTTTAAACTATTAACATAATACCAAATTTTCATATACATTTTTAACCTCTATTTGCCCTCCTTAATTCTGCACTTTTGTAAAATCTTTTCTTAGCGGACACACCCCATAAGGAATATACTTGCCAAATTACAGCTTCGTAGTTACAAAACTTTCAACAAAAAATTAAAACCCCAATTTCCCCTTCCTTAGTCTGTCTTTTACAGAAAAATAATGATACAGTATTTATTTATTCTAAACCATTAATCTGAATACCAAATTTCATGTCCCTAACATCAACAACAAAGGACTTTCATAGAAACTTTCAACATCTATATCGATAACCGATGGGGAAGAAAGGTTCTTGAGTAGAGACCACGAACCGGAAGACGCACCGTAGGAAGCCTTCCTACGGGGGAAAAAACTAAAGAGAGAAAAAAAGCAAAGAGGTTTGAATCCAAAGATAATAATCGTCATTGTTTGAATCAGTTTCAGTTATTACCATAGCAAACAAAACAATGCACAGAAAATAAGTTTCAACTTAAAAAAAAAAGGAAGTCATGGGGACTTCTGACAGAAATAAACCTGGCGCAACGAGTCACATTGGCATGCCGGTGACGCAAACCTATAAGTTTTGCCCCTACATAAAATAGCTCAACCAAAAGTTTTCACATCAAAAAAAAAAATACTCATGCCACTAGCTTTGTAGAGGTATGCGGGCTGACCGACGGGGCGTGGCCTCGGCTGGGCGGGACGAGGAGCTCCACGCCTTCATCGAAGCTGCCACTACCCGCTGCACCCTTCGATCAATAAATCATCAGTAAACTTGTTGAACGAAGGCTGCACCCTACACTATCTGACTTACCTCTAAACCGCTCTTCCTTATTTTACATAGACAATTCACATTTTTGAAATAACGAATTTTGACAGATTTTAGGGGAAAGCTGGCAAATTCGTTATGACAAAATTTCTGAATAAAACCGGCCAAATGCGTGTCGGGCTCGCGCACTGAGGTTTCCGTACCACTACATAAATTGTTAGTTACTAAAGTACAAAAAAGTAGTGAAAAAATACTACATCATACCCAGGCGGTCACCCATCCAATGACCGACTGCGTTCGACGTTGCATAACTTCGATGAACTTACGAGAACCGGAGGTTAACAGAAATAAGTCACCGACTCGCACTTGGCCAGTATTTATTAGTATATAGTATTTGTTGTTTTACTTTAGAGTGTGTACTACCTAATCATGCCAAGTTTGACGCTTGTACATATTACAAGGTATATTAAATAAAAACAATTAAAAAAAACTTTTGTTGTATGGAAATCCCTTTATTTTTTAATCTTAGACTTTATTATTATTTCATAGTTAATTCACAGTAGCATGACATCTTCTGTGAAATTTTTAACTGGCCGTTACGGTTATGATACCTACAGGCGTTAAAAGATACGGACAGACAGACATACACGTAGGCTTAGTAATAGTATTACCTTATACGGAACCCTAAAAAGCACGTGGAATGAGGGTTGAAATGAGGCAGCAGCAGAGGTAGCGAGACGGCGGGCAGCGGGCGGGTGCGCGGCTCGCTCGGTCTCATTCGCCGTTTCGCGTCGTCGGATGACTGTGGTCCGCGTCAGTCGCACCACTACTTCCGTGCGTCAGGTCACGATGAACCTTCACGGAGACTATTTCGCGGGCGCGTACATGCACCTCGCGGAACTGCAGCCCCCTCCGCGCTACCACCATTTTCACTATGACGTTGCGCAGTAAGTACCACATTTGTATAGCTCAACCAGGCGAGTTGGTGGCCAAACGTAGATCTATTCCATACAAAAAAAGCAAAAAAGAAGTCGAATAAATATTTTTTCTTTCTACTTTTCTTTAATTAAAAACCCATATTAGTGTAATCAATTCACAAAAGTTTAACGATGTTAATTTTAAGAGAACAAAAAAAAAATAACAAAAAATGCTTATTCTTTGTTTTTACTACGAGTGAACCCAAAGGTATCTTAGTCCCGACCATGCCACGAAAGAACTCCCACAGTGCATTTATAGGGTTCCGTACCAATATGTTAACCAAGAAACCCTTTTGGTGAATAACCGGAATCTGTTATGTCACATCTGTTTTATACTACTGCTATTTGTAGATATTGTAATTCGGATGACAGTACAGAATATTGGTAGCATGATAAAGCTAGGAAGTGGATAGTAGAACTCTTTCAACGGCTATTAGTAAACCCCTCGAGTTTGGGTTGATTTGGTATGTTTTAACGAGTCCTATACCAAGAATACATTATCAGACTCACGTCACCAAATGTGAATACTTCTCAGGTTTGGGCTCCTTTGGTTTGATGGTTTTAAATTTAGAAGTCTATTTTTTTAATTGATAATTATTTAGTTTTTTAAACTAAAATTAATTATTATTGATTAGGTACTCGTATATTGCCATTCTTTCGCACTAACGTTCATCGCATAGACATCCTTTCGCAGTGCGATTTTTCGAAGCATCGATCCTTAGTCGAATCGTCATTGCACATTATTAGTTCAAACTTCGGTTACGGACTCACTGTAAACTGTAGAAATGGGGTGTCACATTCAAATAATAGGCACAAACAATCAATCCCCAGAAATTAATCTCATATTTACGTGTTACTTCTTTTTATTTATTTAAAAGCTACCGCAGCTTAGTGTTTAGAGCGCTTGGGACGTAAACTTGGATAGCGTAGGTTTGCATCCTGCCGGTCGCCTAGTTTTAGAAATGTCTATTACATTTAAATAATCAATCCCCTAACTTGTCACTTGACAGCCGTCTTGAACTTCCGCCTCTCTTGGCAATTTTGCATCATTTCTGGCGTAAGGTTCATCGTCAGTAAATTGTTTCGGATAGTTCACGTCTACGTAGACGGTGGCCGGTATCTCCCTCTTTTACTTTCGTCAATGGCCATCACTTGTCATATGGCATCATTTCGGCAAATTACATGTCCATACCAGCACATGCGCTTATCTCGCATCTTTTGAGGTATTACGGTTACTTTAAAAATGTTCCGTGGACATTATATTCATTGCGAATTTTATCGAGATTTGATCTCTTCCCGCCCAGATAGCATCTTCATTTATGTCATTTAGACACACATTTTTGAGATTCTTGGAACTAGGCTGGTCTTACATTTCATTTGTATATGGTTGTGTTTCGATTTAATCATTTACAATGCATTAAATTTTATTTGCAACGCATAGAACCTCCAAAACACCAACAGCAAAACCTCTAAAAACTTTTTCTTCCTTCTCGAAATCTCATCCAGTCTTTACATTATCTATGTCTCTTCCCGTGTTCCGTGACGCATTCGCCGCAAAGATTTTTCATACTATATGTATATACTACGTCGTTGATTGGCCGTTTTCCATCGCCGTCGTCACCGCGGCGGTGCTGGGCTCGCCCGATCCGACTGCTCCTAGCAATAGGAAATATTCAGTTTTTGGTACAGGCGTCGGTTACCAGAGGCACACACACACAGCGATCCCGCCGGCGGGATCGTAGACCCCCAGGATCTGTTAGAAGATCGGTTAGATTCTCTCCAAATAATCAATCAGTTCAACCAACCGTTAGGGCTCCAGTACACACTCCTTCTGGGGTGCCTGGGCAAGTCTGATTCCCACTCCCGGCGACGGCCTAAGCCGAGGTTCGTACCTTCGAGGTGCCCTTGTGCTAGTCGCCTATAAACTTAACCACCAAGTTATGCCGAACGCACTCTGCGTTCGCTAACTAGTCCGGTCAAGCTGTAGAGGCCAAAAGGCCAACAGTACAAGTCAAAATAAAAAAAAAAAAAATGGCCGTTTCCCCAAGATCGGTCACACACATTTTTTCGTTTCGTACCTTCGAGTTTGATAGGTTTGACCTATCTATGTGATGTGTGAATGTGAAATTAGTATTGACTCCGTTAACCAGATCCATTGTATTTTATTATCTTGGACACGGTTTGCAACTGGACCGCTGCCGTCCGTGGTATCGTTAATCGTATATCTTTTTATCGCGAATAAGTCTGCCTTTGTCCACCGACTCGCTTGTTGGTAAGCGACGATGTGGTCGAAGATGAAGCACGTAGAAGACACCTATTCACTCTGGCCTTACATACATACACGTTAAATAGAAATCCCTTCTTTTGGCGTTGCGTTGCTGGGTAAATGGACAGAACGTTTAACAGTCTAAATGTTTCTGTGGATTAATGAGTTTGACCTATTCATTGTGGTACATTAATAGAACTAATTGACATTGGTTTCCAAGTCGCCACAACTGCAGCGTAGATAAAATAACACATACTTCTTACTCGGATCTTCTCAATCTATAACACAAACACGCTCTCTTCTCAAATAAGAATCCCACATTGTGATGGGATCACCCTTCCAAGCTTTTCTCCTTTACTTCACTGAAAAATGAGTTTTGTTGAAAATAGCAACGCTTGCTTGTCTATATATAAACTAAAATAACATAAGGCGAGATGGCGGTTCAACGCAAGCCTATTACTATAAAAAAACTATCCTCTCTCTTATTTCCTTAATAAATCAACTCATAACATCAGGCGCGTCGGCGGCAAAACGCAAGCCTATTATTTTTTTAAACACTTCACGACTATTAATGTTGGTACATGGTGGTGTGGTCAGCCTTCCTCAAGCCCATTGCAGTGAATGAGAGCCTTAGAATAGAATAGAATTAGGAAGGACGGACAGAACAGACTTGTAAGGGTCCCTTGTACTACGGTACTCTAAAAAGGGAGAGAAACATGGAAAATTAAACGATAATTAGTACTAAGGCACATCTTCTTTGATTATCTTGTGTCTTCAAATCACGAGTGAATCGTTTTATTCTAGGCAAGCGTGCTCTACCGTAGATCGCATCATCGTTTAACATTAGGCGAGTTGGCGGTCAAACGTAAGCCTATTACTAATAATATAAAACTCAAAAAAACTGGTGTGAGGTGTAAACCGTTGCACGTTGCATTTTTGAGTCGCAATTTAACTAAATAGGAGTCATAAATTCCGACGGGATTTTCGACAACAAACTGCTTTTAAGTGACCTTCGTGATTTTGTTTATAAGCCGAAGCTCGCAGAACTGCTGAGAGGTTGGCGGGCTGTGAGTAGCGCGCCTTGGAAACCAGTTCGCGGACCGGACTTCATACTATTCAAAAATATTCATACTAATAGTAGATTAGGTACTCAAAACTATCGTTATTTTCAATAAACTGGCGTTAAATTTCCTTAGTCATCTTGAACATTGATTACCCGACTATGAAAAAGAAGGGTCATCATTTTGTCTTTTTAAGTATGTTCATGTGTTCACCTCTTTTCTTCTAAACTACATGACACAATTTAGCAAATTCGAAGCCTATCTAATCCGCGCGCACAGGGTAAATAACGTTAGTAACTTAAAACACTTGAAATACATTTTTGGGCTTCCGTACCTACCCAAAGGCAAAAAACGGGCCCTATCACAGCCTATGCTGTCTGTCTGTCCGTCCTACCTTCTAACGGCTGTATCTTTCGAACCGTAATAGAGAGCCAGTTGAAATTTTCACAGAATATGTAATGTTATTTGTTTGTTAATGTTTCACAGAATATAATTAACGGATTAGCTAAGAAATAATAAAAATGTCAAAAAGTAAAAACGAAACGATGCATTGGCACGGAACAAACGTACGTATTTTTGAATTAGCTCTAAAAACGGTAATTAAAGCGTCAAACTTGGCATGATTAATTACACACTCTAAAGTCAGTCATGCCACTCCGACCAACTGAACGGATCAACTAGATGTGCAAAATGAACTTGATGAAGCTTTTGTACCAATCAAATCAACTGGTTGATCAGATACGTATAACAACAAATAATAAATAACGGCAAAATATGAGTCGGTCAAAAAGTTCTGTTCTGAGGACGCCAAGGGCCTATAGTAAAATTGGCTTCTGTTTCTATTAAGTTTGCAATATTTTTTTAAGGCTGTTGGTCTTCCTTTGATACAAATAAATAGTGCTCCATCGTAGCCCGCATCGTCGCTTAACATCAAGCGAGTTGGAGGCCAAACGCAAGCCTATAAAAAAAAAAAAAATATCGCTGTACATACAAAAAAAAATCTAATTGGGAACCTTCTATTTAGAAGTTAGTTGAAAAAGAAAAACCATTACTAATTATAGTATTATTTTATTTTTATAGCCATTTTATATGTGTAACAAAGCCTGTTTGAAAATCTTCACTTTTTTTAAACTTTTCTAAATTTGTAGCACGTGTTTTTGCCATCTGCGTAGTAAGGTGGTTACAAAGCAAGAATTTCGTCAGCGACCGAAGGGAGAACAACAACAAAGTATTTTTACGGCTTTTATGGTGGACCAAAGTTTACTACAGTTGTATGATTATTAATGGGATATTTGCCGTGATTAGCTTTTGATTGGAGTTTTTGGTTGGAGCTCATTACATGCACAATGTTCACGGGGTCTATAAAGCTCCCGATATTTCGGCGCAGTTACATGCACCATGTTCACGGGGTCTATCTATGGAGCTCCAGATATTTTGGCGCAGCTATTATGCACCATGTTCACGGGGTCTATGGAGCTGCCGATATGTCGGCAACGGGAAGACCCCGTGAACATGGTGCATTCAACTGCGCCGAAATATCAGGAGCTCCATAGATAGACCCCGTGAACATGGTGCATTGCATACAACTGCGCCGAAATATCGGGAGCTCCAACCACAACCTAATAACGGTAAATATCCCGTCAATAATCATATAACTGTAGTGAACAACCGTGTAATAATAAGTAAAATAAATGTAATAGTTTAAAACAGTGTTTCAGTCCAAAGTTTGTAACAGAGTTAAGAGGAAACTTGGGCAAAAAAAGTTTTATAAATTGAAAGCGTTTTTTGGTGAAAATACAAAATGTTGCCTATTTCATACCTAAAAGGCGACGAAATGGACGGTCTTATGGTAAGAAATCCGCCATTTCGCGGCCGTCGCGTCTCTATGGATGTTTGTCTATCGAATGTTTTGGTTGATATTTGAATGGCTGAAACGTGACATATAGGCCAAAAGTTTAACATTTGAATTGAAAAGAGGGTACCATGTCTCTGTTCTAGCATATTTTACACTAAATTATTCTTATCAACTTTTGTTCCGTAACTGTTAATAATTCGTGTTCCTTTTCTTTCAGGGAAAATCGAAAATATATCATTTAGAGCACTTTTTTTAATAATGGTTTTATTAATTCTAATTACTACTTATTAACAAAATTATAATTCCTTTCTGCTTTTAAATTTGAGTTATAATATTATATCAAAACTAACAATTTGGCAAAAAAAAACCACACTTACCTTAATAACGACAGAAGTTAAAAGGTTCTGAAGAATTAAGACTGATAGAACTCATTAGGTTACCTTGTTGTTATTACGGAACCCTAAAAAGACTATATTGATGAAGCGGTGCATTGTGCGGTCGTTTCAATTCGGAAAAAACCTTATAACTTTAAAACGGCTAAACAGATTTTGATCAAACATTGTTAAGAAGCACCGCAATAAATCCTGCTTTTATACACAAAGCCAAATTCAATTTGGTCCACCGTTTTGAAGGTATCAGACATACATACATACACACGACTTCTTATTTCAAACGTCTTATGTTACGTATAGGTAAACTGTTAAACTTAATGCTATGTGAAATAATAACGTATTACAGGAAATTCGGAAACGAAATGCGTGAAATCCACCGCTACCGATGGCGCGCGTGCTTTGTTCCTTGTACTACTTCTGCTATGAACGGAGCAGCGGGTAATGGAGGCAGAAGGTGCGGGGAGGGTGTGCCAATCGTCGGCTAGTTAAGTTAGTGCTATTGTCTCGGGTAGTGATCGATCGAGGAAGCCGCACCGGTGCCACTTCGAGCCGCCCGCGCCGTTCTCGGTGCGCTCGTTGCTTGGCTGAAGGTCCCATTCTTCTGGGAAAGCCTCAGTAAATAGCACCCTCTCTAGCCAAGCTATGGTGCTGACCTGTATGCACTCATAAACGATATCATGTTTAAAAAGTTACATAACCTAGTAAAAGGCAACGTATGTTAAAGTCACTAGCTGCGCCCCGCGGTTTCATCCGCGCGGATTACTCCTTATAACGTCAGCTATCTGTGAATCAAAACCCCTTTAAAATCGGTTTAGCCGTTTCGGAGTCCATAGGGAACATACACAGATTTTGTATGACGTACTTTAAGGTGATGCGTAAGTAAATGACATCCCAATTTTTATTGTTTATTAGTTGGTCTATTATACTTTGATTACCAGCATGTGCGCTTTACAATCTGACTGCATCCGGTTTGATCCTGAGCTTTGCACCAATGACTTATTTAGTACCTAACTAAAATATGAGCTGTTTGATGTTATCGCTCAAAAAATGTGAAGGTAAACATCGTGAGGAAACAGGTATGTCCAAGAACCTCAAAAGTTCAAAGAAATGACATTCACGAACATGCACTGGGCCAGCATAGTGGATTAGAGCCCATCCCCTCTCCGAGAGAAGGCCAAGTCTCTCCCAGCAGTGGGAACATGAAATACTGATAACTATTTAGCTGTAACTGTCACACTGCAAGGCAAAGGTATTGCGAATAAGTCGTTTAAAACGCTGTAATAACGAGCAGTCAATCTATAAACATCTCGATATAATACTATTGCTTTTTGAAACGAAACCGACAGATCGATAGCGGGATAATAATTCATTAGCCAGGCTAGGCAGAGCGTATATTACCTATATATGTTCAGCTTAAAATATCATCTGAATCAGCTCTCCTATAATTCGGATTACCATCCAAAGATGTATGTATAAAATTGATTGAGTAATGAATTGACGGCGGCTGCAACCGTGTCGCGCGACTCACTGTTCAGTATAAATTTATATTGAGTGCTCAACAATGCAAGCGACCCACACGTCATGCTACGCGGTCGCTTGAATTGTTTAGCACTCAATATAAATCCATACTGAGGAGTGAGTCGCGCAACACAGCCGCAGCCGCCGATCGCGGTCGCCAAGATCGCAATGATACCTTAAGGCTGCGTATCCACCAGGATTGAGTTATTATTATTTATTTATTGATTTATATCTCAGGATTGCTGCATTCCGTCTCGCATCGTCTCTTATTAGTTGTTTTTTTCCTCGCACACCGCTCATCTTCCACGCACATCCCTGGTGGATACGCAGCCAGTCCTTGCTAGTTGTCAGTCGCAGTCGCCGCGTCGCCGTGATGCGTGCAGCCGACACACGCGTCAGAGACACGCGCGGGGCCGGGCGGCGGCGCCCAGCTGGTGGGCGGACTTGGGCCGCGAGTTTTTCGCTTGGCACGGTATATGGAAACTATCTCTGAATTATCTCTAGTAGCGATGGCAAATCATAATTATTTTTAACCGACGAAAGGAGGAGGTTATCGAATCGACTGTATGTTTTTTTTTTGTTATGCGATTACTCCGCCAAATATAAATTGATTTTGATGATTATTTTTTGTTTGATAGGTCATAATACTTCAGAGGTGGCCCTATATTAGAAATTTGAAATTGATTCAAAGCTCTTTGAAAAAAAAAATATTACAAATAATACATACATACGTAGGTGACGTTTTGGTTTGTGGTTCCTTTCAGCAAAAGTTTTGATGAGGAATTTCAATATATTCTGTTTTTACAGTAATTTTCTACTTTTTTTGTTTATGTGTGTCTAGAAAATAGATGCCTAGAAAAAGTAGAAAATGACAATAAAAACTGAGATTGAAATTCTCAAAGAAGTTGGACCTTACCTTTTTGGGAATGTCTTCATCAAAACTTTTGCTGAAAGGAACCACAAACCAATATTTGTATGTATATTTCGAGAAGCACTGAATCTATTTGGCAAAATTTATATGGGACCACCTCTGAAGTATGACCAAACAAAAAAGTAATGTAATCATCAATATCTATTCTTAATTAGCGGAGTAATCGCGTAAAAAACATATAAAACTAATTGATAACCTCCTTCGTCTCTAGGCATGATTTATATATTTTGTACAGCGCATGTGAGTCATCCATAATGTCACTGCAGCCTCTTATCAGCCGATTGCTCACAACTGCATCACTCTCCTATTATGTATACGTAACCGTATTATTGTTACTGTGCCGCAGAAACCGCTTTCCGTAAACATCGCCTGAAGACTTGAGATGTTTTAAAAGTTTTTATTTAACTTGTCCTGTAATTTTTTATTTTTTTTTAGTTTAAATTTATTTGTTATGTTACTATGTTCGTTCGACATGACTGGTACAAATCTTGCAACTTCAGATAGCCCGTTGGTCCAGTTGGTAGTGAACCTGCATTCTGCGCTTGGGGGTTGGGATTCGATTCCCACTACATTTGGGACATTTTTGCACTCACTATCATCTAACCCGAAACTAAGCAAAGCCTTTGATATGGCTGCCAGAGACTGATATACATACATATATAGTTTTTTAATACATACTTAAATAAATATTAACAACCAGATATAGAACAAACACAAATGTTCATCACACCAATGTTTGTCCTACGTGGGAATCGAACCCACGCCGTCAGGCTCAGAAGGTTCACTACCAACTGGACCAACGAGCTAACAAATATATGGGATACATTTTATCTATTGGAATATTATGTTCATTATAGAGCGAAGTTAAAATTTATCAAGTGTCCCGTGCGTGCGTCACCCCTGAAAATGTCCCGAACCGCTGTTTTCGCTTCGCTGTTGTCGGAAAGTACTTGTCGGCATTGAAACTGCGCAGGCGCAGCGTGCAATCTCCGTGACTATTATCAGGGGTACATTCGTTGCATAACGCGATATGAAGTAATAATTATGCAGTACCACAGAAGACATAATAGTACATGGCAGTACGTACGCCCTTGCACTTGAACTGCTTCACGACGCATCTCCTGTATAAACTGTGGCTTGGCCCTCGAGTTATTGTGTAGCTGGTGATTATTCTGTAATCGCCCGCCCGCACACCGCACACCCCTCCATCTCTCTTGCGCATACGTTTTGTACATAGTTGTTATTGTTATCATAGAAGAAATAATAGTACAAGTATTATATCGAGTTAAGTAGGTACCTGGTACCTGCATTACTGTATGCACTCCGTTGGTACATTTTCTCTTGACAAAATGTATATAAATTACTTAAAATGCTATCACGGTTGTTTCTCAGTTATATGAATTACAGTTATATGATTGTTAACGAGATATTTACCGTGATTACTTGATTAGGTTAGTTCTTCATAGATAGACCCCGTGAACATGGTGCATGTAACTGCGCCGAAATATCGGGAGCTCCATAGATAGACCCCGTGAACAGGGGGCTTGTAACTGCGCCAAAATATTGGGAGCTCCATAGACCCCGTGAACATGGTGCATGTAACTGCGCCAAAATATCGGGAGCTCCATAGACCCCGTAAACATGGTGCATGTAACTGCCCCGAAATATCGGGAGCTTCATAGATAGGCCCCGTGAACATGGGGCGTGTAACTGCGCCAAAATATCGGGAGCTCCATAGACCCCATGAACATGGTGCATGTAACTACGCCGAAATATCGGGAGCTCCATACTCCCGTGAACATGGTGCATGTAACTGCGTCAGTATATCGGGAGCTCCAAAGACCCCGTGAACATGGTGCGTTTAACTGCGTCAAAATATCGGGAGCTCCATAACCCCGTGAACATGGTGCGTGTAACTGCGTCAACATATCGTGAGCTCCAAAGACCCCGTGAACATGGTGCGTGTAACTGCGTCAAAATATCGGGAGCTCCATAGACCCCGTGAACATGGTGCATGTAACTTCGCCGAAATATCAGGAGCTCCATAGACCCCGTGAACATGGTGCATGTAACTGCGCCGAAATATCAGGAGCTCCATAGACCCCGTGAACATGGTACATGTAACTGCGCCGAAATATCGGGAGCTCCATAGACCCGTGTACATGGTGCATGTAACTGCGCTGAAATATCGGGACCTCCATCCACAAACTAATCATTGTAAATACGGGATATTTAATCTTGTAGCTGTAGTAAAACATTATGCGTTCGGATTTCGTCGTGCTCGTCATTAGTTTATTGAATCAGGCGTCACTTTGCAGAAGTTCATCCTCAAAACTGTTTTTCTTACAAAACTAGTGCAATTCCACTAGAAATTAAGTGTGAATTGAAATTATGCACGGAAGATTGTACGGTTCGCACTTATTTATCAGTGTGTATTTCTTTGTATAATGATAATGATGGCATAATTTACCCTAGTAATAGTTGTAGTACGGTACGGAACCCTCGACGAGCGAGTTTTTGATATTTGATCAGAAAATCCGACCCTTCAGTGGAATTCGCATACTGTGCGATTCACGCGATCTTTCTTGCCTCACACCTGCAAAATGTGGAATGTGCTACCTTCCGTGGTGATTCCGAGATGCTACAACATGGGGTTCTTCAAAAGGCGATTTAATAGATTATTTAAAGGTCGGCAACGTAGGCGACGGTGACTGCTTATAAGGCAGCACATCTACTTGTTTGCCACCTATCACAAATAAAATATTGGCGGATATATTTACCCGCTTTCATTTCATATTAGCTTCTATTATAAGTAACTGCCTAACAATGTTATCAAATCTTGGAAGTGGATTTAAACCTATCTCTGATATCGATTTGCAACTCTGTATTCATTATGTAATTCGGATGACAAAACAATTTGGTACCATCGATGTCTTCTGAGACTAATTTTATTAGAGAGGCAGTAAAGTTTGGCGCGTAGTGTCCTCACGCTGTCGATTATACTATTACAGCATATTGCAAGCAAGCCACCCACACAGGCCGATATCGCATGCGCATGCGCACACTCGCACGCTCTGTGTTCTCGCAATGTCAAGGCTGTTGCGCGCGGGCGCATGCGGATTTGATATAGCGATGTACCTATCTTGATGTCGCTATTCCATTTGATGTAACCGTCTTTGATCAACGCTAAAATTTGCACATTATCTCGTCAAGGCCAACGGAATGAAAAATAGGAAGCAAAACAACAGAACATCTTAACGTTTCTGCCAAAAGTCATTTGCAATGTTTTGGACCCATTAGACTTAGTTACGCGCATAATTACAAAATACCATTATCTCTCTTAAAAGATACAATTACAATAGTTAGCAAATATATATTCAAAGCAATAATTACATGCAGGAGGAATACCATTATGGGTTATGTATTTTGGTTATGTTTTAATTATGTACAAACTAAATTACTGTTTCAAACACTCAGTACAAAAGAGACCTCTGTCGCACTAAGACGATCAGTGCAACATAGGTATAGGTATCTAAGTTTATTTAATCGTAAGGCCATCTGTAATTACTCGGTCGAACCAACTTCACGGCATGAAACGCGCATCTAGTGCCCAAATCTTATAAATTAATCATTAGTTATAGTTATGAGTATTGCGATAAACTTGAATTTCTTGTGTTGGAAGTGTGCGCATTGTTACCTAAATGAAGGTCGCAAATGTCGCAGACTTGTGGGACTTCTTTGCGTATTACCACCGAGCGAGGCGGCGCGGCGTTACTGTACTATATAGGCCACAGCTGATATACTGCTGTCGTGTAAGCAATATAGAATACTAGTTCTCCCCTCGCCAGCCGCACTCGTTTAGTGGACAAAATACAGTCAATATAGATAGATAGATACATAGAAACTCGTTAGTTATTGTGTACACCAGAAGAAAAAAATTACAACACCATACTGCATACAATATGTATTGTATGCAGGGTTATGCAACCTTATGTCAATGGTTCACCAGTTCTAGAGATTACTTTCAACCTGTTCAAAACCTGTTCGACCTGAACGCACAGAAAGATCGATGGCTTCAAAATCCTTAGTAATCTCAGAAAAAAAGTGGAAGTGTAGTCATTCCCCTTTAGCACTTACACCCCCCTTGGTTCGTCCATTTTATCATCTCGTTTGCAGTTGAGTACCGCTTTTGTAGAACTAGTAAGAATAATTATGTCAGTGTGTGCAATACGTGTTTACGTAGGGGGCGACTCCTTCAGTTTTTGGCAGGCTTTCTTCGGTAATAGCTCGAGTTTAAGGAAAATTCAAACTGTATTATAATATATTATGATCTAAGCTATTAATAGTCGATCTGCGGTAGCAGATGGCTCCTCAAGAAGATATATAGGCGCAGCGTGTAATATCAGGCCAGGCGCACTCCGCACTTTAGGTATGAAGCTTCAAATAGCCGACTTGTCGGACCTGCAACGCCCGCTGCCGATTACGCGACAAGAGTTACGTGATAGACAGAGATGCAACTTCTAGCTGCTTAATGTTAATCTTAATATAGCTGTAAGTAGATAGCGCTCGCACGTACTGAACTGCACTTTATTGTGTAGTAGCAAGAGTCGCTACTTATTTGAATGATTTTATGGAGTAAATCTTCTGTGCTTGTACTAATATGTATTCTGTGCTAATGTGTTGTGTTTTGTTGCAGAGCGAGCTCGTCGTCTGCGGCGTCGTACGACATGACGGCGGGCGGCGGCGGCGAGGGCGGCGGCGATGGGCTGCCTGCCCCCGCGCTGCCGCCCGCCCACCACGATCTCCAGCAGAACAAGCGCAAGCGACGAATCTCACACATGTAAGTACCTTGCTACAGTAAGTGCGGTGTCACTCCGCAGTATAGGTAAGTTCGGTTTAAAAATTACCAAAATCGTCCTTACGTAATTAATTAATGGCCTAGTAGACGCGTCTTTTTTGCGACGCGTCATTGTGCTGTAAGTGAACGAAATAGACATAGACATAGACATAATTTATTTGAGGCAAAAAAATACAATAACACAATATACACGAAATGCACTGTGCCATAAAAAATCGCAACAATATTATAGGTTATCGGGACGCGGAACAATTTCTTCAAAATCGGAACTATCTCGGCAGAATAGGGACAGGTGGCAACCCTGCGTGTGCTGGAGTTTTACCCACAGAGGAAGGAATTTTACGTTTACATGGCGCAACGATGCTGATACTTTTAGGGTGGTGTGATATTGTAGTAGTTTGCGCTACAGGTGTTTGTATATTACAGCAGCAACGAGTACAACGCGATGCCTCATTGCGAAGAACCTCACAGAGCGAGCCCGGCTCCGCTCGCGCCCCCGTCCGCACCCCCTCCCCGCCAGCAAGCGAGTTCCACCAGGAGGCAGAAGAATTCTTCCACAATGTAAGTAAATACAGAGTTGCACGGATCTGTGGTACTTTAATTGTTGTAATAATCTTTCGATTGACCGCCAACAAGGCTGATGTTTTTTTTTTTTTGTTTTTATGCCATAGGTGGCAAACAAGTGGACGGGCTGCCTGAAAAAAGACGCATAAAAGAGTCATTGTATTGATTATACATAAACTGGCCAAGTCGGGCTCGCGCACGTAGGATTATTTATTACTAACCCTACTAAAATAAAATAAAAATTGCAAATAGACAACATCACGCCCAGGCGGTCAACCATCCAAGTACCAACCATATACTTACCTACCGGCCATTATTTATTATTTGTTGTTTTACTTTAGAGTATGTACTATAATCATGTCAAGTTTGACGCTTGTACGTATTACCGTTTTTAAATTAAAGCTAAACTAATACGAAAATACGTAAAAAAATACGTTTGTTGTATGGGGCCCCCCCTTTCGTTTATATTTTTTGACTTTTTATTATCATTTAGTTAATCCGCCGTAACATTACATATTCTGTGAAAATGTCAACTGGCTATCTATTACGGTCCGAAAGATACAGCCGTTTAAAGGTAAGACGGACCTACAGACAGACAGTCAAACAGACAGACGGACACAGACAATGTGGGTTTAGTAATAGGGTCCCGTTTTTACACTTTGGGTACGGAACCCTAAAAAGGGGGAGTTTTAAAAAAGAACCTCTGTTTTGCCGACACCGTTCACGCTAGCCAGTTGCACGGCGATTGAGAAAACTCTGAAATCAGATCCTGGTGTACAGTTCCTTTAGGATAACTACAATGTCTTAGCTTCGTAATAACTTAACAGATTTAAATGAAATTTGGCGTGGAGATATATACCCTGAATTAATACATAGTTTGATTTTATCCCGGAAAAGTTACAATTCCTGTGGGGTAACTTTAATCACTAAGCTCCGTAAGAGATAGCGGAAGAGGATACAATATTGAAGAAGAGGATAACTTATACTGACTTAACTGAATAACACATTTAAGTGTCATTAATTCATGAAAAGTTCACGGTTCCTGTACGGTAACTACTTATAATCACTAAGCTCCGTAATCTATATATATATAAATTTATCCCTATTTACCTTGGTCACGCCGTTTACTTGAGAACGATTTTTCCGATTTCATTATCTTTTTTTTTTTTTTTTTTTTTCCAATACTTTGTAAAAGTTTCTTACGGAAGGAAAAGTTAAGAAAATTGCGCAGAACATTGGAAAATACCTATATACTAGTACATAATACCACCATGGGTTGTTGAGGCCGCATGTACTGAGGCCAAGAAGCTCATTTCGGAGATAGGGCACAGGCACAAGATAAAGTGTGGTGACTCCAGCTCCGGCTCGTTCCTGGTGCAAAGGTTGGCCATTGCCATCCAACGCGGTAACGCAGCGAGTGTTTTGGGTACCTTTGCGTCGGGAACGGTTAGGGGTGGGCTATTTGAATAGATAATAATTTAGTTATTAGTGAATACCAAATATTTTGGATTTATTTGACATATGTATTTAAATGTAAATGTTTAGATGTGTATTTCAATTCCAAGTGATAATCTTTATTAAAAAGCAAGAACATTTTCACTTTAAAAAAAAAAAAAAAAGTATTCCTATATGGTTCCTCAAAAGATTTGTTAATAGAGTCTTTAAGTGTCGGCAACATACCTGTGATGCCCCTGGTGATACAGGTATTCATAGGCAACGGTGATCGATTACCATCAGGTGACCCGTTGGCTTGTTTGCCACCTAAGTCAGAAAAAAGATAATGTCAACCGAATACTCCAAAATTTGTTTTTTATGCCATAGATGACAAACAAGCTGATAGGCCGCCTGATGGTAAACGACAAACGTCGCCTATGGATACCTACATCAGGGGTATACCATATACGTTGCCAGAGTTGTGCTGAGTAGTCGGATGAAATAGGAGGGCCCAGGTGTGACGCGGTCCGCACGACGCGACAAAGGCGGCAATCAGTCACGTCGTCGCTAGGCGACCGGTACTACGGGGTTTTAGGGCTTCGCCCCACTTTAGATCAAAGGGGTTAAAACTTACTATTTTGAACTCTGTACGCTGAATGTACATCATCATCATAATCAGCTTTTTAACAGTCCACTGCTGGACTTTTAGCCTACCCCCGAAAGAGTGATTGGGCCATATCCACCACGCTGGCCCAGTGCGGGTTGGTGGATTCACATACGCCATTGAATTCCTTCTCCGTGCGTATGCAGGTTTCCTCACGATGTTTTCCTTCACCGAAAAGCCAGTGGTATGAAAATCCGTACATAAGCTCCAAAGAGCTCATTGGTACGGGCCCGGGTTTGAACCCGCGACCTCGCGCTTTCAAGTCTAGCGGTCTCCCAAATGGGCTACCACGGCACTGAGTGAATGTACGCTCATAGTAAAATTTTATGAAAGTTACGCAAGTAGCTGACTTTGTTAGAATTCCTTGGCGCAACGACTTTTAAAAGGACTTTGTGGCTATTTAATTACGATTGGCTTAGGCACAACGCCGACTGAAGAGTCTCGGCGGCGCCGCAACGTGGCCGTAGAAAAGTCAACTTTTTCGGTTTGTGCTAGGTTTACAAATTCTACCTCATTTACTATGGTTATAAACAGTCGAGGCACGGCGGGACAATAGGCTACCGGGCTGATATTAAGGTTCCGTACCGCAAGGGTGTGACTGGGACTCTATTACTAAGCCTACGCTGTCTGTCTGTCTGTCTATCTGTCCGTCCATCAGTCTTACCTTTTAACGGCTATATCTTTAGAACCGTAATAAATAGCCAGTTGAAGTTTTCACAGAATATTTAATGTTACGGCAGTTTAACTAAGAAATAATAATAAAGTAAATAAACCGGCCAAGAGTGAGTTGGGCTCGCACACTGAAGGTTCCGTACCACCACAAAAAAGTAATACCTAGATAATATTTTTGTTGTAATTTTTATGTTATCCTTGTTTTGTGGTATTTTAATAAAGAGTTTTGTATTGTATTGTATTGTAAAAGTAGTGCAAAAAGACAACATCACGCCCAGGCGATCACCCGTCCAAATACCGACCGCGCCCGACGTAACTTGATAGTGAACAGAAATTTGTCACTGACTCGCACTTATGGCCAGTATTTATTATTTGTTGTTTTACTTTAGAGTGTGTACTATAATCATGCCTAGTTTGACGGTTGTACGTATTACCTTTTTTACACTAGAGCAAATACAAAAATACGTTAACTAAAAATCATCATCATCATCATCAACCACATCCACCCACTGCTGGGTATAGGTCTTGCGTCCACTGCTTTCCTGCTATCTTAACGATGTCGTCCGACCAGCGAGCTGGTGGTCAGCCCGGTGGTCGCTTTCCGTTAACTAAAAATAAATATAAAAATATTTTTATCCAATCAAACAACTATAGCCAATTT
Source organism: Agriopis aurantiaria (assembly GCA_914767915.1). Classification (NCBI taxonomy): domain Eukaryota; kingdom Metazoa; phylum Arthropoda; class Insecta; order Lepidoptera; family Geometridae; genus Agriopis; species Agriopis aurantiaria. Next base: position 2,920,847 of record OU611985.1, on the reverse strand, counting down.
TGAAAACAAGAAAAAGTTAATTGTGGGCGTCGGGCTTTATAGTAAACAAATAGCTATTTGTAACTTTTGAAAGAAATTTAATTTAATTTTGTACGGTTTATTTACCCTGTCTGGTTATACTCGACGAAACTGTACTCCGGGCAATGTAAATCACGTGCCCGGGTATGGACTTCAGGTACAGCCGATGTCACTGTTTGTCTGTTGATAGACATAGACATCATTTATTTGTGGCAAAAAAAAACTCAATATAGAATGGTAAAAAAAAAACTTTAAATCCATACTTAAATCTCAGAAAAAATAATGGATTTGTTATACCTACAGTTTCCTCTTCAGCACTCCCCCCCCCATTGGTCGTCCATTCGATCATCTCGTTTGCAGTTGCGTGCCGCTCAATATGGAAGTGTGCGTTTGTAGTACTAGTAAGAATATGTCAGTGTGTGCAATACGTGTTTACCTCGCCCCCTTCAGTTTTTGGCAGACTTTTTTCGGTTCTAGCTCGAGTTTAAGCCAAAATTTCAAGCTATATAATTATGTAGTAGTCAATAAAATGGTGGTGTTGCAGGGTCATTAACAGCGCGTATGACGAGGAAACAGAAGAGTGCCGGGCGGCTCGCATGCACCCGGACAGAAAGTGAGTCCATATATATCAATGACAATATAACCACTTGACTGCTCATCCTTTACCCTGCATGAGGCAAAGGTTCTAACCTTTCTAACATGTCAACTTAAACTATTTCGAGCGGGGCCAATCGTAGGCGCGAATTGAATGAATGAGTTTTGATTCTCCAATCACAAACGACGAGTCGCACCGAGTCTCCAATCACAAGCTGCCCCCCGCGACCGCCGTGGCATCATTTTGCAAAAGGGAATTATGACTACATGCGCGATTAAGTGGTTATATATATTATCTTTGATATCTATATACTGTGCTTGTATAATTATACTCATCTTGTTCCCACCCACCTGGGACAGCTATTTTGAACGCGCATTTTCATCGTTCTTAACCGACGTTAATACAATACAATACAAATACAATAAGTTATTCCAAACAGCTTAAACTCAATATTATGTTCATCGGTCGAGACGATCGACTGGCTTCAATAATAGTGAGTGTAAGTCGTTTGTACTCATCTTCATTATCATCCACAGCCTTTCTTATCCCACTGCTGGGTATAGGCCTCTCTCTTGCTATGCCATCTGCCTCGGTCCTGTGCTAATCTAGTCCAGGTTCGACCCGCGGTAATATCGTCGACCCATCTTGCAGCCGGACGACCAACGCTTCGCTTACCTTGCCTCGGCCACCACTCCGTTAAGACCTTACTCCACCTGTCATCACTGCGCCTAGCAACGTGTCCTGCCCAGCTCCACTTTAATTTCATTACCGCGATTCCAACGCCTCAAACTTGATTTTTCGTCGGATTTCGGTATTACGAACTCGGTCTTAGAGTTTGATGCCTAGCATGGATCTCTCCATGGCTCTCTGTGCTACTCTGATTTCGTGCACAGCCTCATGTATGAGGGTCCATGTTTCGGCACCATACGTCATGGTGGGCAGAACACATTGGTTGAAAAGGCGAGTTTTCAAACATTGTGGCATATGGCATGACTTGAGGATGTCGTACTGTTTTTTTAATGCTGCCTTTCCAAGCTGTATGCGCCTGAAGACATACCAACTTATAATGTTTCCTCGCGCGAGTTCTAAAGAAGCTATATAAATATCGTTATTTCCTCATTTATTTTACTATTACTATATATTATATATATATATACTATTTAAAGGGACTGTTCCCGTCTGCATCTCTCTCGCTCGCACATTAAGCGCAAATTTCCAAAAAGTAATAAAATCATCAAATTCAATTTTTTTATTTATTCATGGTCGGTGCTCATACATAATGTGTTGTCACAATGTTGTTTTATTAATATGGAAATTTGCTACACTATCGCATTAGGTTATAACCTGTAATGATAGTTCTAAGTTGGAAATAAAATAAATAAATAAATAATAATATAAAGTAGCATACATGGTCGTGAGAAAGGAGACGTATCTCATGTCCTTGCCTGTTACAGCGTACAAATGACATCGCATCCGTCTATCGTAACATAAGTTTTGCATACACCTTTAGTTTCGGTGACAATACAATATGCAATACCCAATATTTGAATATTTTCAAAACGGCTGCAAATATTTAAAAAAAACATTTTTTTAAATGTTCTATGAATAAAAGCTTGGTGCTAAAGCGCGGTTAGAAGTGCCATCTATTCCGTTTTGTCTTGTCGTGATAAGTTCTTAATACATTAACATGTATCTCATTAATATGTTAGCACTCCAGGTTGTTGGTTATTGGTACACTTGCAGACAGAACCACAGCGAGATCGAGAAGCGTCGTCGGGACAAGATGAACACATACATAACAGAGTTGTCGGCGTTGATACCGATGTGCAACGCTATGTCACGCAAGCTTGACAAGCTGACAGTGCTGCGCATGGCCGTGCAGCATATGAGAACCGTGCGCGGCACGCTCTCGACCTGCCCGCTGACTTCGTGCCCGCGCCCCTCCTACGTCACGGAGCGCGAGCTCAACGACCTGGTGCTGGCGGTGGGCGGCAACGCCTTTGTTATCGTCGTGGGCTGCGACCGCGGCCGGCTGCTCTACCTCTCCGACTCCATCGAGGCCCTGCTTCTATACGACAAGGTATCGTACGACACCACACCAACCAGCTGCCTGAAGCCTGGCTGACATTTTCAACTGATTTGAACGACTCGACTGACCAAAAAGGAGGCCCTCAATTCCACTCTATTTTTTGTGTCTGTTTTATTTTATTCGTTCAGCCTTCTTACAAAGCCTTCTCAAGCCAGCCAGCCAGCCAGCCAGCCAGCCAGCCTTCTCTTCAATAAAGAGTTTCTATCTATCTATCTATCTTACAGTAAAATTTAGACACATGATTTTATTTTTTGCGTTTCGGGATAACTTAGCCAATAGGCTGTTAGCGACGCGCCACCTGTGTCACAATTTGTACTTACTTGTGAAAGGGGAAGCGCGGGGTGCGTTCTGTGATATCGGATAGATGTTTGATTTGTTAAAAATAACAGGCTCAATGGAAAATATTATTAAATGTTATACGTATACTTAAGAAATTATTTAAATTGGCGTATAAAGTTCGAAGATATAAGCGTTAAAAGTTTTTGGTCGAAGTCCGGTCAAAGTAAGTGTGAGTATGCAGTTTGTATAGCATACCCTCAAGTGATGTCGTATTATCTAAGAACAAGACATTAAAACGCTTATATTTGTCTTAATTTTGAACACATTTTAATTTTGTTATTGGTGAATAATAAAAAAATTCATTAAGTAATAATAATTAAATTTAAAAAAAAATACTGCGAAGGGATATTATTCTAATTTTAAAGGCAAATTCTTCTGTAATGAATTTGATACAGATTTTTTTTATTGTACTGTCTTTAATAAACATATAAATATATCTTCAGATTAGATTCATTAACAGAAGCTCTTAACTGGCTATAGGGCGCCCAAGATACAGGCTTTGCCTAGTTTGGGGCCCATTGGCACAACTATTTTTGCTGCTAGTAAACTGTTCGTTGGTAATTATTATAATTATGATTGTTAATTTAAATAACTGGATTTGGGATTAAATGAATTATTAAAAATGAAATGAATTATAGTATGCTTGGCTCATCAAAACATTCTTAATAGTATTTTTAAATTTACTTTCGCTGAGACCTATAAATTGTTCTGGAATGACATTGTAATAACGCACAGTGTTTCTAAGAAAGGATTTGTTTGTTTTTTGAAGCCTACACCTTGCAAATACGAGTCTGTTTATAGTGTGATGCTTCAGGCTAGGCTAAATACATTTACATATTATTATATAATAGAAAATAAACCGGCCAAGTGCGAGTCGGGCTCGCGCACTGAGGGTTCCGTACCACCACAAAATTCAATAACGAAATTACCAGTTGTAAATTGGTAATTAACATATTGGTAATGAACACACACACACAATAAAAAAGTTTAAAAGTAAAAACGAAAGGGGGGTACCCTTTCGTTTTTACTTTTAAACTTTTTTATTCCGTAATCCGCCGTAACATTACATATTCTGTGAAAATTTCAACTGGCTATTTATTACAGTTCGAAAGATACAGCCGTTAGGCAGGACAGACAGACAGATAGATAGACATCGTAGGCTTAATAATACGGTCCTGTTTTTACCCTTTGGGTACGGAACCCTAAAAAAGAAATAAGAATTGAAATTCATAATATATTGTGAGTATTGCATTGTACGATTGTCGCATAGGAGCGCGCCACTGATTCCGGAACTCCATTATAGCCACCTGAACCGGCAAAATCGGGTTACATTTTCGCAGCGCGCGCGCGCTGCCTTCTTTGTGTCTCTGTCCAGTCACTATCTATCAACGTAGCGCTGCACTTGTCAATATGATACTTTGCGTAATTTTTGCCGCTTGCGACGTTCTGTATTCGCGTTATTGCTGTTTTAGTGGTATTTAATCGTTAGTTTAGAATAAAAATACTTGCTACTTCTCTTCCGCAGCATTGTGTAAGTATCTTTTTCGATCCTGTCTTGCAAAATTAACTTTTTCTGCCTAAAACACACCGCGAGGAATGCACTTTGACGGACATTGTGCTCGGCAATTGCCCCATGTGGTCGATAAGCAGTAAGTTGGAGACATTACACCGTAAAAGGCGATTATGTACTCTAATAATATGAGGAAACTTTAAGCCGCGGGATATTCTCGCTCGGCGTGCATTGATGAGACAAAAAGGCGAATCAGCAAAGAACTTCAAGAAAAATATAACCTAGAATAAATTTGTGCTCATATGCAGAAGTAGTTCAACCCGACTGTTTGTTAACCTACATTTGCTTATTCTATATGTCATTGTATAGTAGCATAGTTATATTTAAGCGAGACCTAATTTTGATATGATGTTCTTTATGATCCTCCATCTTGTCCTATCATAGAACATCGCATTCGCAGCTTACCTACAGGCGAGTTGGTGGTCAAACGCGGACTTATCTATACTAATATTATAAAGAGGAAATATTTGTTTGTTTGTTTGTTTGCATTGAATAGGCTCCGAAACTACTGAACCGATTTGAAAAATTCTTTCACTGTTGGGAAGCCACACTATCCTCGGGTGACATAGGCTATAATCTATACCCGTGCGAAGCTGGAGCGGACCGCTAGTTTATAAATAAATAAATAGTAAATCAATATTCAGGACATTTTTGCACACACGGTCATCTGACTCCAAACTAAGAAAAGCTTGTAATATGGCTGCCAGAGACTGATATACATACATATATAGTTTTAATTACATACATAAATAGATATTAACAACCAGATATAGAACAAACACAAATGTTTGTCATAGGTGGGAATCGAACCCACGCCCCCAATCTCAGAAAGCAGGTTCACTACAAACTAGACCAGCGACTATTTATGATAATAAAACTCGTGTATAATTTCAGTCGGAGCTGATAGGGCAGAGTTTGTTTGACATCTTGCACCCAAAAGACGTGGCGAAGGTGAAGGAACAGCTGTCTTCACTCGACCTTACGCCGCGCGAGCGCCTTATCGACGCCAAGAGTAAGTGACGCTCACTCTGCTCCGCCCTATACAGGGTTACGCATATACCTTGTACCAAGCCGAAAGGAGGTCATTGTACTCATCATTATGAACAACTTTTACTATGAGGACAACCCTGGAATCGCGAAAAAATTAGCTGTTCCATAGATAACAATCATTGATACTCGACATAATGTATGGAACAACAGTTTTTTTTTACTGGTTGGTACTTTGATGGGAGACCGCCCTGGGCGTTGATGAGACGACGTGATTTGGCAAAAAAAATTTTTTTACTTTTGTAGCTAACAAGTTATGTAATGGTACGGAACCCTCAGAGCGCGAGCCCGACTCGCACATGGCCGGTTTTATTTATTGATCTTGGCCTACGAAAGTTACAATGTAGCTGTTTTCGGAGGCCCAGATCGCCTTTAAAACTTTTACTTTACAAAAGATTATGTACAAAATGTTAGTTATTTTTCTTTCTAGTTCGATAACTATAATTTCGCGATTAATACACATACGTTTATCATAACAATAATTGATGTTTGATGACATAATTTATATTAATACATAAACTACAGTAAAGTTATATGATTATTTACGGGATATTTACCGTGGTAAGGTTGTTGTCGGGACTTAGGTTCGAGTTCGAGTTCCAGTGATAACCGTAGCAAAAGACTAAGAAAGAGGGTAGACCGTTATGTCTGCACCTAACTTTTTAACTGTTCTCCAACCACCCGCATTCTTCAGTCTTCCCGTGAACATGGTGCATGTAACTGCGCTGAAATATCGGGAGCTCATTCCACAACCTTACCACGGTAAATATCCCGTAAATAATCATATAACTTTAGTGAACAACCGTGATAGTTTAAAACAGTGTTTTATAAACTACAGTACTAATATTATCAAAAAAATATATAAATATATCTACAAAATCGTATTTACTTGAGAATTCCGGTTTATTCGTAACAAAAAGTAGGTAGGTATGTACTGTTAAGCGATGATGCGGTCTACGATGGAGCCCAGTTGCCTAGAAAAATCAAATTCATTTACGATATAAAGACAAAGTAGTTTTCTACGTATATGTTAGGGATGACACACTTAAAATTTGTGTTAGTCCACCGATCGCAGTTAGTTCGAATTTTTTCATCCATTTCTGAACTATGACTGATATCGTTTTGGCTACAAGCTCTTGACCAGTATTTTTAAAATCTATACTAATATTATAAAGAGGAAAGATTTGATTGTTTGTTTGTTTGTTTGCATTGAATGGGCTCCGAAACTACTGAACCTATTTGAAAAATTCTTTCACTGTTGGGAAGCTACTCTATCCCCGGGTGACATAGGCTATAATCCATATCCGTGCGAAGCTGGGGCGGACCGGTAGTATTTCATAATAGGCTTGCGTTTGAACGCTAACTCGCCTGATATTAAGCGATGATGCGGTCTACGGTGGAGCACGCATATTTCACACATTCGAGCCGACGAACAAGTGAGTCGATTACAGCGATGCAGCCGGTGATGACAGATACGGGCGAGAGTGCGTCCCGACTGTGCCCAGGCGCGCGTCGCTCCTTCTTCTGCCGCATCAAGGCTAGGCCGCCCACGGAGCCCGAAGCCCCGGGGGCCCTCGTCAAGCAGGAGACCGAGCCCCCTGCCAAAGTGACCAAGAAGTCCGAGCGGAAATACTGCGTTGTGCAGTGCACAGGTATACCCCCCCATGAGAATTAGCCGTTATTCAATGGCTGGTGATCGGAGGAAACACGGCTCAAATATTAAAATTCATCTAAAACCGTTAAGCTGTTACGGAAGTCTGTGAAAACATACATACAAACATTTTACAAGCTGTCCCGGGACAGGTAAAGCTAAATATATAGATAGCCCGTTGGTCTAGTTGGTAGTGACCCTGCCTTCTAAGCTTAGGGGCGTGGGTTCGATTCCCATCTAGGACAAACATTTGTGTGATGAACATTTGTGTTTGTTCTATATCTGGTTGTTAATATCTATTTAAGTATGTATTTAAAACTATATATGTATGTATATCAGTCTCTGGCAGCCATATCACAAGCTTTGCTTAGTTTGGGGTCAGATGACCGTGTGTGCAAAAATGTCCCGAATATTTATTATTATTATTTATTAAATAAAAGTATATAATAAATAAAAGTAAATAATGTATAAATAATGTAAAATATATAACACACTCTAAAGTATAACAACAAACAATAAATAATGGCCAAGTGCGAGTCGGTAACAAATTTTTGTACATTACATTACCAACTGGTAATTGGATTATTTTGACGACCTCATTTTCTTTCGCCGAATCGTAATGCCATATTTTACAAATTTTGGAGTCGGTTTTTTTTTTTTATACATGGTATTTTGTGGAGGTACGGAACCCTCCGTGAGCGAGCCTTACTCGCACTTGGCCGGTATTATTGTTAAGTATTTAGTTTCACCTGTTCTAGTGTGTCTGTCTGTAATAAAATGTTGCAAGTCAAATTAATTTGACCCACTTTCCGGTTTCCCATTGAGCTGAAATTTTGCATGCATATGTAAATCAGATGACAATGCAATATTATTATGACATAGAGCTGATCTGATGATGAAGCCGGAAGGTTGCCATGGGAACTTTGTTATAAAACGACGCAACCCCATCGAGCTTGGGCTCTTTTGATTCCTCTTGACAAGTACTCTGGTCCTAGATGATATTCAAGTTCTGAAAATGGAGCCGGAAGGTGGCCATGTGAACTCTGTAATAATTGTATATTTTTAGTTAATTTTTATGAACAAATAAGAAAAGTTTGTAATTTTTTTTTTCTTTTATTTATTAATATCAGTTTGTAGTGGTTCTCGGAGTTGTTAAATTTTCACCCAATCAATACCTTCGTAAGATGCTTGGAAGGTTGGAATGAGTGTACGTAAAGCAAAGCACCGAGAGTGTCCTCTTTTATAAAGTATCGTACTCAATGTACTTTCCAGGGTATCTGAAGTCGTGGGCGCCGTCCGAAATGTCCACAGGCGGGGGAGGCGCTGGTGTTGAAGGAGCGGAGGAAGAGGCGACCAACGTGCCCTGCCTGGTGGCCGTCGGGCGCGCCCTGCACCACATGGTTCCACCGACCTCGTCCGAGCCGGCTCTGCAGCCCGCCCCGCCCAATCCGCACACACGCAAGCTGCAGTTTCTCTCCAGACACACCAACGATGGAAAATATGTGTTCGTCGATCAGAGGTGAGCGTAGGCGAAATTCGAGCTGGCGTTCGATGTGCCACCTTGCGACGGTGTGTGTATTATCAATCCAGCGTACGTAACGCGTCACAATACCGGGTCCACATTTGAAATGTTTGACTGGTCTGTACAGGGTGACGATGGCGCTGGGGTACCTGCCGCAGGAGATGCTGGGGACCAGCCTGTACGAGTACGTGTCAGGGCCGGACCTGGGCGCAGTGGCGCGCGCGCACAAAACGACGTTGATTCGACGCGACGCGCTCGTCACGCCGCCGTACACCGTGCGCCGCAAGGATGGGTCGCACGTGTTGTTGCAGACGCGCTTCAAGCCCTTCCGGTTGGTACACTACACTGCACTCAACTAAACTACAACAGAGCCAACACTCACTTGCAGCACTACTGTGCCCCGACCTTATCGCTTGTAACATTGCGTTTAGAAACCTGTGAGACAAAAGAAGCTTATGACTCTTCTAACAGCTACATTTGTCACTAACGAACTATGTAAACAAATCTTGGAAGTCGATTTATATTTATATTTTTACCTACTTTTAAATGTCGGATCAATTTGAAACTAATTCGTATGAAAATACAATAATTTGGTACTGCCAAACGAATCTGGTGATGGAGCCAGGAGGTGAATAGTGGAACTCTTCAATTTAGTACGGTTACGTCCGTCACGGAGACGCAGATTAGAAGTCCGTCTGAAGTGGCATACTTATCGTACCCGGGGTACTCCTTGAGGCACAATTTTAAGCCTCGAGCTGGAGTGTGCTTATACGCCTGAGACAACTTCTGCTGTTAGCGTTTCCATCAGCTTGAAGACCCCATATTATCTGTGCTCTGAGTACTGGTAGATACAGAAATTGAGACTATGCCTGTGTCTGCCAGTCGCACAGCAGAGATGTGGACGACACGTGGCGTCGGAGTCGTAACATTTACATTATTTTGTGGGAATTTTAACTCCATATATTAGTTCGAAAGACACAGCTGTTAATAGGTAGGACGGACAGACAAAAGCACAGAAGACATAATAGCACAACAGAAGGACAGACAGGGTAGGCTTAGTGATAGGGCCCCACTACGGCTCGCATAATCATTTATCAAACTTACATATCACACTTGAAAAAAAAACTTGAAAAGAAACTTGCAGCGACACTAATAAAATAACCAATATAGTCTACATGGAAAAAAGACGGCAATGTCGTCTGCAGGGTGAGTTAGGCTAAAGGCATCTAGACTCATTTAGACTGGACGCGTTCGCACCCGCAACGCCATCTTACCACTTTCTGATCTGAGGTTCTAACATAGCGCGATGTTGCAGAAACCCTTGGACGAAGGACGTGGAGTGTCTGGTGGCCGAGAATGTCGTGGTGACAGACTCCTCCACGAACCAGGAGTACAACGAGCTCAACGGTGAGCATCCTCTAAACAATTTATTCCTCCATGATGCTCAGGCCCTTACGGGCGACCGGTTGGGTCAGTGGTAGCACGGCTACCTCATAACCAAGAGGTCCCGGGTTCGATTCCCGAGACTGTCGTTTGAATGATTAATTTAATTCAATTATAAAAAAACAGAGTAATAGAGGAACATTATATGAACGCTAAAACATGTGAATAAAAAAATATTTTTTTATTTTATTTTTTATTTTATAGCCTTTTTTGCTGGTCAAGTTTCTTGCTTCTCATCTTGCAATGATGTAATGTAAAAAAATATAGATATATAATATTACTAGAACAAAGAAAAAAGCAATAGACAAAATAAACTAAGACAAACTAAGATGTGCACTTAACAAATTAAGAAATACATTTAATAATATTTAAGACAGAATAGTACCAAAATTTTCACACATAATTGTTGAAAATGTTGTCACTTAACCACTTCCTTATGGATGAAATACTAGAGACAAATATATCCATACCTAGACTATTTACGTAACCTATTTATTATAGGTTCCACACGCACGTACGATAAAGCTATATTGCCGATAGTTAATTGATGAGACAGATGGTCTGAAGAGCGGTTTATATTTCAGAAATAATCCAGTTGGGACATAAAGATTAATTTTACTAAGAAGATCAGGTAAGATCAGGGAAGATCGTTAATTCCAATAACGTTTCTTATTTTTGGGAGCTATAATTGAGTAAAAACACCGAAGCAAAAATCACGACTTCGTAACCTGACATTTCATCTGCGAATGCGAAGTTCGACCGATCACAGAGTTCGAAACAAGCAATGATACCGGTCAGTCGGCAAATCCGTAACGTATCAAACTCGCCGCGAATGCGAGTCCTGCAGAATGAAGAGAAAATGTGTAATTTTTGGTTCTAAGTGAATTCCTCCTTGGTCTCGGTAGGCGCAGCGGATGGTGACGCTGAGTTACAGCAGCTGATCGACTCGCAGGTGGGCTCGCACAAGATCGGGTCTGCCATCGCCGAGGATGCGCTGCGCCGCTCACCGGCTGGCCTCTCGCTTGACCTGCCGCCTGAACTGATGCACGACGCGCTCTTCAACAACTCGGCGCTGGTGGACAGCATGGTGACTGACGACGCGCCGCAATCCCACCATCAGGTACCTCCCTTAGAGCCTCCGCCATACTCGTCCATAATATTATTATTTCCGCCTCCCTTACCCCCATCGCCCCCGCCTCCGCCGCAGCTGCATAATTCTTTATTGACTTTGCCGTTGTCTCCTTTGCCACCATGTCCCCTGCCTACGCCTCTTCCTACACCGCAGCTGCTTAGGACACTACCTTCTTTGCCCCTATCGCCTCTACCAGAGCTACAGTGGTCATCATTAACACCGCCATTGCCTCATTTGCCACCATGTCCCCCGCCTACTCCTTCTCCTCCACCGCAGCTGCAGGGAACACTACCTTCTTTGCCCCTATCGCCATCCTTAACACCATCGCCTCTGCCAGAGCTACAGTGGTCATCATTAACACCGCCGTTGCCTCCTTTGCCACCATGTCCCCCGCCTACTCCTTTTCCTCCACCGCAGCTGCAGGGAACACTACCTCCTTTACATCTATCGCCATCGTTAACCCCATCGCCTCTGCCAGAGCTACAGTGGTCAGTGTTAACTTCGCCGTTGCCTCCTTTGCCACCATGTCCTCCCCCTACGCCTTCTCCTCCACTGCGGCTGCAGGAAACACTACCTCCTTTGCCCCTATCGCTTCCGATATATCCTCCCTTACCCCCATCGCCTTTGCCACCATGTCCTCCGCCTATGCCTTTTCCACCGCGGCTGCAGGGCACACTACCTCCTTTGCCCCTATCGCTACCGATATATCCTCCCCTACCCCCATCGCCTTTGCCACCATGTCCTCCGCCTACGCCTTTTCCACCGCGGCTGCAGGGAACACTACCTCTTTTGCCCCTATCGCATCCGATATATCCTCTCTTACCCCCATCGCCTTTGCCACCATGTCCTCCGCTTACACCTTCTCCTCCACCGCGGCTGCAGGAGACACTACCCCCTTTGCCCTTGTCACCCTGCCATACCCTCCCCGATCGCCGTTGCCTCAGCTGTCATTATTATCTTCGCCGTTGCCCCCATTGCCACCTTGTCTCCTGCCATAGCCTTTTCTTCAACCGCAACTGCAGGGGACACTACTTCCTTTGCCCCTATTGCCATCGCTATATTCTCCCTTACCCCCATCGCCAACGCTACATCTGCAGCGGTCATTATTAACTTTGCCGTTGCCTCCTTTGCCACCATGTCCCCCGCCTACGCCTTCTCTACCGCAGCTGCAGGAGACACTACCTCATTTGCCCCTATCGCCCCCGTCATATCCTCATCCCTTACCCCATCGCCTCCGCCACTGTAGTCATTATAAACTTTGCCGTTGCCTCTTTAGCCCCCCCCCCCCCCTGATTTCTCACCCTCACACTGAACACATTTAGAGTCACCGTTGCCATTTCTGCTCCGTCGGCCGGCCTTCATGTTCGTCTCAGCTGTGTGTTGCCTCCCTTGCCCTTCCGCGGCGCCTCGCCTTCGCCACAACAATAGACGCAATCATCAACATTACAACGTTGTCGTCGCCATCTTACACCGCATACTTCGTACTCACTATGTTTCTATGATTACTCCCTTCTTCGACGCTATCACCACCAACACCACCCTTCCCCCCCCCCCCCCCCCCCATTACCGCCTTTGCCACTACTATAGACACATTCATCTTGACCGCCACCGCCATTTCACTATGTTTACTCACTTTCCGGTTCGATTTGAACCCTCCGCCTCCTCCTCCGCAGTCAAGACCGTTCGCCATCTGCGCATTCATTACTCGAAATCTCATCTGGCTTCGCGTTTACATCAGATGAAGTAGCAACGGTAAGTGGTGAATGTTGTAGGTGCGCAACAACGTGCCTCTGAGCTTGGCAGCGGCGGGTGGACTATCGCCGGTGCCTGGCTCGCCGGCCTCTTTGACTCTCGATGGTAACGGCGAGGCCGCCATGGCCGTCATCATGTCGCTGCTGGAGGCCGACGCGGGCCTAGGCGGACCCGTCAACTTCAGCAGTTTGCCCTGGCCGCTGCCCTGAACAACCTCACTCGTCTGCCGTTACAAAACTACACAACAATATTTTATATTTATTATGTATGTATTATTTTACTTAAGTAGCTTCTGCCCGCGGGTTTGCTCGAGTAGTGAAGTAATACAGCTGAACATCGATCCCTGCACGCCTCAGTTCCTCGCATCCCATTCCCGTCTCTCACCTGTCTGCCTCTGTTAGTACCGCTCTTCTCCTACCAGTCCCTCAGTCCTACTTTAACCCCATTCCCATCTCTTTTGGTGAAATTTTGAAGTGGAGTGGAGTAAGAAGTGAAGCATAGTTTTTTAGATAGCCCGTTGGTCCAGTTGGTAGTGAACCTGCCTTCTTCGCTTGGGGGCGCGGGTTCGATTCCCACTTAGGACAAACGTTGATGTAATGAACATTTGTGTTTGTTATATATCTGGTTGTCAATATCTATTGAAGTATGTATTTAAAAATATATATGTACGTAGATCAGTCTCTGGCAGCCATATCACAAGCTTTGCTTAGTTTGGGGTCAGATGACCGTGTGTGCAAAAATGTCCCGAATATTTATTTTATTTATTTTTATTATACTTATCTCGTTTAGTAAAATACTTTCTAGAATCGAATTGGTAGATAAGTGGCGTACAAACACACAAAATATTTTTTTTTCCTTTCAATAACTGTCTAGATAAAACATTTATACATAATAATGATACAGAAATATATTTATGTATAGAAGATTGGACGATGATGCCCGCGTGTTACTTGAATTGATATCAACGCATATCAATGATATCAATTCAAGAAACATGCGGGCTTATATTTCAATATTTAGACCATAAACTATTCAAAGTGAGAAAAAAAAGAATCCGTCGTTGGACTGTATGTCAGAAGTGAACATTTAAGTAGTAATTCACCTATTCCACAAAAGATGGCGCTGTGTTCAAACATTACGGATACATATATCAGAACGTGGTGGTCACGCGAGTTCTGTGCTTTTTCCATATCCCATAAAGTGTCCAACCTGTCTAAAGTTTTCACATCAAAAACGTTGCGAACCTGTGGTCAAGGCATATATGGCAAGGCAAGGATAAAAAATCGCTAGTGAATCTGCAGTGCAAGTACCGTTCTTTTAGCGATCGTCAAATTGACAGTTGAGGTCGTCAAATTCGATAATATGCCATTTTTTCAGTACTCGCTGTGATCGATTCTATGGCATTTTAGCGAATTTTCGATCGCTAAAAGAACGGTACTTGCACCCCTGGGGTGCAAGTACCGTTCTTTTATCGATCGTCAAATTGACAGTTGAGGTCGTCAAATTCGATAATATACAATTTTTTCAGTACTCGCTGTGATCGATTCTATGGCATTTTAGCGAATTTGACGTCCGATAAAGAACGGTACTTGCACTGCTGTTTCTTCTAATTCTCCACCGTAGACCGTATCATCGCTTAGCATCAGCCGAGGCGCCGGTCAATCGCAAGCATATTAATAAAAAAATATAGCATAAATGGTGAGTAAGAAGTTCAGGGCTCTAAGAAAAGCCCCGAGTGAGGGCGACACAACAAATTAAATAAAAGGTGCTTGGGAGTGGGTGATTCCAACTAAATCGGAGGATTAGAGTCCAAAAAAGGGAGGACTTTAAGCCTTAATGCTTATTTTCCAATTGCTGATTTTCAATGGCGTTTTTCATGCGGTGATATTAACCTCTAGTCTTGCAGGTGCTTCTAGTTTGGCTTTCGGGCTCGTCCTGTGGTCCTCAGGCATATAGCTCAGCCAAAAGATCTCGTCTCGGCATTGGTACTAGTAGGTCATCGATTCTATGGCAGTTTCTTGAAATATGGAATGTCTACATTTTCGTCACCGACCTTTAAAACCCCGATTGTTTGAATCTATTCCAATAATGACACCACTTCCACTTGACTACTTGACTTCGTCCCACTTGACTGCTCTGCCATTCCACCACGCGATGAAAAAGTACAAATTTTTCAGCATTTATAATTATAATAATAATCAGCATTTTTCGAGTAGGCCAATCCTAGACGCGAATTGAATGAATGACTTTTTAGTTGAGTCTCCAAATTAAGTAGAAGCGGCTGCTAAGAGGAAGGGAACATTTTCTATTTCTCTCTCGTTGGTTGGACGGCGGTCCGTCAACCAAATCCACACGTCTATTAGGTACCTAAGAAAAGATAGATAGCAAACTGGACCAACGCAGTTGGTAGCGAACGTGCCGTCAGCGCTTGGGGGCGTGGGTTCGATTCCCACCTAGGACAAAGATTCATGTGATGAACATTTGTGTTTGTTCTATATCTGGGTGTTAATATATATTTAAGTATGTATTTAAAAATATATATGTCTGTATATCAGTTTCTGGCAGCCATATTACAAGCTTTGCTTAGTTTGGGGTCAGGTGATCGTGTGTGCAAAAATGTCCCGAATATATATTTATTTAAGATTTACGAATAGGCCGAATTAAGGGGGTCCCATCAATCCCATCCTTGTTAAAAAATTCCTTTCTCCATCCTTTTTAGAAGTTTATTATTAAAATTACCGTGTGTGTTGGCGCTACCTTTTGTTATGTCCACTTCAACAAAAACAATTGATATATAGATAGATACACGCGGCGTATTGTGGTGGCAGTTTCTAACACAGCAAGCAGCACACCAAAGTTGGCTAATTTACACGAAAACAATTTGGTTTTGAAATTGATAAATCATCTACAAAATCACTATAGATACTTTTTGAACTGGGATATCTTTTAGGATGTTACGAATTTTTCACTAGGGTTTAAACTATAAATAAATCAATTAGTAGTTGGTAAGTTAATTAGCAATAAATATTTATATTATAAGAAGTCAGATATTTTTTTAGATATGTAAGAAAAGTCCAAAAAGGCCTTTGCCCGTTTTTGTTGCTGATTTATAGTTTAATAAATGTTGTTAAGTTTATTTGGGTATATTTTTTTTTTATTTGAAACAATTTTGGGATGGTCTGCAATTTTTTTTGAATAAGGTATTTTGCCATTATTTTTCCTATTATTTAGAAAGCTGACGCTTGTGCTATTTTTTTCTATTCCCGACTTTATTAGGTTTATATTATAACGGTAATAAAGATTACTTGTACATTTTAAAAGTAAATGTTATATTTTAGATGAATTTTGTATATAAAGTTGGTGTAGGTATAATAAGGAATACGTTATTCAACAATGGTGTATTTTAGATACATTTTGTATATAGAGTTGGTGTAGGTATGATAAGGAATGCGTTATTTAATAAGTGAATGTTGTATTTTATATCTTTTTTTTATATTTAATGTTGGCGTATTAAGGAATGCGTTGTTTAAATATAATATATACAGTATATGATGAGAGGAGTCCCACAAAGAGGCGTATAGATGGCGGTAGTTGTTTAAGGTGGTACGTTGCACCTATGGCGGGAAATTAAAATTTTAAACAGTTGTTTTGCTAGTGTAGCTAGGCTGGGTAATTATTTTAAAATGACGCAATGTTTGCACATATCGTTGGTTGTTATTTACATTATCATGTACAGCCACAGTGTACAGCTATTTAACAGTAACGCATCATATAACATACATTTGTCAATAAACCGTTTGAAACAACAAAAAATCGTTTATTGACAAAATAAATGTAAGTAATAATGTGCATTAGAGATTAATAGCTCTCCATGATTTTGTAAAGAATAATAATCAATTTGCGCAAACATCATGATCGTTTACAATAATTACCCGGCCTAGCTACAAGGACAAGAAAACTGTTTGAAATTTGAATTTCCCGCCATAATATATTATGTGTAACGTACCACCTTAAATCCAAATGATCAATACTTATTTATAGCGTAATTTTGAAGTGATTGTTGTGATAAACAACACTTTTGTAATATATATTGAACGCTATTTTGTGCCACATTATGACCATAACGGTACTTTCGAACATAGTACCTAGTTGTTTTCAAACAAAAAGCGGCATCTATACGCCAGGACTGGTAATTCTTTCAAAACGATATGAAGTCTATGCATGTATTACGGCATCTATTTTTATTTTTCATTTCTCTAAATGGTGTTATTTAATAGAAATATTTTTGTAATTTAGTTAATCAATGAAGTTGTCAAATTGGTACAAAAGTAAATTACTCTGTACTCTGTACATATGCAATGCATGCTGGCTGCATATTTAGTCAAAGATATTTTAAACCATAGAGTCAACAAGAATGGCAACAAATTGCGGTGCTAGCTTAGGCGACAAGCAAGCACACTCACAGTAGCGCGTTTGAGAAGTTACTGGTAATGTTTGAGCAATTTGGTTTTTGTGCATGTATTTTTAAGCAAGAAGCACATTTTTTTCATTCGCGCTGGTATCTTGGCAACTTATATTCACACAATTGTTTATTTGTCAAAATTCGAAAATAATATTTTTTTGTTTTGTTTTATTATAACAGTTTTATATAACAGTTAACTAAAAAATTGTTGCAAACACATTTTTGCTAATTTTAGTGTATATTTTCATAAAATGTTATTTTGTAACTTTAAAATATGTTTTTATTGTTATTTAGTTCAAATAAAGGTTTCAACTCAATTTCTCTATTTCTCATTTATCCACAATTTATTTAGTTATCCTTGTAAAAATAAGAACACTAGGGATTTTCTATTACTCTCCATTTCTAAGTATGCATGTGTGCTCGCCGCATTAAAGCATTGGGGAATGTAAGTCAAGTTATCATTTATATTCTGCTCTATGTGACATCACAGCCCTAATAACGGTGATTCATTTAGATGTACTTTTTTGTTACCGATAGATAGCCCGTTGGTCCAGTTGGTAGTGAACCTGCCTTCTGAGCTTGGGGGCGTGGGTTCGATTCCCACCTAGGACAAACATTTATGTTCATCACATACATGACATTTGTGTTTGTTCTATATCTGGTTGTTAATATCTATTTAAGTATGTATTTAAAACTATATATGTATGTATATCAGTCTCTGGCAGCCATATCACAAGCTTTGCTTAGTTTGGGGTCAGATGACCGTGTGTGAAAAAAAATCCCGAAATATTTATTTATTTATTGTCTATGGTCTTTAAGCCGGATGGTTTTTTTTTTTTTTTTGTTTCATCATCAAAAATTTCAAATTTTCATAAGTGTGGATGCAATGTCCTTTAGTCGTAATCTTAAACAGTTTACATAGTCTTAATAGCGTCAAATAAGTCAGAAACAAGTCAGTAAATAATGAATAAAAAAAATAGTTCTTATTTATATGAAAAATAATTAAACAGTTTTTATTTATTGTTTTAAACAAAGTACCTCCAAATGAATCGTCCTTATCTTGATGCAGTTTGGTCAAGGAAGTAATGTGGATCACAAGGACAGACAGGGATTTTTCTCCAGAAAAAAAATCAGGAAAACGGGTATTTTTTTTGACTTTTTGACTTTTTTATTATCACTTAGTAAATCCGCCGTAACATTACATATTCTGTGAAAATTTCAACCGACTATCTATTACGCTTCAAAAGATACAGTTGTTTAAAGGTAGGACGGACAGACAAACAGACGGATAATGTAGGCTTAGTAATAGGGTCCCGTTATTATCCTTTGGGTACGGAACCCTAAAAATAAAAGTGGTCACATAAAAGTAAATAAACTTTATTCATCTTACTACGGTCAGTTTTACTAAATACAGTGTCAAGGTTAGTGACCACACTGCTCGCTACCATTCCAATTTGAGTACTGGGTGTACTAGTCGAGTTGAAGCGGCGAGTGTATGGACGAGGCGAGGCTACTCCATCGAGTCTCCATACTGGTTGGTGGGCGGCAGAACGCGCCGGGGCGCCGGCGGCGGAGCACCCATCCTGACATCCACTCTGCAATAACAAGCCACTAGTTGCACATCTCGTAACCACTCCGTGGATACGATTAATAAGCGCCGGTATCCATCGAACTTGCGGGGAGCACGGTTCAATAGGCTATTATATATAGACAGTTGTTTGATTTCTTAAGGCGAAATATGCTTCAAATTTGACGATTCGTCAACGCGAATATTCAAAAGTAGACCTTTAAAATCGATTAATTGACATCATTTCTTATGTGTAATAAATGTTCTTGAAATATTTTATTCTGATGTGTTCACCGATACACGATTAAAGAAATTTGGCTCGATAGAAAAAAATCGTAAACTTTCCTAAAAAACACCCGTTTTTACGTTCCCTTCAATGGATTGAATCAATTTCATTCTAATTTTATATTAGGAAGATATTTTTATCCAAAAAAATTGTGTGTTATCCTAACAATCATTTAAATACTTTAGTGGTCGCCTATCTTCCTCTATTAAAAAAAAAAACAATAACGTTTATGGTCTTTGGCTCTAAAATCAGCCTTTTTACAAGATAAAAAAAACAGTCCGGAAGCGTATTACCTATTTATTCAGTTTTAAAACGCGAGAATATAATTCTTATATTTTAAAGATATTTCAAGCCAGCTTTGCTTCTCACAGTTTCGATAGATACTAGCGCCCGACCGACCCTAACTCAGGGGTTAAACACCGTTAGGCGCGTAACGACAGATTAAGACTTGGTGGTAGCTATCTAGATAAGCACTGAAACGTGCCAAACAGTAAAGGCCAATTCATACAGAGATGGCTACGGCTGACAGCACAGCGACAAGCAGTTTGATGCCAAAACATTTAAAATACTTACTTAATTGTTGCCGTTAATTGCAAAAATGTTAGGTTAGATTAACCCTTTGACCGCCACGGGTCGCGCATCGAATGTGTGCTCTATACACCAAGGCATTTTTTACATGTTTATAGATTGTCTCAAACAAATTCAAACTCAGAAATTATATGCTAAAGTAGGTACAAGCTTTTATTTTATTCACTTCTTTTATTTTTATGTAATAAAAATATCCGTTCTGTTAAAATAATCCGTTACAATATTTCCTGTAATTAAGGGTCAAAAGTGGTGACGCCTAAAGGCGTCATTGTCGGTCTGGGTACAAAATATTGTTGACGCCTGTAGGAGACGTTGGCGGTCAAAGGGTTAAAGAAGGCATGCCGCTGGCATGACTGTGTGAATCGACCCTAATGAGTATAGGGAGGAATAGGTAACAGTTTACATTAGCATAGTGTTCCTCGGCGGAGGCGCGCGGTCGGTCGCCGCAGCATTTCAGATAACACTCAATAGGTATTCTCGTCGTCAATTACCTGCGTGACAAATGTTAATGAAGAAACCAACCAATAAAATTTAAGAAAAGGTGACAAGGGAACAAAAACATGTAATAACATAACGGTATCTCCATTTGTAACATCTAGTCATAATATTAAGCATGTGTTCACATTTTGTTCAAAATCAATCTTCTGTATAATATGTATAAGGTACATAATTATGAATATCAATTGCCACGCATTAGTCTCGCAAAAACTCGAAAATGGCATGACCGTTATTTTCCTTTGTTTTGTTCGCCTCAATACAATGGTAGATTAGAGAAAATAAGTGCCCGGAAAATTGGAAAATTCATGAACAACTGAAAGTTGTTTTTTTCTATGGAATTTTAGTATGAACCATAACTCATTAGACATACCAACGTTTGTCGGGTTAGATAGTATTTATATATTTTTTGTAATATAATTATGTATCATTCTATTTCAGATGTTAACTTGGCTTTAAAATTCATATACCTTTGTGCACCTAGGACTTGAGTACACTATTATATTTGAAAATAATATAGAAATAAAAGAAAAAAGCTTTTATTCTATTCACTTCGATAATAAAAAATACTGATATAATAATCCGTTACTGTAATTATAGGTCAAATGTGGTGTCGCCTAAAGGCGTCGTTGGTGGTCTGGGCACAAAATATTATTGACGCCTGTAGGCGACGTTGGCGGTCAAAGGGTTAATCTTGAACACGTTTTAATGTTGTTTTCGGTGATCGGCTCTATATATGGTCAGCTATTTTACAAGACAATAAATGAATAAAAATAACCAGTCTGGTAGCCGTTTGTCTATAACATTTAAATAGGTGTGGAACACTTGAATATAAAAATACTTTCAAGGAGTGTTAGCGTGTGAGCAATGCGAGTTGGGTTCACCTGTAGGGGTCCTGCTTGTTGTTGGCGAACTCGCCGCGGTTCTGGCGGCGTATGTCGTCGTAGGAGCGCACGCTCGGTGCAGTGGGCTCCGGCGAGCCGCTCACAGGGCCTGCGCCACAATACACCATCATCATCATCATCATTTCAGCCATAGGACGTCCACTGCTGGACATAGGCCTCCCCCATCGATCTCCAAAAGGGCCGGTTGGAAGCGGCCTGCATCCAGCATTTCCCTGCGGTATCCTTTGGGTCGTCTGTCCATCTTGTGAGTGGACGTCCTACGCTGCGCTTACCAGTCCGTGGTCTCCACGGACCTCCACGTGGTCTCATACAACCTCACGTGACTAAATAAAACCTGCTACCATAGATACACGAAATCACGAAAGTGTCCTAAGTTTACATGAAACTGCCCCCTCTATCACGGTGTGCATAAACGCTTCTAATTTAAAATCGGGTTGATAAGACCTGCACTTATATCCCGCTTGGGGTGTATTGTGTATTTACCCCTGCCAGTCTACCCAAACCACCAATGTTTTTCTAATTTACAGCACTTCATACTCGTAGGATCGTTTTCCTTTCTTCCATTTATACTATTTGTAATAGCTCTTGTCTGTTAAGATAATCTTCTCCAATCTTACCTATCTGTTCAGTTTGTTTTTAAGCACATTTATCAATTTCGAAGAGATGACACTCTTGGGGGGTTAGACAAGACCCATTTTCTCTTAGCGTTAACACCTGCGGAAAGATGTAATTGTGCAATGTGCTGCCTGAATGGGTGTTCTCCGATAGATACAATCTGGGTATCTTCAAATCACGAGTGAATCGGTTTCTTCTAGGTAAGTATGCTCCGTCGTAGACCGCTACATTGCTTAACATCAAGCAAGTTGGAGGTCAAGGCCAAGCCTATTAATAAATTTTTTTAAACTTCTACTCCTAATTATGGATTGGTCTCCGACAAGCCAAATTTAAAAATTCGTCTTTGACTTTGGTTGTGATAAAATCATCTTGTTGCATTCCTAGTATGTTGTGGTAGTCACTACATTATCATCGATAGGTTGAGTGATGGTGTACTGACTGTCATTTCCGGGTTTATATGAGTCGTCGCTGAAGAGGGGTCGGTCGGTGTCGAGGTCGAGCGAAGAGCCTGGCCCAGCATCCGAGTAGATGTCACCTGGCTGAGCGCCCAGCATCGAACCCGTCGATCGCGACGATAACGAAGCCCTGCACACAATGTAAAGCTATAATTATAAAAACCACATCATTATACATCATAATCAACCTCCGTCAGCTTGAAGCCCCCAGATTCTCTGTGCTTTGTGTACTAGTGGATACAGGAATTGATAAAATTCTATATGCCTATGCCTATTCTGTCTACCGGTCGCACATCCCCTGCCTAAATGGGTGTTCCCCGATAGTTACATTCTAGGTGTCTTCAAATAACGAGTGAATGTGTTTCTTCTAGGCAAGCATGCTCCATCAGACTGCATTATAGCTTGACATTATGTGAGGTGAAGGTAAAAAGCAAACCTATTATAAAATATACATTGCCTCATACTACAATTATTTACCAACATAGCCCACTGGATTAGCAAGTTGAAGTGGCAGTGGGTAGGGCACATATAACGCAGATCAGATGGCCAAAGCGGCCGAAAGGTTCTGGAATGGAGACCACAGACTATAGCGCAGCGTAAGACGTCCACCCACAAGATGGAAAGACGACTTAAAGGAGACTGCAGGGAAATGCTGGATGCTAGCCGCTTCCAACCGGCCTTTTTGGAGATCGAGGGGGGAGGCCTATGTCCAGCAGTGGACGTCCTATGGCTGAAATGATGATGATGATGACAATTATTTAAGTAAGCTTTATTAGTGTCTGACCCTTCAATCTTTCCATCACGTCGGTCACGGAGCAGCTGCCCAATGTAGGAGCCCGGGAGAGCCATCAGTTTGCTAGCGCATGCCTGCTGGTACGACAGTTTGCCCAGGAAGTACCCCACCATCACCGCTAATGACACCTTCGGAAATGCTCCAAACCTCGGGTTTGGCTTAAAGTAACCTGAAAAGAAATAAGATAACCGTAAGTCAATGACCATTCAATAGAAGCCGGGATATTTGTAAAACTTTAACACTATATTGTCTATCACCCGTGAATATAAGTTTTTGCAATACACAAGAACATGATATTAGTTTCTTTTTGTTTCTTTGGTCTATTGCTGGAAGTTCTATTTATGTAACACATATCGCAAGCATAATCTTCGCATTCGGTAGAGCTAAGCAAGATAAACACAGAAAAAAAATAAGAAGAGGTTATACATACGTAATACATCTAATACTTATGGCTGTAGCGATTGTGCGATAGAAGTTGGTGACTGACCTCCCTGCACGGCGGCGAAAGTGCCCACCCCGAAGACCGTGGAGAAGGGCAGCGAGCGCTGGAAGAAACTCTCCCTGTTGCACTCCTGCAGGACGCGCATCTCATCGGGGGAGAACTTGTACTGCGCCTATACACAAGCCGACACTTAGCCGCGACCCGGGCGACACAGGCTCCGCTGTACGCCCATGGCCCGAGCTACCTTACCATCGCGTTGGGGTCGCCAATTGGTACCCGCCCCGGTCCCAGCGGCGCACCGAGATTCTCTTGGTATCCGAATCTGTTTGGTTCATTCATTTTACTACACTTGAAGTCTGGAGTAAACTACATTTACTGAAGAATGTTACGAAATCAAAAAACGGTCTCTACGCTATCACAAACATTTACAAATTAATTACGAGTAATGATAATCGATAAAAATTTGTTTAATTCTTGTTTAATTCTTTGTACTATTGGGTTACCTTTACATAGTACAACTTTTCTTTTATTATTACTTTATTTTTTTATATCTCTAATGTTACCAGCTAAGAATGACGCTTCGTGCTAAATCGATTCAAATATGGAGCTCAAAAGTCAATTTATCCAGAACTTAGTAGTCATTTAGTAATTTTTTTTATATTCATATTTTGTAGTGTTAGTATTATTAGCATGTATTTTGTTTAGTTAATAAAGACATTTTCCCCAGGAATTAAAAATAAAATAAAAAATATACCCAGATAATTATTGTAAAAATAA
The DNA here is from genome assembly GCA_914767915.1 of Agriopis aurantiaria. NCBI lineage: Eukaryota > Metazoa > Arthropoda > Insecta > Lepidoptera > Geometridae > Agriopis > Agriopis aurantiaria. Next base: position 2,896,304 of record OU611985.1, on the reverse strand, counting down.
AACTAAAATTATTAAATGTTATAATAATAGAATAATACAAAATAAATAACAAAATTGTTGTTGTTTTTTTACCCACTGTTGATTACCAAGGTCTGTGTAGTGTGTAGATTACACATGAAATTAACAAATCACGTCAACCAGTCAAGTCTATTTTGTACTCTGTACAAAAAGAAAAATTATTGTTAAACCATACATAACAGTGTGAGTGTAACAATGATCATATTATAGCAATATAATATAATATTATGATAATACAGTTTATGTTAGACAGAGCAAGGATTCATATTAATTATATATGTCTATGGACAGAGAAAGAAATGTTATGGTAGATACGCGGAATCCTCATTAATGGAAAGTGAACGTGCCCTGGAAGTCTTCCAGGGTCTTGGAGGTTTCCTGGAAGTCTTCATGGGGGTCTTCCAGTTTGTTTTCACAGATAATAATTGTGGAATCAGCTAAATCATTATTAAGGGACCAAACAAGCAGAAATAGGCTAGACTTAGCACAGTAGGGCATAAGTTGGCATCTCTGATCACATTACATCTATGCAAATTGTGACAGATACCAGCTGATTTTGATAGGGCTAGTTCCAAATTATGCCATTAACGCTACTGAAATACATATCTAGTGACACAGAGTAAAGCAACGATTTGCGTGGACGACGAAGACACGCCCACACCGCCACAGCACACCGCCCAGCCCTGACCCACGCGCGCATCTTGGCATGCGTCGTCGTTTGCGCTATTGTCGTGATTCGGAACATGTACAGAAACATGTCAGTTGTCACAAGTGATTTTTTAATTGTTATTCCGCCTTTAATTGCCAAACTAGAGCCAATAAGACCATACCGCCTATCGTGTAGAGTGGTGGATCCATAAACTTTATCTTATCTTACTATACCGCCTCGTCTTACGCATTTTACTGACTTTAGTGACTGCCTAAATAACTTTGTAAATAGCTGCATAAAAACATTTCCTTTTATTTCACGGAAGTGGGAAAACTGAAATATAACAATAATATATTTTTATTTTTTTATTTTTCTGTAAAATTTTCATGAGCGTGGATTCAATGTCCTTTAGTCGTAATCTTAAACAGTTTACTTAGTCTTAATAGCGTCAAACAAGTCACAGTCAGAGTCAAGCTAAGTAAGTCACGGTCAAGTCAAACTCATGCCCCTGTAAAATGGTGTAGAGTTTACAAGAGGCTCCTATGGAGTTTTGGAAACAACACGAAAATACACGTTTCACTTCGTTGTATCACTTTCCCACACTCGAGCACGTTTTCGAGCACTTATCTAATGAATATTAATTCACCGCTTACTACACATTAAAACTCGAAAATACACAAGTTTAGGAAAATATTCCAACGAGCCGACGTTTTTTTCCACGTTGGCGCCAAAACTCTTAATAATATTTTATGGTAGAGTTGTGTGACCATTTATTCTACTATAGTAGGTTAGAGATAATTCAAACAAAAAACATTTTCTGACAAAAACAGAACTATGTAGTAATTGAGACTATTATCTATTAATCGAATTTATCATAATATAGCGTTGATTGTATAATCTCTGCACTATTATCGTGTGACCATTATTGCCACTAAGACTTGCAACATAATAATAGGTCCCAATCTTCACTGGGAAGGGTTAATATTAATAATTGTTTATATTGCAAAAATGTGAGAATAATAAATATTAGTAATATACAACTAGCTGACCCGACAAAATGTTGTCCTGTCCAAACATAAATTCCATAGAAAAAAGCAGTTTTAGATTTTTCCGAATTTTCCAATTTCCGACCAAATTTATAATTTTTTTTTCTCAAAACCTCCCGTTTTGGGGATAAGAAAACAAAATAAAACTGGCTAAGTGCGAGTCGGGCTCGCGCACTGAGGGTTACGTAACACTACAAAACTGATTCCGTAACTATAACAAGCGCTGCGTTAAGTTAATCCCATAAAGACTCTATTCCATAGGAATAATATACCAACTTTTAGAGGTAAACTTAACACGGCGCGTTACGTGCGTGTTTGAAATTTGTTACAGAATCAGGGCCAAGGTCGTCCAAGTACACGAATTACCAATTATTATAACGCCTTTCAAAATAGTCGAAGCAATTTCGACGCAGCTTTTGCTACAGGCGCTTGAGTACAACAACAATTTTAAGTAACTTTGTAATGAACAGAAATTTGTCACAGACTCGCACTTGTGCATTTTTTATTTGTACTATAATCATGGCAAGTTTGACGACGTATTACTGTTTTTACATTAGAGCTAATACAAAAATACGTTAATAAATACGTTTGTTGTATATGTATACCCTTTACGGGAACCCTTTCGTTTCTGCTTTCTTAATATTTCTTAGGTAATCCACCATAACATTACATTCTGTGAAAATTACAACTGGCTATCTATTACGGTTCGAAAGATATAGCCGTTTAAAGGTCGAACGGACAGACAGACAGACATAGCAGGCTTAGTAATAGGGTCCCATTCTTACCCTTTGGGTACGGAACCCTAAAAAGGAAGACAAAGTCGTCTGCAGGGTGAGTTCAAGTTCAACTAAAGTTATCCAGAGTGATTTAGGCCAGATACGTTCGCAGTGTTCGCACCCGCCACGCTAACTTACCATTATCTCCCTTGTTGGTCTGATCTGAGGTATTAAGTCATTTTGCGATCTAGCCTTTCTCATAGTGTTAACACACGTATGGATTTGGTTGACCTCAACCGCCGTCTGACTAACGGGAGAGAAAGAGAGGGAAATATGATATTCTCACTCTTTCTCTCCCGTTGGTTGGACGGCGGTCCGTCAACCAAATCCATACGTAACGTGTGTTAACACTATAATACTAACCCGTACTAACCCGAATATACAACTGAATTCAAATGCGGGTTGAATGAAATCTCGGCGTACCTACTTATACTACTTATCCTATAGTGAGTAATTCCCGTGTAATATAAATAAAATATCCTATAGGTATTTATAACAAATCGTATAAGGCCTATCGCACTAGCTTGTTTATACCGTCCATAAGATCGCTCGTATGATTTCGCACGAAAATATCATGCATAATGAAAGATTTTCTATTGATAGAAAGGAAAAATGAATGTTGCTAGTGATAATTATGATTATTTCAAATATGCGACTTTTGTTTGGGATTTTGTTCGAAAGTCAGTTATTTCGAATTATTTCGCATGATAGGTATCTACTTTCGTGCGAAATATCATAAGAGCGATTGAAAAATCGAGCCCCAATTATTGCATTCACAATTATTATTATTGACGTTTTTTATTAGGTATACGCTTAGAATAACTGCTCAGAGAAGGTAGGTTTCCAAACAACGCCTTCTCAAAACGTAAGCTACAAATTCGCTTTGTAGCTTACGTTTCGATTGGTATTTTAAACGATTTAAGCAAGAAAATTAATGGATTACCTGTGGAATGTCACACCATAACTCTTATGCTGCTTTTCTGATTTGTTGTGGTACGATATCACCGCGCAAATTGTCATAGTAAATTTTTTTATTTTTTTTTGGAGCCATGTATGCACCATTTGAATGGCTTAAATTTTGCGAATGTATTTGGTTTCTTTGTGTAGTTATTCTAAGGGTATACGTATGCCAAAACACTACTTGAGGGTGACGTGGGGATTCGAGCGACCCTTATTTACGTCTATGAATATGAGGGTACTAGCGTAAGGAGAGACTAATATCGTGTTAGGTAGGTGTGTAATTTTACATCTCATTTTTTTTTATTCAAAAAGTACATTTCTGACTTTACCTACCATAATTTAGCTCACCTTTAATATTAATTATTACAACTGATTATGTAAGGGTATTTAGTCCAAGAAGTAATGTAACGCGGAGACGCGTCACCCTGTGATCCAGTGAAGGGTGTGCGGTTGGCTAGGCTAGCGCTTTTTATCCTTGGGGTCCGGCGGGCAAGCGTCGGCTTGGTACTTGCGCATCACGTTGCCCAGGTAGGAGTTAGGCGGCAGGTCTCGCAGCTTACTCGCGCAGCTCGGAATCGATGTAACGCGCCCCGTAAGGTGCCCCAATAGCACTGCTATCGCCACCTTCGGCACCGCGCCCCAGTGCGGGGATCCACTCACATGCCCTAAAAGAAAACATTCACAGAAGTAAGCTGTCATCAAGTCGCGCGTCGGCGGGAACGTCACATTTACTATTCAATTCGAGTTAAAAATTTCGTTGCGATTACGAGACTTCTTACTTCTATGAAAATTTTCGTGGCGTCCCTACCGAGCGGCGAGCGCAGGAGTTCACTCACCGTACTTGATGGCGGCGTAGGTGGATGCGGCGAACACAGTGCTGAAAGGCAGGCATCGCTGGTAGAAGCTTTCTTTGTCACACTCCTCCAGTGCCTTCATTTCTTCTTGCGTGAACTCGTAGTAGCGCTATAACACACAACGGGTAATATCAGGCGGGCCCCAGCACCAGCGCTAGGGTCGAGGGTGTGAAGAGCGCCACTACACTCACCAGCGGGTGCGTCACGTTCCGGATAGGTGGACATGTTTCACTGGCGATCCTCTGTTTCGCGTAGCAGCTACAATCTATATCCTTTTCCGCTTTTTTACCTTTTCCCGACATACCGTTATTATTTTACCTTATCATCGTCATGGAGAGACTGGACGGACTTTAAACATTATTTGATTTTTTTTGTAAATAATATCAAAAAAATTACATAGTAGCCTGACGTTTGATTTTGAAAATAATTAGTTGCATAGAGTAATATATACACCCATAGAGAAATATATACACCGGTATACACCGATTAGTTGTCTTTGGACCATAGAGTCAGTAATGTTTTTTACATTTATGTACCTACATTTAATGTCATCATAAGTACTCATAAGGTTGTTACTCTAGTTACCTGCAACCACCAACGGAAAGCAATTAAATAAGCAAAGACTACAAAAATATGAGTAAAGCTCGGGCATACTCTAAAAGGCCATTCCCATATATTACTTACGTACTATATCAAAGGAACAGTCCACGCGTAAAACTACAAAAAATATTAAAATACACAAAACTTTTCAATAGGACCAAAAAGGTTTAAAATGGGCTTCTTATCTTGTTTTTATTATGTTTTTTTTTGGTATTGTTATTAAGTTTTTAAGGGGTCTCTCTGGGTTTCTCTATGGCAGATTGTCAAGTAAAACACGTCACCCGAATTGCTCCTTCATGGTTTCATAACAAATTCCAGTTCCGCAATAAAATATGCGTCAATTTTCATATTCGATACGAGGACGATCGCAGAATTCAATATAGCAACAAGAGGGTGTGTGGAGGAGCACATGGTGGGTACAGCGCGGGGATCAGGCATGGCGCATGCAGCGCTGGCAGTACTCGCACTGGCAGCGTGCGTCAGTGCCGAGCAGTACGGTGGTGGTGCCATGCCGCAGTACGGCGCCGCCGACTACGAGCGCGACTACCACGCGCGATCGCCCGATGCGCCTGCGCCCCTCGACTACAAATACCAGGAGGAGCCGCACGGTAGGTACCTAACCTACTCTTCCCACCGCTATGACTCCTACACTGACACCTTCATTGGTTTGCCCTGCTAAAAGTGTCGCTATTGATTCCAGGGGATTCCGAGAAACCTCCCAAGTTTACGGACGAGGGGGACCGTTGGCGGAAGTTGTCAGGGCGCGTGCAGCGAAAGCCGGTGCGGGACGGTGCCGAAGAGGAGATGGAGCTGGAGAATAAGATGCCGGAGTCTGAGGCGAGAAGCGGGCGGCGCCGGCGCAAGCATAGGAAGCGCGGGCGGCGGGACGAGTCACGGCACGAGCAGCCCACGCTACGCCGCCGCCCGCCGTTGGCGCTGTCCGCCGACCGGCCCACCAGAGCTGACTCTCACCGCGACCAGTATTTGGATAGTATAGACTACCGCGACGACGTAAATAAATATCTCGAAGACAATGAACGGATCCCGTCTAGAGAGAAGACCGCAAAAATTCTCGGGAGAATGCCGAGACAGAAAATATACGCTCCGCCACCGCTGCCGGAATTAATACCGTTAAAAAATACCGAGGATTTAATTATAGATGAAGAGGAAGAAAAAATAGTGCCTTCAATGAAAGATGAACATAAAGATGAATCGGAATATTTGAGCGATGAAGAACGCGAAAGACCAGCTCCGGCGGGCCGCACCAGGCCGGCAGCGATAGGCCGCATGCGAGCCACTCTGCCTAATGTGGAGCCTGAATCAGGATCTGGCTCCGATAATGAAAATGCGATGAGGGATTGGAGACTGCCTAAGCCCACCGGGAGCTACCCAGAGTACAATGACTACCGCGACATGAAAAATATTGAAAACATTAAAAATAAATTACCTACTTTGCTTCAAAGACCTACATCAAGTAAGTGTTTTTTTTGACCGTACTTATTCATTATTTTGTATCTAACTTAATTTTACCATCATTATCTAATCCCGCTTTCATTAATTTTCCCATTAGTAACTAGCAAAGTATTTTCTACATTTAATCACATCATCATGCCATCGTTCGAATTGTCTTCCAGAGCTACATTTACCCTCGCGTGGCCATCATTTCGTAGGCTACATTTGATAAACTAGACGATATATAATTATTCAGACAGGGACCAAAATGCCGCAATGCATGAAGACCCGTCTGTATAACCAATGTGTCTTATCCACTTATAAACTTTAACAATTAATAACTTTATGGTGCCGAAACAGACGCTTACCAAGGAGACTGTGCAGTAGTTAAATAAAAATAAAATAAATACATAATCATTCGGAACATTTTTGCACACATTTTTTTTTGTGCACAAGATGAGAGTCGCAAAGCGGGCCATGGTCCGTGCCATGTTAGGCATCACATTACGCGTCAGAGGCAAAATACGAAGATCCGAAATAAGACAAAAGTGACCAAAGAATACGCCAATACTCGTATAGCTAAAAAAAAACTCAACTCAACTATTAATAAAAAAAGTGGTTTACAGGGCAGAACACTTGGCTAGATGCGGAGGCAGCAAGTGAATGCCCTGATGGAATTGTAGACATCACACTGTTTACCCTACTTAGTTATAACAACGTTAAATATTTTGTGGCCACAGTAACCAAGATACAATTTATTAGACGTCTCTGATGGTGTACTTAAGGTTGATTGATACCTACAGATAACAGTTTTTTTGGACCAGCACTTTTTGTGTGTCAGTAGTCGATAGAATATCTGTTATTAGGTATAACTTAAGTATAGAACCCAATGTTACAAATTTTTATGCTTTGAAAATGGAATACCTAAGCATTTGAAAACGTCAGTTCGGATATGTCCGCGGATGCGCCGGGCACTTGCACTGTTATAAGTAACAGAACAGGAAGAATGATGATGGAGAAGTAACGCGAGTGTTGTGTGTGTCCAGCGACGCTGACCACGTCGCGTATGCGGTTCTCGGCGGGGCGCGTGCGCTCGTGGCCGGGGCGGCGCGCCGGCCAGCTGGGCGTGCGACCGGTGGATGACCTGCCCGCACTGCGTCCCACCGAACCCACTGCCGAGACAGTAGCCGTTGAACGACCTTCCGAGTCCTCTGTGGATCCCACTTCTGATTTCCGCCCCACCAGCACAATGCTCACCTTCGCTAAGCCCGCTGCCGAGCCGAACGTCACACACACCGCCACCGCCCTTTCCACCACCACAAAAGATACCACCTACGCTCCCGTCGCCTTCGTTCCCGTCCTCAACGCCTCGGAGTTAACGATGGCGGATAAGTCGCGGCTGTCCATCTTGAAGAAGGCACAGATGAAGGAGAGCTTGGGGAAGGGCGCGACACGAAAGCCGCCGGTGCTTCTACAGGTGTCAACGAGGCAGGTGCCGACCGTGGTGATGGTGGCACCGGGCACGGGCGATCCGTGGGAGCGCGCGCGCGAAGTAGTCGGCGATTCGCCCGCCACGCTCGATAAGGTGAAGCGTCTCATGCGGCATAAGCTCGTCTCCGGCGCGAAGAACATCCGCGACCTCACCGACAACTGGGATGAGACAGTGTGTGACTATATCGACGTCGGCATGCTCGAGAGCCTACCTGACCGGGCACCCAGCCCACCTGCGCTTGGATCACTGCTCGGCTGCGTTTGCTCTGTCTCCATCTTCGTTTTATAATGACTCATTACTCGAAATACGTAGTATGTCATTGTTATATTGTTTTAGTTTTATTTTTTATTTCATTTTCATTTATTTATTTGAAATAAATGTTGTTATTATAAGATTCACATAGTGTTTAACTTGATGTCCAGCAGTAGGTACGGACGCCAGTGGAGCGGCTTGACGGCATAATTTGCCACTAGCGACAGTTGTAGGTATACTAGGGTAGGGTGACGATAGTGTTCGTAGCGACACATCAAAATGTGTGTATGGTATGTGCCGTGCAGGTAGTGCGCCGATCTCCGCGGTGAGCAGCGCGGCGGAGCGCGAGCTGCATGCTGTGCTAGCGGCGCACCGGCAGCGCAAGGAAGCACCGCCGCCGCCCAAACTGCCGCCGCCGCCCACGCCACCACCTCGGTCCCCGCCCACGCTGCCGCCTGCTTCCGTGGACGCCGCGCTGCAGGCGCAGTGGCGCGCCTTCGTCATCGCTAATAACGCTAACCGACCACATACGCTCTCGTTATACGCCGCTTTTTTAGCTGTAATAAACTCTTTTATAAGATTATACATTTATATTTTACATATTCGTAATGGCTGATGTCTTTATACCCCACCGCCCTCGGTCATCCAAAACAACATTTTGGATTTTATGCAAATCTGTAAAAATCCCAATAGCACTACAGGGCAGATCAGAATCAGGTGGTCAGAGGTTTTCAGGTAGATTTTGTCCATCAGACACCTATTTGATAAATATTATAGATAGAAAAGCGTAGGAAGAATATTTTGAAAATTCAAGGCTATAGCGGCTAACCCGTAAGTACTTACCTACCTAAATACTGTAGGACAAATGATTTTATGATGATGATGTGGATATCGATTGAAGCACGCACAATTTCCAGCGAATGATAATGGTTAGTAATCAATCCAGGCTCAAGTTGGTGTTGCAAAAAATCAAATTAAAGAAAACTTCGTCTTGGCTTGTGCCAAAACACACTTCGTTTTGGCATCTCATAGGTACGTATCTACTGTATTAGTTAGCAGTTATTCTCCATGTCAAATAAAAAAAAACTGCATGAAACAAAATTTGCAAAAACCATGTACCTAAGTATGTGTGAAAAGGGGCCTTTTAGGAGATATCATATCGAGAAATTAACAAATGAAGGCGATAGAGGTTGTGTGTGAGGGTGGTAAAGTAAAGTAAAGTAAATTTTACTATGATGTAGAATTGTACTGTGTGGGAGGGGAGAACAACATTGGAACAGGTCTATCGATCTCATTAAATATTTAGTAAATTTTTCCTGTTATAAACTATTAAGTTTTCGGCTGTATAAAACTGAAAACTTCATATTCAGGTGGATAATATTGATGGAAGCGTCATCTGTCGGGTCGTAGCGGCAGCGCGGCGAGTTCCGGCGCGGCCGCGGCCCAGGGGGCGCGGCGGCGCGACTCTGGATCGATGGTCGGCGCGGGCCGAGACCGAGAGTGCGAGGCCGCCACCGCCGCCACCGCCGCCGTCGAGCGAGCGCCACTCCACTCAGTGCTCAGTTATTTATTAGCCGCGCGAGCCGCGGGCCGGAGGTCGGTCGTGGTTCGTGACGAGTGCGTGCCGAGTGCGGGGCCGGCGCGTCCGACCCGGACTGTTGTTGTCGATCCCCACCGTGTTATAAGTGACTATTATGAGTGACAGGGACAGGTCGTCGCCTTCCCTCACGGACACCCCGCTGAAGACGTACATCGGTCGGCACGACGACGACTACCCCCTCATAAACGGAAACGGTGAGTGCTGAAGTGAGGCGGCAGCGGGAGCGGGAGCGGGCTGACCGCGCCACTCGGCCACTGGGTCGCGCACTCAGCTGATTCTGCCGCAGTGGCTTCCGAGCCGAGCGCAGCCCTTCGATCGACCCGCTCCCGTTTCCTTCCTCGATTTTCCGTGTGCTCGTATATTGTTCCGATCTGTGTTCTGAGTTCGCAGCTTCGTTTAATTGTAGGATGTAACTAACGACTGTACCTAGATGTAATGTAGGCACGTAGGTACATCGAGCACCTTAAGGAATGGGGGGGTGTCGTGCGGCGACGGCGAGCGAGGCGAGGGTGACGGGTCGCGTGCGTGGGGCCCGAACGCCGATGACGATGCGGATAAAGCGAGATGGGTGGCACGGTGCGGTCTCCAGCTGCCGCGGATCGATACCCGGCGACCTTAACTCCAAAAGCCGGACGTGTTTCAGGGTGCCGGGATCGCAGATGATCTCTTGCCTGCGTCTCCGAGGCGAGATATCGTAGAGCCGCCGGCCGCGTCCGGCGCTCCTGCACGTTCTATTCTCCCTAAATATAGTTCTACTTCCGGCATATGAAAATGGTTCAGCCTGTTGTCAGACATTCCAAGGAAACCGCAAAGTCCACAGACTTTTTGAATTATGTATCTACTTAAAATGTTGTGACCGAGACCAGTCACTCCGCCCGTACCCACCGGTCACCGATTGTTATCACTCTCCTACTTGTGCAGTCCATAATATGATAGAGTCCGTACTAATACTAACCTCTATTGCTTGTATCTATCTGCCACTAAGTAAATTATCGAAATTTTTCCACAGTTTTTGACGATAAATTATCTGCGCATTTCTGATATGGAATAGTATCTATTCCAAATATATCTTTAAGCTCTAATTATTATTATCATGATATATTGTTTTACTCTGAACTGAACTGCGAACTGTTATAGAGCCCCGCGGCTTCACACCCTCCTCAGACAGACACTATAGTGTTCTGAAGTAATTGGTGATTGATGATCGCACGAAATTCCACATTCACTCGAAAGTAAGCTTCAATGTAAGGAAGAAGTCATGAATGTAAAATGTCAATGATAAAAATAATTCGTTTAACTTCCGTAAGTCAAACCGACTAAGTAAGCTTACCTCGCTTTTTGTGGACGCATCCAAGATAGAAGGCGTTGGTGAATTTAGCTTACGAGATGCGAGATTTCGGAGTGTTAAAAATCAACAATTATCGAAATGTTATGAGCAATATTACTTGTAGATATCTTTTCTGTGGCAGTATCCGTACATGGGGTCGCAAACTCGCAATATCGCCACAGCTGTGATTAGCAGCGTCTCGTAGCCCACAGCTTTCCTACTCCTACTGGACTCTGGACCATCTCATTGTTTCACTCCGACGTAAACTAGAAATAAAACTGTAAATATCAAAACATTTATATACCTACATATTATTAGCGTTGAGAGCGTACATCGAAAACAAGCTAACCTTGACCAAAATCTATTTCTGCTATAGAACATTATGCATTCTATATTATTATCTCAACACATTAGCTCACCGAAAGATAGGAAGATGTTTATTTTGTACCTAGCGCTGTAGACCGTAGCAACATTCTGGTCATCACTGGATCACCACTTAAATCGGAACTTACTATAATAAGCAATCGGATCAACAGCATTAATTAGCAACCAATAAAGAGCTCCTAGTAACTATTAATCTATTATAGGTATTTGTCTAATATTTTCTTCCTTCGGTAGTTTTATATAGAAATTTCGCATATCAATATCAATAATTATCAAAGATCCGAGCGTAGAATGGGTTTGTGTGTGACTTGCCGAGACATCACGTGCCACCGTCCATGAGCTGTCGTCGCTCGACGACGCTAAAGAGGTACCTACAGATAACCGACGTCTCTGAGGCTAGTGGCGTCGCACCATGTCGCACCGAACCACGCCGCGCCGTGCCGCCTGAAGCCCGCGGATCTAGTAGTGCGCAGTAAATTAATCGTTTGTTATCTCCAAGCAGATAGTGGGTGGCCGGTGCACCATCGCAACCGGCTGATGTCGCACCTTTTGCCTGCTCATCAGATAACATTTTTATTTTTTATAACACCATCCACCACGTGGTACGTGGACATAACAAACTACAAAACAGTCACTCGCGTTCGTGTTGCGTTTGCCATGTTTCCGGGAGTCAATTAACAATCGTCTTACACGCGGCAACGTCACTTCGAGGTCATTGTCATGACGGAAAAATAAATTTCCACTCATACTTGGATAACGTATCATGCTTACTCTCCCTGCTCATAATTTTATTAATTATGTTTTGCACAACTATATTGGGTATCTGCCTATATCTAAACATAAAATAAAAACTTAGAGAAAAAAAAATTGTAATTGCGAGATATCAATTATCAACAAAAAATCTCAAAAGGCGTTTTCAAATAACCAGCTGAACCCGTTAACACAGTTTTTAGAATTTTTGTTTGTCTGTTTGTTTGTTTGTACACGCAAAACGCACATCTCCTAAACCACTGGATGGATTTTTAGCTATGACCAGATTGAAGTACAGGCTATGCTATGTCGCGGGCAACAGCTAGATAAAAAAATAAATTAAATTGACAACAGGCAGATTTTTTCCTAGATCAGTGTAGGACAGGGCGAATCCTGCCTGAAGCAGAATTGGTTAAATTATCCACCAGAACCTGTGATTATAATATTATAAAGGTATTCAATAAGACATAATATTTATAATTATGTTTAAATTTTTGAACTAAATCATCGCATCTACAGGGTTACGCTGAAAGGGTGTACTACGCCCAGAAGGGTCCATTCAAAATACCCATCATTGTTAACAACTTTTACTATGGGACCAACCCCCTATTTTATACCGGAAAAAAAAGAACTTACATACATTTTATCCATTGTAAATGACGGTTTTCTTTGAAACAGTGAAATTTTTTACTCGATTTCACAGTTGTTCCCATTGTAGTAAAATTTGTCCATAATAATGGGTAATATGGTCCCATTTCGGGTTAGTGCACCCTTTCCGCGTAATCCCGTATATAAAATGAATGGTGTTAGGAGGCAGTAGGTGTGCGACGTTGTAGCTGCGGGTGCTGGCTAACGTTGTCCGTCGCGACCGATCCCCCACAGTGCGTAGATGAGATCTGGCTAAAGCCGGCTGGCGGTGAATCGCGAATGAGTCACCTCGGCTGCAGGATGCCGCTTCCCGGCTACACGACGCCGGCGCCGGCTCATTCCCGTCCTGGACCGCCTCTTTTACCTCCTGGTCCAGTTGGCTCTAGTTATGACTTGTAATCTCTTGCAATCTCTACGGCTTACTTCGCGGCTTTCGTATAAATTGAAGATTTTGAGGATAGGTGAATATGAGTTTTTATTTTCGACATGAGTGATTTTGTAAGACGAGGTGCTTTGATTGAAGACGTGATTCCGAGTCGCTCTCTTGACAGACAAGGCAGGTTTGACAAGTCTGTGGCACGAGATGACAGCACAGTATTCACTCGGCAGAGAGCTTTTGTTGTTCTTTTATCAGGTCTTGGTACATTGAAACGATGGCGACCGAGGGCATGACGCCGTCGATGTTTTCTGCCATCATTGGTGTGTCGTGTCACGTGTTGCTAGTACCCTTGTTCTTCCAGTAAGTTAGGTTACCTACTGATTGGTATTCATAAAACTGAATAATAACGTTGTTTATGCGGCCCGCCAGGTACGTCATGTTTGAGTAATTTAGTTTATTCCAAAAGCTGTCCGTGTATAACTAAACTTCCTCGTGTTTGTTTCATACTTATGTACCTATCGTTGGTAGGTATGGTAGAGAAAAACATACTTATTAATTGGCCCGTATAATAGATAACTCCATGCATATGAAATCTCCGGAAATTGCAGTAATAGACGAAATTGATCGAGTGAATAGTTTAAGAACAGAGTTAGGTTTTGAAGCTTCGTTTCAACTTCGATGCCGTGTCATCGATGATGTTGGGAATTACCTTGATATTTTCCTCAAATTGTTCAATCCTTATTATTAAAAACCAGTCGTGTGTAATTTAAATCTATATGACACTATTTCTATACTAAGACTAGCCACGCTGCCGGGAGAAGCGGTGCCATTCCCGATTTCGCCCAGGAAATCCATGCGCCTACAAAAATACATCCATGGTTATCCTGTGGAGGCCGAACAATCAGAAACCCATGAACTTCCAGGCCACGCAGTGAATTGCCAGAATTTAATTCTTATAAATGACTATCAACAGTCTCTCTGTTTAGAGTCAGCTCGGATGCTTAGACCCCAGACATTGACTTGGAAGGCTGTCTTCGTTCATTCTCTTTCTCATACCTAGTAGAGTAAAAGAGATATCGGCTCAGTTTGTAGATAATCGAAAATTATAACTTTTTTATTATATTTTCCATAAATTAGAAACCTATTTATAGAATAATAATGTCAAATATTAATTTTACGAAATAAAATAAAATTTGCCAGTCATATTTATAGTTATTTGTTCTATATCTGGGTGTTATTAATATTAATAGTATTAATTTAATAAATAATATTAATATCTATTTAAGTATGTATTTAAAAATATATAATATGTTTGTATATCAGTCTCTGGCAGCCATAGTAGAAGCTTTGCTTAGCTGGGGGCAGATGTCAGTTTGTGCTAAAATTACCCGATTATTGGGTACTATAATTAATGGGTAACTGGATAGTTAGACAGTGGAAATGTTCCGTCTTACCAGTCATCAAGTACAAAATCAAATAAACAAATAAAATCAAATATTCATATTAAATCAAATATAGATATTAATCAACTTAAATTAACCAAACTGTATACATAAAATTAAAATAAAACATACAGCTGAATTGATAACCTACTACTACTGAAGTCGGTTAAAAATACATTTTTCGCTTTGCATACATGCGTAGTCTATTTCGGGAAAAAATCATCTATCATATAGAATGCCATCTTGACTAGCCACTTTTTTTGCCGTGATCGTTGGATGGCGGTTGTAAAATGTTAGTTAAGTTTTTATATAGATAAAAACTTTATCATCAAGTGATTGGAAGATTTTTTGTGTGTACCTACGGAGTTATCATGATAAGAAACGTCGTCGGTGTGATACGTCGGTCGTGTCGTGGTTTTGTAAAACGACACTGATCATATGAACGAGGAGGTCCGTTGTTACTATGATCGTCTTTTGAAACCAAAGAAGAGGTTTAATTATTATCGAAACAAAACACTGTTCATATTGTTTTTCCAGCCTTAATATACTTTATTTATTTAGTAAAAAGATTGGCAACCTTGTATATTTCATAGAAAATGTTCCATTGGGACGATTTTCTTATACAGGGTTACTCGGAAATGGTGTACTAAAAGCAAAAAAAAAAAAAGCGCTCCGTTATGCTCATCGTTATGAACAACTTTTACTATGGGAACAACTCTATATCGTGAAAAAAAAATCAGCTATTCTATATATATTTTGTCGAGTGTCAATGACCGTTTAGCAGCAGATATTTTTTTCGCGATTTTAGTGTTTCTTTCAAAAAAGGTTTCTCGTAATACGCTGATCATTCGTAATTATAATGTGGCTCGTAATATTTTGTACTATGGACCCCTTTCGGCTTAGTACACCCTTTAGGCATGATGACTATTTTTTTTTATTATATCATAAAAAAGCTGATCATAAATAGAGCCCATCAACGAAAACAAAATTAAAATTAGTTCAAAAATAAATAAGATTTAAGCATTTTAATTTCATGCTAGACAGAGAGCGCACTATACTGAGCCGTGACGTCACGCCTCAGGCGCGCCATGCAAATGTTATACTAACACACGCTTTGCGAGAAAGGGATAGAACCTCCCCTCCCTATCCCCACCTAAAACTTTAAACGCTTATATCTCAGAGATTTATCAGCCAATTTAATTTATTGTTTCAGTATGTGTAATGTATTTAGTTATATTCTTCGCTAAGCCGGTTATTTGTAATAAATTAAACATGAGGACACATGCCTATTCAATGATAGAAACCCACAAATATACATTCTTACATGCATGCATCCAAAAAACATTACCTTCTTACTTGGGCTGTCGGTTGTTTTTTTTTTAGATGATAGTTATAGTTCCACTTTCGACCACATTCATGTTGATCTGTGCCGCAGTGTATGGGTTATTTTGCGAGTCGGTTCCGGAATCGTGGTCTCACGTGGAGTGGGACCGATTTAGCAGCGCTCGTATTTCATTCCACCTCGATGGATATGCTGCGGCAACCTGCTTCTAGTTGGCTCAAACACTCAAAACTAATTTGTTCCGCAAACGCAGCATTGAAGTCATATAATTATATCTATATCTATCTATATATATAAAAGCGAAATTCATTCATCTATATACTCACTCATTCACTCATTAAACACGAAATCTCGAAAACCACTTGAGCTAGGAAGCTGAAATTTGGCAGGTAGATTCCTTATGAGGTGTAGAGGTCCGCTAAGAAAGGATTTTGCGAAAGGGCCGAATAAAGGGGGGCAAATGGAGGTTGAAAGTTTATATGAAAGTCTACGCGTACGAAGTCGCGGGCAACAGCTAGTTGTAATTATATAATTAAAAATGATAGATAAATAGATAGAAACTCTTTATTGTGTACACCAGAAATAAAAATTACAACACGATAGAAAACACTTACGACTTAATGCCACAAGTGGCAAATAATGATGATGATGATGATGATGAACTATATTGTACTTATGACTTGGAAATCGATATATTATCCCAAACCGTCCCGTTACGTATTCCCTCATCCATCATCATCAGCAGCAGCATCATCATCATCATCATCGTCATCATCATCGTCACTTCAGTCTGTACTAGTCCACTGCTGGACATATTATTATGCCTCTCCCAGGGTAACGGCAGCGGCTGGAAGAGAAAAGCCGAAGATCGGGCTGAGCGACGTATTCCCTTAACAAGTATAAATAGATTTTCTTTAAACCCCTGATAAAAGAGCTGATAATCTTCAAACGGCTCAGATTTTCTTGAATCGTCGCTAAGAACACTCTTGATAAGCCGCCATTCAAACAGAACAAAAAAAAAACTAAATCAAAATCGTTTCATCCGTTTAGGTGTTACGATGCCACAGACAGGCACACAGATACAAACGTTTAACTTAACCTTCTCTTTGCGTAAAACCTCTAACTGGTTGAGTTGACCAAACACTACATCACTATGTTCCATCATTATGTTCCCACTGCTGGGACACAGCTCACATCTACATTTTACCGAATTCTAGCGATTTTAACGAATCTCCGAAACAGTTTTGATGATGTACTTCCGTAGTAGTAGTAACAAGTAACAATTAAATGATTCAATCAACAAACTTTATTTGTTTAAGATAATTAATGTAGATGTGTGATATTAATGCGACGTTAAAGCGGAAATACACTAGAGATTAGTCAAAGAAATAATTTTGAAAATAAAGTATGTGTTGTTTGTTATGTATTTCCGGAACTGCTGACCATATTTAAGACGAAATATGCTTCAAATTTGACGATTCGTCATCACGAATATTCAAAAGTAGACCTTTAAAATCGATTATTTGACATTATTTCTTTATGTTTAATAAACGTTCTTGAAATATTTTATTCGGATGTGTTCACCGATACACGATTAAATAAATTTGGCTCGATAGAAAAAAAATCGTAAACTTTCCTAAAAAAACACCCGTATTTACGTTCCCTTCAATGGATTGAATCAACTTCATTCTGATTCTATAAAAGATATTTTTACTAAAAAAAAATTGTGTCTTGTCCTAACAATCATTCAAATACTTTAGTGGTCGCAGTTTTTTGTAAAAGGGTTAGATTATTTGTAAAAAATAAAGAAAAAATAAATATTCAAAAATATTTGTTAGCGCGCACGCCGCATTACAGTCATACAAATGTACGGTTCTCTACCATTTCGCCTTAAAGTATTTTTTTACTGCTAAAAATCTACTCTACTCTTACTAGCTGTTATTCAAAGGTGGGTGAAGCGGCGGGCAATAGGAGTACCGCGTTATGCATAAGCTACGTGGTGATCGTTGACACTTCACGCTGCTGCAGCTAATGAGCTTATCGTTCCCAGTACACGTCAGAACACTCGTTTTGCATTCAGGGTTACGCATATAGACTGCTCTAAGCCCAAAGGAAGTCATCATTATGAACAACAACTTTAACTGGGGGTAGGTACGCCCAAGAAATCGCGAAAAATAATTACAGCTGTTCCATTCATTTTGTTCAGTGTAAATGACCGTTTTCTATGGAACCAATATTTTCTTTCTTTATTTTAGTTTTAGTCCCATAGTAAAAGTTGTTCATAATGATGAGTACAATGAGCTCCTTTCGGCTTAGTACAGTTAATATGCGTAACCCTGTATATCGACAGTGTACTAGATGTACCTAGGTACAGTAGGTACTTGATATGCAGGCAGTGGCCAGAGAAGGGAGGAAGTTTTGGCTCATAAATGCTTAAAGCCTAGTGTTTTCAATGTCAAAACATGCGTTGTATTTACGAGCGTAGGTAGGTTAGCTTATGTGTAGTAATGAACAGGTCAAACATACATATCTACTTAGTAATTATACCTATAGGTATTCGTGACTCGATACCTCCTCGTTTTACAACAACATACGTGTACATTGGCTAGGCATATAACCTAGATAGGGCAGAACACGGGCGACTTTTATGCCCGGAAAAAGACGGTTACTGTTGGATAGCGGATGAAACCACGGGGCGCAGCTAGTAAATATATAATTATGAAAGAACATAAATCCTTATTCTGTTACACAAAATTAAATGGAAAAAACTGAATATGTATTTTTTTTTAAAAGTGTATCTTTATTTTTCTGCTGGAATACGTGGTAATGGAAAACAGCTACATTCTCATTGGTACACTTTTAATTTTAATTCTACGTTTTCTTTATGTCGAGTATAATACAGTCGCAAGCTCGATAGCTAAAAGATCAAAGAATTCGTGACGTTGAGTGTGACATACTAGCTGATGCTCGCGACTTCATACACGTGTTCACGTAAAACACACGATCGTGGACTCTGGTCTTTAGGCACTGTAGTATCTTGGATGAGAAGATGTCACGCAATTTCCCGAATGCTGCCCATCCGAGTTGGATTCTTCGGGCGACCTCTTTGCCTAAGTAGCGTAGGTAGGCCTCCCACTAGATGGACCGACGATATTCTGAGAGGCGCGGGCGTCCAGTGGATGCAAAAGGCAGGCTGTCGTTCAGTGTGGAGGTTAAAGGGGGAGGCCTATGTTCAGCAGTGGGCGTCTTTTGTCTGATGACGATGATAATTTTAGCAGCAGCTAGAAGGACGCTGCAACCGCAGAGGCGTCGAGGGTGCGACCACTCGCGGCAGCACTAAGTCCGCGGAAAGAAACAAAGCTCCGGTCTATTATTATGTCTCTTGAAATAGCCGGCGCGTCGTCACGCTCAGCTCGACGGCACCCCGCGATGACACGCCACGCGACCCGACACGCCACAAGATACGCCACGCTCGCAACTCACCGCGGCCTGAGTGCCCAGTGAGTGTTTTTCCAATTACGTTTATATTCGACTAGCGGCCCGCCCCGGCTCCGCACGGGTATAGATTATAGCCTATGTCACCCGGGGATAGTGTAACTTCCCAACAGTGAAAGAATTTTTCAAATCGGTTCAGTAGTTTCGGAGCCTATTCAATGCAAACAACCAAACAAACAAACAATCAAATCTTTCCTTTTTATAATATTAGTATAGATCACGTCAACGTTAACTACGATTTGTATGAAATAAGAACAGCGCCATCTAATGCATGTAGATGAAACTGCTCTTACTTGGAAACGAAATTGGAAAAAACTCGCACTAAGCACTCAGATTGCGCGCGGTTACGGCGTCTTATCGCGGCCTCTTGGCTGATAGCTTGCACCAGATAATGCTCGTGCCCACATTGACTGAGACTTTCGGGCAGGTTAGGAACAACCTACATTACAAACAACCACACTGCGCATCACATGAGATACTGACTCACCCATTGATGTTCGTATTCCGGTAGATTTTTTCCTTAACGGTTGGACTCTACCAACCGCTCTTAGCAGCTGGTGATGTCAAAATGTCAGTCAACATTTATCCTTTCTCCGCGTTTTTTTAAGCTACGATATATTGGCAAAAAATATAGGGTACTGGAAAATACGCTTGTCAGATCCAGTTGAGCTAGTTAACGTTTGCTGATCGACAGACAGATTGTATTGAATTGGTAGAACCATAACATACACTTTGCCAGGCTACTGGTAGAAAACGTTCCATATATATTTGTTTTTCAACCAGATGCAAAATGGGGGGGTATTTTGCGGATCTTTACCCTCCACAAGGAATCTGCCAAATGTCAGCTTCTTATGTCAAGTAGTTATATTACACGTATAATTATCATAGATTTTAGAAATACCGATAAACTAATATAAACCCCCATTAAAAAAACTTATATACATTTTTTATTAGTTTTATACTTCTCATACTCGTTAAGTTCTTGTTTATGCCCGGTGTTAGCAGACTAAAACGGTTTTTTTATTATTATCTAGTCCATAAAAGTTGATTTTTGTGCACTAGTGCATAAACCTTTATTTTTTCTTTAACGAGGATGAGTTTCTGATATTCTTTATTAAGGAAGTTTGCCTGCATCTTTAATAATACCGATAGCTAAGCGTATTATTAAAATCGTTTAAGATCAGACGAGGTGGCGGTCAAACGTAAAAGAAACAGACAACTTTTGTCGAATAAAAATAGATCATTGTTCAAGTTTCAGTTATGATTTTACTTAATAAGATATTACTTACATACTCACTATTTCATTTCCTCGCAACTAAAGTGAAAAGCCGAGTGTATAACTCGTGCGTAAAACCTCGGCTTAAATATCCGCTCTCGCCTTAGTCCCGGGCTGGTAAACGTCTCGGCTAAAATGGATTGTTTTATGCATAGTACAATCTACTATTTATGTCGTCCATACAACTAAATCTTATCAGTTACCTCTGGTTCGGTAATTTTTGAGCAATAACATGATATCCGTTAGTTTAAAAATATTTTTCCTCAAAGTTTATTTTTATTATATTATGATAGGCTTGCGTTTGACCCCCTTATGGCGGTCTACGATAGAGCACGCTTGCCTAGAAGGAACCGATTCTCTCTCTGTTTTAAGACACCCCCAGCTTTTACGTATCTGGGGCGCATTCCACAGACTAGCAGTTCGCATAATAAAACTGTAAATAAAACGCTTCGTACGGGTTTTTTAATATCAACCATAAACTACTTCGATACATACATACATAGTTTCATACGTTCATGAATGTATATTAACATACATAATTTCGATTGTCTTCTCACATTTCATTAATATCTGTTGGAAAACTAACTTTACTGCGCCCTGCGGTTGCACCCGTGCGGATTACTCCTTATAACGGCAGCTTTCTGCCAGTGAAAGTCCCGTCCAAATTGATCCTGCCGTTTCGGAGTACATAGGAAACTTATACACATACACACACACGTACATACAATACACACATAATTTTATATATCCCTACATAGTATAAAATAAAATCGCTTTCCGCGTCTGTTTGTCTGTATATCCGCTAACTCCTCCTGAACCGCGCAACGGATTTTGATGCAGTTTTTACCACCAGCTAGATAATTTTTCACGGAAGGTTTATATCTTAGAATAACTACTCAGAGAAGGTAGGTTTCCAAACAATGCCTTCTCAAAACGTAAGCTACAAATTCGCTTTGTAGCTTACGTTTCGATTGGTATTTTAAACGATTTAAGCAAGAAAATTAATGGATTACCTGTGGAATGTCACACCATAACTCTTATGCTGCTTTTCTGATTTGTTGTGGTACGATTTCACCGCGCAAATTGTCATAGTAAAATTTTTATATTTTTTTTGAAGCCATATATGACTCCATTTGAATGGCTTAAATTTTGCGAATGTACTCGGTTTCTATTGTGTAGTTATTCTAAGGTTTATATATAAATAATTATATTACGTCACTTCATTTTTCAGATATAGTATTATTTTTAGTTTTACTTAGTAGTAATACTACTATCACAAAAAAAATCAGCTATAGTATTATATTTGGTAGTACTACTAAGTTAAAACCTAAAAAAATACTATATCTTCAAATGAAGTTACTCATATAATAATGATCGAACTTCACTTAGAAGTTCGTTTGATCATATATAAAACTTACACCCGTGCGAAGCTGGGGCAGGTCGCTAGTTAACTATAAGTGAGAAATGCCAAGGCTTTTGAATACTCAATACAATTCTGGGAGCTGTTGTTCATGCATTTATCTCTATCTCTACATAGTATAAATTAAAGTCGCTTTCCGCGTCTGTCTGTCTGTATGGCCGCTAACTCCTAAACCACGCAACGGATTTTAATGCGGTTTTCACCATCAGTTAGATACATTTTCACGAAAGGTTTATACCGGCCCCGGCTTCGTACGGGTGTCAGTTACGTGGGCGGGCGGGTCGCTAGTATACAATAAAATAAAACTACCCTAGACTGTGAAAATAACTCTGACCTTTCGTTCCACTCGAAGGCATTGCACGTGCACACTAAATACACAATTATTGAGTGCCCACAGTGCAAGGCAATTAAATCCGATGGGCCCCACCCCATAACAAAATGACAGCTGTTCCGGGGATGGACGCCTGCTGCGCTGGTATATTTGGATAACTACTTAGACCTACAACACTAGTTGGATTACAAGAACGGAATTTCCAGGGACGGACATGACGGGGTTCTTCATTTTATTTATTTTATTTGCTTAGTAATCGCAATCGTAATTGCTTGTAATCTAAGTTTGTAAAACTGTGGTAGGGTAGTGCCAAATAGGTAATAATTGTAACAAATTTTAATGATCTCTTCATCTAGTTCTAAGTTAGTATTTTAAGTGAGTTTGTTTGATTGATTTATTTAAATGTAAATTCGTTTCCATAGTAAGTAAGTGGCAAATTTGCATGCCGAAAGGTAGTATAATGGCGAACCATTCTTTCTACACGACACCTGTAACTTTTGTAAACCCATTATACGCAAAAAATACTACTAATAAACTAATACTACTAATAAACTAAATATCAATATAAAAAATGACTCCAAAATTAGTAAATACGCAATTTCGTTTATCTTGATGATATATTTTTACATTTATTTTGATTTATAAACCTAACTACAGAATCGAATTTGATGAAATTTCTGTCTGAAAGTCATCACCATCATCAGCCATGACGTTCACTGCAGAACCTGTTATCTAAAAATATATCCTTTCAAATAATTAATTATTTTTTCAAACCGGTTTAAATGCCGGAGTTTGGAGATAACAAACATAAAAAAAAACTGAATTGACAAATGCCTCTTTTTTTAAGTCGGTTTAAATGACTGTTAATAAAGTCTTTAGAGGTCTGTGAAGTCCCTGGTGTTACAAGTATCCATAGGCGATAGTGATCACTTACTATGCCTTTTTAGCCACCTGTGGTATAAAAAGCCTCAAGTTCTGATGGAGAAAAAATTTGTTTATTCCTCGTATTCACGAAAGGACCTAGTGGGGGTTTATTTATTTAATTTGTTTATTGGCACACAAACAATTTAAAACAGGAACAAGAAGGGATTTTTTTTCTCTTTAAATATTGTATTTTCAGCAGTAATAGTTTTAAGTTTTTAAATATCTGTTTTATAAATACACTAGCGACCCGCTCGCCCGGCTTCGCACGGGTGTAATTTACGTGGGAAGCCGGGGCGGGGTGCTAGTTATATATATAAACCTTCCATGAAAATGTATCTAATTGACGGTGAAAACCGCATCAAAATCCGTTGCGTGGTTTAGGAGGAGTTAGCGGCCATACAGACATAGAGACAGAAAGACAAACGCGGAAAGCGAATTGAATTTATACTATGTAGATATAGAGATAGAGAAGTGATATACTATGTAGAGATTGTTAACACATTTTTCAATTTTCATGTACAACTGGCTCAGCGAAGGATAAAATATAATTAAATATTATATAGGTACCTATCTACTGTATTGAGTAGCGGGGTAGGATCTGTTTGAGATAGATAAGTGATGGTTTGTAGGCGTTGGCCGCGCGTTATCAGCCGCGACTCTGTGAGGAAATTACCTCCGTAATATAGATATTGCTCTTGGAAACGGTTACGCAAATTCTCATTCCACAATCTATGAGTGTCATCGTCTACGACCATTGTAAGCAATACGATTGACCCGATGACTCGTTGTCGTCATTATCATCATCATCATCATCAGCCAGAAGACGTCCACTGCTGAACATAGGCCTCCCCTTTAACCTCCACACTGAACGACAGCTCGCCTTTTGCATCCACTGGATACCCGCGACTCTCACAATGTCGTCGGTCCATCTAGTGGGAGGCCTACCTACGCTGCGGCTTCCGGTTCGTGGTCTCCACTCCAGAACCTTTCTTCCCCATCGGTTGATTTTCGTCATTATCATCGTCAGCTTTCAACCCACTGCCGGGTATAGGCCTCCTCTCCCTTGCACCATTGGTCCCTGTCTCGGGGCATTATCATCCACGTATAACCTGCGATAGGTTTGAAGTCGTCGACCCATTGGGCTGGTTGCCTGCCTATGGAACTCTGTCAGGGCTCTACTTCACCTGCCGTCACCACGCCTACCCACATGCCCTGCCCAGTGCCACTTGACTCGGATAATACGGTTTCCGACATCCGTGACTTTTGTCCTTCGTCGGATTTCGGTATTTCGGATTTGGTCTCTGAAGCTGAAATCCAACATGGCACGCTCCATTGCCCTTTGCGGGATTCTAATTTTGTGTTAGCCTTTGGTTAGCATCCATGCTTCGGCAACGCAAGTCATCGATGACGACTAATTTTGATAAATTAATCCACTATGTTTTTACGCATCTACTAGTACTATTTGCAAATAAAACCTTTTTAGTAAAAAAATTGTGTGAAATTTTTTAATACTGATTTTGAATTCGGTCCTAAACACTCGCAAGTGATGTCGTCTGCTTATGACAACACGGGCCTAAATACTAATATCAACCAATCACGATATAGGCAGGGCGCAAACCGTGGATACTTTTGTGTCGGATACAAGCTACCAATCAATATTTGATTTCTATATAAACAGTATGAATTCAGCCACTCACGTCTCACGTCTGCGCAGACGTTGTGTTCATTTGCTTCCACTTGATTGTCTACGTTTGCGCAGCGCCTTTAACCCTTTAGTCCAGGTTTGTAACCAAATTTTCGTAATCATCTACGAGCATGGATTTTTTTGTTTGCAGCTACGAAAACAGAATAAACTATTATCTTTGATATCAACATTATTACAGTATAAAACTTTCTGCGAATATGTTAGTCTATGTTTGTTTTCATAATCGTGACGTTTTGGCGGTTTGGCGTTTCAATTATCATGGTGGATAGCATTACGTAAAAATATATATATGTAAGACGTAAGTATATATTAATCTCACTTTAAAACCGAAAACAGAATATTTAATTCACAGAAAAGATTTTTTTTTTTTAAATTCATTATTTGAAATCATAATTGCAGTGAACCTGAATCACGTTTATAATGTATCATGGCTGATTTCAGTTCAGTATTTATACATACGTTAAATATACATAATAATATACAGGGCTACGCATATAGACTGTACTAAGCTGAAAGGAGGTCATTGTACTCATAATTATGAACAACTTTTACTATGAGATTAATCTTGAAATCACGAAAAAATATCAGCTGTTCCATAGAAAACAGTCATTGACACTCGACAAAATGGAACAGCAGGTTTTCCTTCGTGATTTCAGGGTTGATCTCATAGTAAAAGTTGTTCATAACGAAGTACAATGACCTCCTTTCGGCTTAGTACAGTCTATATGTGTACTAATAAATGTAGACACAAGTCGACAGTTATCGTCATATTTTATTGGCATTTTATTATAGAAACTGACGTGGTTTTCACTTGTTTTGTTTATATTACACGGGAATTACTCACGTAAGATAAAGCTGGTTATTCCGACCATATTGTCAACCGCAGTCGGCGGACTTTTTCAAGGAAAGTGCGCGCGTGGCTTCGTCCCGCTTTGCATTGCAGTGCGGTCCGAGAAATAGACTAGTAGACAGATATAGTTCAACGCATTTGAAAAGTGACTTGCTGAGCATGTTATCACCATGTAAAAATTCAAATAAATGTGTTGGACGGGCAATTAGTTGGATATGTGCTGCATGCAACGAGATACAATTCCTAGTAACAATCTCTCAGTGAAAACAGTCAAAAAACGTCCGAGCGTCATTGTACATATATTGTATCAATTATATACTTCACAATGCCACATTTACTCCAATTTAGAGGTTATTTCGTTTGCATGGTGTTCAACGTTAGTTGTTCGCTATGTCATCGTAGCTCTGGTATGGCGCAGCGTTGTACTCGGATCGCGGTTACCTTGTAACTAACCAAAAAGTCTGCGAAATCCGTAGCGTGCGCCGAGTTTTGGTTCAAACATTTTTATGGCACGATTGTGACTATTTTATGTATTGTATCTCTATGGCTGCATGTTATAATATTTTATTCTACATGTTGTAATATTTATTTAGTTATTTTTGCGACGACGAACTGTATAAACTTATTGTTAGCAGTGTTCTCATAGAAGTGATGTGATATCTGATATAAGTGTATAGATGTATTTAAACCTAGAGATAGACGTATCAGTGATCTTATCCACATACATTAAAACATTTGTCGCACTGTATATCCATGGTATAATAATATACTCAGCCAGGTATAGCAATCCGAGACAAAATGTCCACGTGGGCGTCCCGCAATGATGTCATGATGTCAATTTACAACAGGTTCGAGAGAGATGACGATACACCACGTAACAGCTGATTGGATAAAGTGGCAACTGGACAGTGACGTCATAGCGGGACCACTCCCAGATTGCTAGATCTGTGTATATCCATTTTTCATCAAGTTATTCTGATATTTTTGAAGTGTCACTCACTTATGGCTAAATCACTTATAAATAGGCGGTAAAAGCACAGCTTTGGGATGTAAAAAAATGCGAGGTCTGAGAGTAAAAGGTTTTCAGAGCTCGATCCTTGATGATGACACGTTGCATAATTTAATAAGGCGCTTAACCTTTTGTTGCGAAATCATACGAGTACATAATAAAATGTACACAGAGTCAGTAAGTGATGCTATTTTGTCACTGCAGGCGGTGCCTGGGGAATAATAATACACCCCCCCAGCAGCTCCACCCTACACCCCCCCCCCCCTCCCGCCCGCGGTGGCGCAAGGGGTGCTAGCTTTAACCCCGATGGCACAGTGTTCTCGCTTGCTTGTTGTGTCGGCTATAGTATCAGATTTGGGATGCCCCAAAGATTCCGATATGGCATAATGATTAACTTTAGTATATCCACAACAAATCGGAACCTGCAGTAATACAGGGTTACGCTTATACACTGTACTACGCCGAAAAGAGGTCATTGTACTCACATTATTAACAAACTTTTCACACACACACACCCGCCTACACACGCACACATAGCCACACACATGTACACATGCATTTATTATAATATACGACTGTAGGTATTTATTAGTTTAGTAATATAATGTAAATCCATTATTGGCCGTAAGTTAAGTTCGTAGTTTATTGTTGTGTTTTTAAAGGACTGAGGATTTTCTTAAATAAATAAAATAAACTAAATAAAAAGTTTTACCATTAATATTAACAATTATTGTCACACATTTTAACTTTATTTTTATTCAATTACTTGTTTAGATGTATTATCTATATGATATATTTAAAACATACTATAGAATTAAGTAATTAAGCGTAAAACAAGGAGAAAAGTGCTATAGTCACCGCGTTACCAACTGAGTCGTCGAGCAAAAAACGTCATACCATAAGACCTGTAAATGCGAGCGAGATAGACAGAAAAGACATGTGGGTGCGAGCGAGATAGATAGACAATGATTTATGACCTGACGACTCAGATGATAATGCGTTTACTATAGTCAGTGCTACTTAAATTTTTTCAATCAAGCGAAATATCTGTAATCGTATATCGGTCTTGACGGTTATACGCCACTCAATGTAGTGCGATTCGGAAGCACCGTAGATCAGGTAAAGCTTTTACAATTATAGATTGCATATGATCAGATATCGATGATGACCATCATCATCATCATTGTCAGCCTGTATCAACCCACTGCTGGGTATAGGCCTCCTCTCCCTTGCGCCATTGATCCCTGTCTCGGGCTAATCTCATCCACGTATGACCTGCGATGGGCCTGATATCATCGACCCATCGGGCTGGTTGTCTGCCTACGGAACGCTTATCCGCTATTGGTAACCACTCTGTCAGGGCTCTACTCCACCTTGGTGACCATTTCCAACAAAAAAAAAAAAACGGACAAGTACGAGTAAGACTCGTGCTCTGAGGATTCTGTCGGATGGAACCCTCAGAGGCGAGTAAAAAAAAAACTAACTGAAGTTGAAATATTGAAAGACAAACTTAACTTTGTAGTTGACAATAGGGTTCTTCCATACATTCCAACTACAAACTGTAAGTTTGTAATAGCAAAATAATTATTTTTAAATGATATAACTTCATATTTGTGACCTTCGGATTTATTCCTATATATGTGCTATAAAACCTTGCCTTTTGCCAAATTTCATGATTGTAGGTCAACGGGAAGTACCCTATAGGTTTTATTTCCCCTTTGAAATCGCAAAATATGCGACATAAACGTTCATATCTTTTGATTACGTTAACTTACAACTTTAATTTTTTTACAGCGGAAAGAAACCGTAAACCCACTTATTTAATATAAATTTCAACTTGATACATTCACGCATTCTTGAGAAAAAAGGCCTTGACAGACGGACAGACAGACAACGAAGTGATCCTATAAGGGTTCCGTTTTTTCCTTTTGAGGTACGGAACCCTAAAAAAACATTATTTTAACATATTTTAATTCCTCCAAAACAGTTTGAGTTGCAGGCTATAATATCTGCTTATGACGTCAAGAACATTCCATGTCCACAGTACTGAACTTTTTGCGAAATTTCAAACATATTGGTGTTTGTTTTCATAATTTTGACGTAATTCGCTCTGATTGGCGTTTTACTTATCATCGCGGCTCGTTATTTAAAATTACAAATGCAGCGTTTGTTTATCTATATATAGGTATGTAGTAGTTTCACCAGGGCCATTACGACCAACTCTTAACGCGGGCTCGCATTAGCGCTGTAACAGCGCAGTTTGGAATATCACACGGTCACGCAACTTTTCCCACCACCTAAACAGAATCGCTTTAAACAGGTAGCCGTTAGACTCCTAGTCTGGGATTAGAACGAACGATACTAGCAGATAGGCTTGCACTTGACCGCCATCTCGCCCGATGCTAAACGATGCTCCGGTCTACGATGGAATACGCTTGGTTAGAAGAAAACGATTCGTTCGCGACTTAAAGACGCCAAATTATAACTTTCGGGGAACACCCATTCATGCAATACCAGTCTAGTAGTTAGCGTAATAAAAGTGGAAGCAAAGTGCTTTATTTGGGTGTTTGGAATAACAGCCATGAAATGGTGTCACCTTTTCGCGCCATTATTGGCCGTCCGACAGAAAAATAGGCAGGAGGGAATGAGGTCATGCAGATCCGACGTACTCTCCCCGAAATGACTGTATCCGATAAACAACCGATAGACTAGCAATTCTACGCCGATGTTGAAAGCTATCTATTCTGTATTTGTGTCCTGTTAAATATTTACTTGTTACATAAGGAAAACTCCCGGAAAAGACCCGGAGTTCTGTCGACTTCTCAAGTACAGATCAAATAATTAAACGACAAGGGGTTTACGAAGCCTATGCCTATAAACTTATGAAATTATGAGTATCCTAGATCCTTTATCCTAGTATCCTAGAGTATCCTAGATATCTGACTTAGCGGTAAGAAATCGTAGAGACCCAAACAGATGTCGTAATCGCCCATCTAAAACTACTTTAATGAACCACAGTATAATGTGTATGGGACCAATTATCTATAACACTATACCGATTTCAATAAGGGATCTAAAATCTACTCAATTTAAAATAAAACTAAAAAGGCTTTTAGTCAAGAAATGTTATTATAAAGTTAGTGATTTTATAAATGATAAATTTTAGTAATGACTGGAATAGGTCAATTTGTTTATCATACAATAATAGTAATGTCTATCTGTTAACTATTATTATAATATTAATAACATCATATCTAAACATTTAAAATTGTTTCGACAGTTAATTAAATTAATACTTTTTTATATAAATAATATTTACGGAATTTTATACCATCTCTCTAGATTTGTACGCCTATAAACTAGGCAAAACATGATACAAAGTAACAAATATTTTAAACCACCTATTGTGCATGCGTTTTAAATGTGTGTATGATTTACTCGTGTTTTGTGCAAATAAATAATCTTTATCTTTATCTTTAATACCGGTGAAAAAAGAGTTTTCCAAAAAAGAGTCGCTTCTCCTACAAAATTAGTTTTTTTGGCGAGCTTTAGAAAGTGATGGTGACTGAAACAGTGCAATCGTTTTTTAACGATCTTTGACCCTGGCTGATCTGCGTACAGCCAGTGTCGAAGATATCGGTCTTTTTCGACCACATAGGCCGGAAAGCACGTGGCTTCATACATTTTAGTATGTTGTCTGGCCTATACTTACATCAGTATCTACTCTCTCGAGGTCTCCTCCACGTACCACCCCACCGCGGAGCTTGCGCTGGAGTTCAGTTTCCTTCCAAAATCAATGTGTAAATCGTATTCCACTTTCACGCCAGTTTTCCATTTATCGAATCGTCCTCTCCAAGCTCATCGATACGCAATTCGACGCGGATCGGACGAAGCTAACTCGCAGAACGATTAGCAATCATCAGGGAGTTGTCAGCCCGTAACGTTTTAAATCGAACGTCAGCAATAGCAGCCGCAGCTGTGGCTTTAAAAACTCTGCTAATGGCGCGAGACAACCGCGACTCGATACAGAAAACCATTGTAAAAGTTTATAAAGCGGTCGCTCGGGTGCCAGCTGACTAAGCGCCGCAGACCCGTCGGCGCGATCGATCGGGCGACCCACGAGTGGCGCCGGTGGCGCACGCTATGTCTCCAAACACTTGACCCGAATCGTAGTAGATTACTGTACTATGTCCGAATCCAGTGAAGCTGCAATAGTGTTCGATTCCTCGCTCCGGCATTTCGATATCTTTATCTTTGGTAGCCAGGCCGCCGAATAGCGGAACTGAGTTCTATTAAAAAGTCGACGAATGCTGCTACCTCTGAAATGAGCAGTCTACTCATGTTGACAGAGCGAAGTGGTCAGATTAGGGATACATATTGAAAAATTTATGTTTACGTTTGTTCAATTCAATTTGGGCACCGAATTTCTAACTCGAAATAAGAAAAATGGTTTAGGCGTTGTAAATATATCACCAAAAGAATATATCATTGCATGGTCTCAGTTCAGGAAATATTATAAACTACGCCCCGCGGTTTTACTCGCGTGGATTACTCTTTATATCTGCTAATGAAATTCCGTAAAAATCGTTCCAGCCGTTTCAGAGTCTATAGGAAAGATACATACATACACACATCACACATCATCAGCCAGTAAAAGTCTAGTGCTGAACAAAGGCCTCCCTCTTAGAGAGGGGTGTTGCCATAATCCCCACGCTTGGCAGGCGGCTTGGGGATTGGAGTACGTTCACCGTGCACTAATAGGACGCTGTTACCCATCCTTCGGTGGTATAAGTGAACATACATACACACATCGCCTTTTATATAGGTATATAGATAGATTATCATGTCGATTATTTATCCTCAGCCTTAGTGCAGTGTACACTGTACAGTCTGTACAGCATAGCATTTTATGTAAGTAGCATAACAACGTGAATTGTATGGATGTTTAGGTATTTTTGTATTTTCCTTTTGTGATATGCATGCAACTAAGTAATGTACCTATACCTACCTAACATGAGTAGACTTTGTTATTTTCCGTTGCAGCCGCAACAAGTCTCACAAGTCTCAGATATCAAATTATGGCAAATGAAATTCTACTCATGAAGGCGGATGTTTAATGTAATAGTTGGCAGTCCAGTAGAGCAGATATATGTAAACATAAATGAGTCTACTACAATAAAAGTACTGTATAGCGTACCTACTTATTCGACATACAGACAAGCAACATTGTAGCCTAGCTGTATTTGACAGCGGTTGCCAACGCATAAATAAAGACGAGTCTTATCGCTGGCAGGTAAATCTGTAAATAGTCGGACAAAATTAGTGATTACTTAACATAACAACCTAGGTCAATATGGCACGGCATTCCCGTAATGGCTTGTGTAGACGGTGGAAAATTATTACTTTTTCGCTTTCTTTTTCTTTTCAAATTGCTCTAACGTGAGAAGAGCGTAGTATCCGTCGTCTGCGCAAGCTCTAAAGGTCAATAAGCGATAACAATAAGTGAAGTGATACTAGATAGTTTGGTATAGTGAAGTGTGGCGCGGTCGACTCGCGGCAGAATGTTGGCGTTCAGCCACTTCGTACTGTCGCGCGACGCATCACGATGCTGTGTCGCATCTGACAAAACTTGCAACAGTTGTACTTGTGGTACTTACTCGACAACTCGAGAATTTAGGGAAGGCTGTTTCCTCTCTGTTCGATAGATAGCTGCTCGACGAGCAGACGCTCGTTTTCATATATTTTTACATACGCATAATAATACGAGAAATGTCAACGGTGTTGGAAGGCAATAGACCGAAACGATAGTAGTTAAAATTAGCCAGCTGACGGTAAATCAGGCCGGCTGTCCACATAGTCGCACGCCGCCGCCGCCGCCGGCAACGCGCTGACTCGCTTCCAGCTGAAATGGCGCCTGTCTTGTCTCACTCAAGGCGAGTATTCATGATGCCTTTGGTGTTATAGGCATCCATTGGCCTGCCTAGCCGTGCCTGCTTACTTTCAGGTAGTTCGTCCGCTTTTTACATGGCATAAACAAATCTCATTAGGAACAAAACAAATCACTGTCATGCAGCATACCTTTATAATATATATTTTGCGATATAAACATTATTAGCACTATTATAGTACATATTGTCTACTGACTGCTGGACGTTCTAATTAGGATAAGCAGGCTAAGTGTTCCAGGCCGCTGTCGACGATCGAGTGCGGAACATCCCCCGGGTCCTGGAGGCTGCTATCAAGTGAGATCGGTATCAAACGTTGATTAAGATCCCTATAAAACGTAATCGGTTTCGGCACGGTCCATTAGTGCACCAAAAGGTGTCAGAAGTTATAAAATAGCGTATGACATAAAGAGACAATCGGAAGTGCCAGAGACGGAAGGAAAAAAAATTCAACTAGCAGATTCAATAAGACTCCGCATCACGCAGAAGGAAATTAACGATACCTATCCAACGGCGGCGTCTATCTAAATGGCGATCCTAGAGCGAAGATTTTATCATTTAATGAAGAGGTGATGCGAATTCCGAATAGTTTAACGATGCCAAAACCTCTGTTTGTTTTCCATTGCACGTATAATAAAGACCGCGTGGGAGTGAGGCGATAAAATTGTGCACTCTGTTTGTTTTGGTCGCGTGTAAATTCGGCAGTAAATCCAAACCGATCGTAAAAATTTACGCGGATAAAGTGCCGGTAGGTGACGCGGCGGCAGCGAGTGCCTGGGGCGGGCGGCGAGCGGGCTGGGGCGGGCGACAGCGCGTCGTTACCGCCTAACGAACGGTTACGGTCGCCGGACGCAGGCTCGTTACCGGAGGCATTGCCGCTCGCTCCCGCACCTCACGATCGCTTTTCCGTCTTTAGTATTTTTAATTTCATCATTTCATCATTTTAATTAATATTTTAATCGCCTGTGACACCTTTTCACACAAAAAAAAATATTGAGTGATTTACAATTTAGACAAGCAAAGATGTTATTTTAAAATGAACGCCCGTTGTTTGCTTATTATGTTAATCAAAGACCATTGTACGAGTATAGTGCTACAAACAGATAGACAAGTTGGTAGAGGTATTATATTTATAAATATAATACGAAGATATGCGTTCGGAAATAATAGGTATGTAAGTTTTTAAAGAGTGAGTCAGGGAGCGTCTCCCAAGGAAAACTTGGCACCGCTACAGTCAGTAGAGGCGCGCGGGGTCTTGGCAAGTCTTGGCGGGTTGGCACCAGCCTTCCGGCAGGAGGATGTTTGCTACACACACGGATCACTTGAACCAGCCCGCTTCGCCCACTTTCGAAACCACGTTTCCACCTTGATGTGAAAGCAGAGTAGTAGCACTTGTTCTAGTGTCATCATTATCATCAATATCAGCCCTTCATTTTTCCACTGCTGGGACCCAGGCCTAATCTTAGAGAGAGGATGGGCCCGTATCCCTCGTTCTAGCCCACTGCCATGTTGGTGAATATCGAAGTATTTGAACTTTTGACGTTCTTGGACATGCCGGTTGCCTCACGACATTTTCCTTCACCATTTTTTGAACGATGATAAGACCTGAAAATTGTTTTACAATTAAACAAATGACTAAATTCATTCAAAGACTGGCCAAGTTGAAGTTTTGGTTACGCGTTACGATCAGCTAGTTGAGACTACGAGATAGTTTGTTTTAAAAGATCAGTCCCTGCTGTAATGATTAAGAGTGCGTATAAAGCGAGGAAAATTTCTGATTTCACCCGCGCGTCTCGCATCACCCGCATTAGTGTGAAACACAACCACGGCAGCGCGGCAGTCGCGCGCAGCTCCAGTACACATAACTCGCGTAGTCGAACTCGTCATGCGGCAAGGAGTAATAAACACAGGATAAGCATAATGTTGGCGTTTTGGCGATTAGCTGGGTTCGGTCGCGGCGCGCAAAACCGTAAATTGTTTATTTCAATTTTCAAAATTGTGTTTGTTGTATATTTTT
The DNA here is from genome assembly GCA_914767915.1 of Agriopis aurantiaria. NCBI lineage: Eukaryota > Metazoa > Arthropoda > Insecta > Lepidoptera > Geometridae > Agriopis > Agriopis aurantiaria. The sequence goes on along the minus strand of OU611985.1, from coordinate 2,861,361 downwards.
AAACTTAATTTTTAAGTTTTCTACAATATCAATATAAAATTAATAAATTATATAAATTAAATTGAAATTGCCTAAATTAATTTTCAAATTAAAATTTTACGTTTGAGACAGAGAGTCAGAGATCGTTAAACATTAAATCAAACTAAACTAAACTAATGCTATGCTATGCTATGCTACGCTACGCTATGCTATACTATACTAAACGAAACACGCGAAACGAAATACCCGAAAGCCCGTTGGTCCAGTTGGTAGTGAACCTACCTTCTGAGCTTCGGGCGTGGGTTCGATTCCCACCTAGGACAAAATTAATGTGATGAACATTTTGTGTTTGTTCTACGAGTATACCTGGTTGTTAATATCTATTTAAGTATGATTTATTTAATTTAATTTAATGTAATTTAATGCAATGCAATTCAATTCCATTCCATTCAATTCAATTTACTAAAAAATATCATCATCATCCTTCACAGAACCTTCCTCATTATTTGAAGTCGGCCTAATATACCTACTGTTTGACCTACCAGTACCTACCCGAGCCAACCCGGCCGGTCTAACAGTAGGTATTACTACTTACCTTTTTATCCGACTTCAAATAAGGAGGAAGGTTCTCAATGCGACTTGTATAATCTTAGTGTCTCTGTCTACTTGGTCCACAGTGTTGCACTGCAGTGTTGTAAAGCAGTGTTGCACCGCAGTGTTGCAACGCAGTGTTGCAACGCAGTGTTGCAACGCAGTGTTGCAACGCAGTGTGGCAACGCAGTGTTGCATCGCACTGTTGCGCCGCAGTGTTGCAACGCACTGTTGCACCGCAGTGTTGCAACGCAGTGATTGATAATTTTATTGCATACCTACCTTGCCAAAAGATTCGCTTTTTTACCAGCTAAGGATACATTAACTTTATTCTGAGATTCGCCACTGTCATTATAGAAACATTTTACTTTTTAAAGGCAAAGTTTATTTTTATTGTTTTATTCAAGAGCAATGTTTATATCCTCAAATAAGCCACAAATGACAGCACCAGCGAAGGTGGCGCCATCTGATATAAGTTTTGCCGTGGTTTGCCTGTGGCTTCTCATTACCCAAAATGTATGAAAAATACTGCGTTAGTTCCCTAATACTCACCCTGTGAAATCATTTACCACTGAATAAAACTCAAAATATGTAGTGATGGTCAAAATATTTTCGGATTTGAATTAAATAAAGAAATTTCGTTAGTGAAGCTACTTCTCAAAATCTCTGAAATATTGGTGCCGTCGTTTGGCTTTAGACCTCAGCAGCCATAAATCGATGCCACAGACTTAAAATATTCAAGGATGGCTGAAATATTTTCTGATTTAACGTCTTCACTGAAATATTGAAGATGTCTTCTAGTATTAGAACTGAACAATCTATAATCACCGTTACTGATTTAAAATATGCAAGGATGGCAGAAATATTTTACGATACAAGTCATGATTCTCTGAAATATAAGAAACATTTTACTGTTTAAAGGCAAAGTTTATTTTTATTGTTTCATTCAAGAGCAATGTTTATAACCTCAAATAAGCCACAAATGACAGCACCAGCGAAGGTGGCGCCATCTGAGATAAGTTTTGCCGTGGTTTGCCTGTGGCTTCTCATTACCCAAAATGTATGAAAAATACTGCGTTAGTTCCCTAATACTCACCCTGTGAAATCATTTACCACTGAATAAAACTCAAAATATGTAGTGATGGTCAAAATATTTTCGGATTTGAATTAAATAAAGAAATTTCGTTAGTGAAGCTACTTCTCAAAATCTCTGAAATATTGGTGCCGTCGTTTGGCTTTAGACCTCAGCAGCCATTAATCGATGCCACAGACTTAAAATATTCAAGGATGGCTGAAATATTTTCTGATTTAACGTCTTCACTGAAATATTGAAGATGTCTTCTAGTATTAGAACTGAACAATCTATAATCACCGTTACTGATTTAAAATATGCAAGGATGGCAGAAATATTTTACGATACAAGTCAAGATTCTCTGAAATATAAATGCTCTCATCTAGTGTTGGACGCAAATCACGCAAAACCTCACCTAATCCTCAAAAAAAAACTCACCTATGTTTCCAACCAATTAGTTCAAAATATTCAAAAATAGCTATTTATTTTTTGATATAACTTCACTTTGCTGAAATACTGGTGGTGCCACCTAGCGTTTGATCTGAGAAACTCGTATTTTATGCTACTGATTCAAAATATTTAAAGATGGTACCGCACTGTTGTACCGCACTGTTGTACCACACTGTTGCACCGCACTGTTGCACCGCACTGTTGCACCGCACTGTTGCACCGCAGTGTTGCAACGCAGTGTTGCACCGCATTGTTGCACCGCAGTGGTGGACTGCAATTCAACCAGTATAAAAAAATACTGGTCGAATTGAAGGTACTCTAAGGTAAATGAGAACCTTCCTCCTTATTTGAAGTCGGATAAAAAGGTAAGTAGTATTTGACTTTGACTAAGGTAAGTAGTCCCGCTAGTGTATTGTGCATTTCCCCTTACCAGCACATACCCGAGCCAACCCAACTGGTCAAACAGTAGGTACTTATGTTTTTAACCGACTTCAAAGAAGGAGGAAGGTCCTCAATTCGACTAGTATTTTTTTATACCGGTTGAATTGAGAACCTTGCCCCTGTTTTGAAGTTGGTTAAAAACATAAGTACCTATTGTTTGACTTTCCACATTTAAATTTTTTTTTATTAGAAGATGTTTTTTTGCTTCCATTATTACCAAGCTATTTTTTGTCTGTTAAAATTGAGAACCTTCCTCCTTTTGCAGAAAGCCGCTTCTCGTAAAAACGTGAGAAAATGTGGATGGAACTCTCAAGTCAAATTAACCATCACATTAATTTAAATGATTTTTAATTTTAATTTTATAAAATTATAATGAATCTAAATTATTTTATAATGTCATTTAATTTTTAGTTTTATCTTTCTGACTCTCTCTCTCTGCTTCTCTCCGTCTCTCTCTCTCTCTCTCTGTCTGTTTGTCTGTCACAAAGAAACACTCCGACTCTAATAGTTATATTACTGAGCATACATAATAATGGATGCGTTACGGCCTAGTCATATCCATTTTATTTGTATCTATGTTATTTTTTCGTAGTAGCTTTACCTAGTCTGTGCTCTAAGGTCATTGGCACCACTTGGTTGCCGCGTCAAGTGTTCGCGTTCGAGCCATCGATTTTTTATATTATCCTTTGTTTGAAAATACAGTAGGTGTTGATATAATCGCACTCGGAAGATAAAACCAAGGCGAAAAGCAAGCGCGTGCGTCCTTCCCCGTTGAGGCACAGTGCGGTACTGAGGTTAAACGGAGCATGTTTCGCTATTTAGATGCAAAGCGCAACAGAATAAGACTGAATATCGGACTTGCCGTTTGACCGAATAGTTGCTTAGAACTAAAGGACGTAAGTCTCAAATCGAATATAATTTATTATGAGAGTACTAATTAATCTAGGTAAATTTTGTCTTAACACTGGAAAACAAACTATATTTTCCTTCGGTGAGTATTTATTTTAGATATGTAACTGAAGTACTTTCCAAGTAAAATCAAAAAAATTAGCAAAAAGGCACCATTTTCAAAACATTAAAGTATCGAGTAAATATCTTGCTATTATGTTTCTGTCTTAATGGCGGAAAGAAAATGAATTGAAAATTCACATATATCAATTATTACGGTGATCGGATATTTGGTTTAGTTAGAATATCATGGCAAATTTGCATAAAATTTCGGTTGCCCCCTCTTAATTGATGTTGATGTTTAGCATGTGATAGGACCCCCCGGCTCGCGCCAAGTTCATAAGCATCCACGGTGCTAGCTGCTGTCGTATAACTGTGACAAGGATGTTATATATACCCTAAAATCTGTGACCGCTGTTACTGTATTACTCTCTCTTTTGCTCTTCATATAAACGCAAACGATGAAGAAATAGAATGACATCCACGTTTAATGTAAACGTATTGTACGTCGTCATTAGCAGAGCGCCGATGACAGATGGTGTGGCTATAATTAGCGTGTGTCAGTCATGTCGACATAATTCCGCTTGGAGTTCTCCTTCGGCGTATTTATAGCGGCGGCTCCGAGGGGTCACCCTCCGCGGAGCACTCAAGCAACACAGCAGCCTCTCTAACTGCCTTTTGATTACCATACCACAAAGCATAGCATTAGCCAGAGAAACTAAAGGGCCAGCCACAGTCTTATTGAGCATTATTTTTTAAATTTTGTCTTTTCTCCCTTTCTTTTCATAATAGCGAGAGCGCACTAATGGTTCCATACAGCCACAAAATACAACAATTATCAATTTGAAAAACCGACTTCAAAATTAGTAAAATATAGCATTTCGATACGGTGAAATTATAAGGAGGTCATCCAGGTAAGGAATTACCAGTTATAATTTGGTAATGAACTGAAATTTGCCATGCGATCGCTCGCCAGATTCGACTGGTCAGCTTGGGACGCGTCGAGGTCATTTCCAGGGTGTTTTCGGCTGCCTTGGCTATTTTGTCCGCTTTCAGGCACCTGCACGATTATCTCGGCCCATCTATCAGTAAGCATTCAGGCCAATTGTACCTACCACCCAACTCCACTTTAGTTTCGTAGCTTTGGTGCCAACATCAGTGATTCCAGTAACCGTGGCGTCGTGTTTTTGACTCGGTTCTTATGACGATGCGCTTCGTCACTCTTTTGCAATCTCTAAATACGATATAATAAATTATTAGATACGAGAACTAAATGCTAAAACATTTTGTATTATCTCTACCTAATGTTGATGTGTATTACTCTCATTAGATGAAAATTAGTTAGCGTGCCAAGTGTTTAAATTCCATTCCACGTATCGCAAAGGGCGTGATGGTGAGCAGAGGTGGACGAGGGATTGAAAGTGAAGCGGCAGGGAGGGAGCACTTTGCGAATGAAGAGATAGACATCTAATCGGTTCGGTTTGGGCAAGGAGGGCCCCGCGCCATGCCGTACAGCCGATGGCTATCCTTGCAAGCATATAATATTTATATATCTACTCACAACCAATTAATAAAGCCAATATACTTTAAAAAAATACAAGACAGATAATAAGTCTGCAAAAGTTATACCAAGAATATATATTTTGTGTATAAGTTATAATTTACTAGCTGCACCCCGCGGTTTCACCCGCGTACGGAACCCTCAGGGTGCGAGTTCTGCTCACACTTGTCCGGTTTTTATTTGGTGTACAGTGGTGGATTCACGGTTCATCTACTGGTACGAAACGACGTAAAAATAATTTTTATACAGTCGAAACAACGCCAATCCTGCCTTTTAAGTTCTCACACGAGTGTGTTTTTGATCCACAGAGACCTTATTCATGTCTAAATGTTCGTTTGAAATATTACGCACAAATTTGTCTGATGCCCAATATATATATGTACGTAGCATATATGTACGTAGTATAAGTCTGAAATCTTTGATCCCTACTGTCTCACGCACTTTCGCACTTCGTTCCCAAGCAAGCGATTGTTTCTTTAATGGCTGTAAAAAAACTGACATAAATGGCTGAAAATTATCATATGCCCTTTCGATATAGTTTCAAATAAAAATCATTTAAGCAAGTTGCGATAACTCTATTTCTATGTTGAATTTTACCAGACTTACAGCCGCACTCAGAGGCGTTACTTATGCTAAGGACATCTTTAGGGTATAAAACGTCCTTGGCTAAGGAATACTTAAAGTTGCTCTGTCAACTTCTCGTTGACGGAAATTGTTACACATGAAAACGAGACAGAGCAATTTTAAGTATTTTTTAGCTTAAGTAACGTCTCTGAGTGCGGCTGTTATACTCTAAAGTACGCTAGTTTCTTGAGCCGTCTCGACTGTCCCGACAGACTGCCTCTCGCCGCCGCAAAAGTCCCGCGTCGTAGATTTACTATAAGTATACTTTGTCCGCGTCGTGAGATAAGCGCGCCTGTTATTGCCCACTCGGCGGGAGCGTGGCCGCTCGGCCCGGCTTTAAGAAATTTTTTATAGATATTTTCTAAAAGTATAAGCGATATTTTTACTGGCATTCGTTTGTTTCTCTTTTCTTTTCGGAGCAATTACATAAATCTAGGAAAAAAATCGTTTACGATAAGAAATAAAATATGTAGAGTGGCAAAATCCAGAAATAATCAAGCTGTATTCGTGTGCCAGTACCCGACGCGACACGGCGCGATAAGGTGCGTCGCGACATTGCGGGAGTGTGGCGCGCCAACACGCGCTATGTTGCTCACAGCCTTGCTGCAACGAACTTCTACCTAACTTTCGGTGGTGCGTGGCGTTGGTAGCAGTGTCAGACAAATATCAATGATATGGATTATCATGAACACAGATCTAATATCTGTGATCATGATAATGATATTATTACTTTTTTTACTGTCAGTGCCTTTATTCACTAAACAAAATACAAGCTAACACTACAAAAACAGTTACACTGGCCATGGACCGATAAAAGTCTAAAGACATTCCAAATGCTCAAGCGCACTACCAGTTGGCAGCATACCCAGCATGCTTGCGGCATCACCACGCTGAATGGCAATGCTTGTGCGATAGCCAGAAACACGCCAGCATTTTGGTCACGCGCCAGGCGCTCTTTAATTGTTTTTAAAGTAAGTTTTTGGACCAAAATTTGGCCACCACAATGGCTTCATTCCGGCTGCCTAGTGTGCAGGTTGCACACACGCTGCACAATCCATCAAGTGTGACATTGTCTGAGGGTTTATAGTTGAGAAATAAGTATGACAATTACTATTCATCGTGAGATCACAACGCGATAAAAGATAACGAGAACATGATAAGAAATACTACTAGACATACGCAATACGCATATGACGACGTTGCGGTGTAAACCATGTTACTCTCCCAAGTATCTTAGTCACGACTTGTGGTGTTAATTTAAATTTCGTGATAATGCAAGTGTTTGCTGATTTCTTGACGAGTTGACCCTCAAAGGCGAAGGCCCAAATTCTGGGAAATCAAGGTGGCAACACAGCGGCGTACAAGCGGCCAGGGCAAAATCAACTCTTTCCGGCGTACACCAGGTTCACACAGTCGAATAGCAATAACCATTTGCCTTACACTTGTTATTTTAGTTTTGATGATGCTTGGTAAGCATTTATTTTTAATTTTTTATGATATACATTTTTGAAAATGTGAAAAAATGAACTTTTTTACTGGGTCTTTTAAAATAGTAAATCACATTATAAATTCTTATAACAAAGTATAAAATAAATAATTAAACATAAACAAGGTTTTAGGCATCCGCCATATTGGATTTAGAATGACGTCATTTAGCTAACCATGCATTGTCCTCCAAATTGAAGGTGCATGCAACATCTGAGCTCTATCGGTCCGTTGCAATCGGTCGGTTTTACAATTTAAATAAAAGCTTGTGAAAAATATAGTTTTACTAAGATTCATGAAAATAAGACGTTAAGTTTCCGAAAAAATTACTAGTTTGTATGAAAAGTACAAAATGGCTCGATGTCCGGGTCGTGCTTAAAGTACCTTAGTACATTCATGCAATAATGCTTCCCGATAACATCCCCCTTTCTCAGAAGTGATAAAATGTAACTCTAGCACTCCGGGGAGTGAAAACTTATTGACGTATCGCAGGAGGTTGCTGGCACCATTTCAACTCCCAGTATTTAACTCTGAAAATTTGGTTTTCAAAGAATCCCGTTTGGTCCGATAGAAGCTCCCGTTTCCATTGAATTTTTACATTATAGAGCCGTTTATAGAGCAAATATCAAAATACTCGGAAATAGAACTTTTTCAGAGATAATCTGGCTGGTAAATGGGAAAAGCCTGAAATTCGATAAAACTGGCTGCCTGTAAAATGTGAAAAGCCTGAAACTCGATGAAAATGACTGCCTGGAAAATGTGAAAAGCCTGAAGCTCGATGAAATTGACTGCCTGTAAAATGTGAAAAGCCTAAATATCGATGAAATTGGCTGGCTGTAAAATGTGAAAAGCCTGAAACTCGATGAAACTGGCTGCCTGTAAAGTGTGAAAAGCCTAAATTTTGATGAAACTTGCTGCCTGGAAAATGTGAAAATCCTGAAATTCGATGAAACTGGCTGCCTGGAAAATGTGAAATGCCTAAAATGTGACTAGAGCCCCGCAACTGTGCGCGTGCGCTCGAACAACTTCTGCACCCGAATGAATCTATCGATCACTGCCAATTAAGACTTGGCTGACAATCTGACATATTCGTGATGTCGTCGACCCAAACCACCGCCATCGCTTCTACTTAAGGCCCTATTCTGGCGCGTTCGAGATCACCTCTAACACTCATATATAATTTCTAACACAATACTGTGACAATACCCTGCGCTTGACAGCAATAATTTCATTCGTACATACATACAAAACAAACATACATATACTTAATAATTTATTGCATATTATGAAATTTACATACAGATCGTAGAAAGCATTATTTAAGGTAGGTATCACGTAATGACTCTGATTGACACATAATGATTCTCAACCTTCGATCAAATAATTTTTCGAAGATGGCAACAAACCTGTGGAGCTGATCGATTTATTCCATTATTGATTTGTCTTAAGTACTCGTCTAGGGTATAGGAACATTTTGCGAGCAATATGTCTTTTAGAGTTTTGGCTAATTTATTCTCATTTTATATGTATTTTATCTATACTGGTAGTTAATTATATATTTTAGTGGCCATTGGGTTTGGATCGGAGCTATTCGGTAATTAGCTAATATTATTCGGTAAAAAATCTGATCGATCTGTGCTCTATGGCGATCACCACGGCTCCAACCAAGCGAGCGATACGTTATAGGACCCATAGCTTGATATTGGCGATGAACATACAAGTCTGTTCCTCTGTACGGGTATAGTTCTTCGAACGTGCTTTAGATGTCCGCAATGCGGCAATTATCCCACTGAAATACTCGTTCATATCACGACGGTAATTTGTTTCTCAGAAGACGAGTTATCATTTTTATCTTATTCAATTCCTCATTGCCATTTGTGTCATGAAAAAGCAAACCCATTTTTACAATGTCAATAATTTGAGTTTATGCTTGTGAAATACATTAAGTAAATAAGAGTTAGGCATTATGAGTTAGCAAATGGCTCGTGACCGAGTTCTTATTTAGCGATCACGTCCTTGTTTTGCGTTGAGATGAGTGGTGGAGAGTTTATGAGCGATCGCAGGAGCGGGAGTGGGGGCGGGTTGCAGCATGCAGCAATGGCACATTGGGCATAGCCACGTTGGGGTAGGGTGGGGCACTTGGCTGCCTTGGCTGGCCTGGCTGGCCCTAACACGACACCGGTGTGACCGATTTTTTCAAATTTGCAACACTTCTGCCTCATGGGGTGATTTTTTTTTTTTCCTTTCATATTCATTGTATTCATAGAGCCTAAAGCATGAATGTGTTGTAGAAACCTACTTTTTGGGAATTCCTATGAAGCAGCCTCCGATTATTAGACCAAACTTGGTTACGGTCAACGACAGAAAGCTAGCTTTTTGGCTTTTGTATAATGAGTGCATAGAAAAAGGCTCCTAGAAAAGAAAACAAACTACTATTTAAAACTAAAATTCTGAAAAGATTTAGCCAGCGTGGGCTAGTTTTCAAAGGGAGTTTCGGTATTAGGATGTAGGATTGTTTATATGATTATTGTTTAAATGTATAGAAGTTTTCGGGACCTACTCAGATTATTAATTTTTGCCCAACCCTAAATTAAAATTTTGCTACGCACATGATGCAGGGACTTGGCGTTCCCTGCGTGCCGCAGAAAAACACGCAAACGTGAACCTTAGATACGGTATGCAGTCACCTAAACCTAGCCATAAAGCCCCTGCCAATAATGATTTATACTATCTTTGGCCCCTGTACTGCACGTCAACGGGAGTACCATATAGGTTTTGTTTTCCTTGTGAAATCGCAAAATATTCGTAAATATGCGACATAGACGGTCATATATTTTGATTGCGTATACTTACGAGTTTGATTTTTTCACAGCTGAAAGAAACTGTAGATTTGATTATTTGATATAAATTTCAACTTGATATCTTTACGTTTTCTTGAGTAAAATGGTCTTGACAGACGGACAGGCAGACGGACGGACGGACAGACGGACACTACGGACAGACGGACAACAAAGTAATCCTTTAAGGGTTCCGTTTTTTCCTTTTGAGTTACGGAACCCTGAAAATGGGTTTGGAACTCTCTGTGTTCGACTACGACTCGCACTCCATGTCGTGCCGACCACACGATTAATAGATAATTGAATTTCCGCTGAAATCACAAATCCTATTGGCCGCCATCCGCTTATTATGCCATATTAGTTTGATGCGCACTCATTAAATGATTCATTGATGGATTCATTACCCGACTTCTCATGAATAGATACATGTAGCTCGTAGAAATATCCCCTATTGTGTGCAATATCGATCCACTGTCGGACGTACAGAGTTACAGAACGATGTTGAAGTCGTGACGCAGCGCCGCCTGCCTCTATTTACTCGTGTTAGTACTAGGAATGCCACCTGAGCAAAGAAACAATAAATCAAGCGTGTGTTCGAAATCAGAGCGAAGCGCTGCTGCGTTTACTCGCCACTCCAGCTGTGTCTGATCAAGCCTCCTAAATCATAATACGTTTTAATTGTCTAATGAACCATATTATGCATTCATCATCAGCCAGTAAACTTACGCTAAACATAGGCCTCCCCGTTAGAACTCCACACTGAAAGACATCCTGCCATCTGCATCCACTGGACGCTCGCGACTCTCACGATGTCTTCGGTCCATCTAGTGATAGGCCTACCTGCGCTGCGTCTTCTGGTTCGTGGTCTCCACTCAAGAACCTTTCTTTCCCATCGGTTATCGGTTCTTCAAGCGATATGGCTTGCCAAATGCCACTTGTAAATTTTAGTAGCTATGACGGACTGGTTTATCGGCAAATATCCTCGTTTCAGATTCTATGGCGCAAAAAATTCCGAGCATAGCTCTCATTATGCGCTATGCTACTTTTAGTTTTTCCAAAAGGCCAGCAGTTAAAGGACCACGCCTCAGTACCATATCATCACTAATCATTATTACTAAGGGATAATATTGTATCTCTCGCTCGACGTTTCTACTATGTTACTATAGCCGTTGTCACAAGCTGACTGAAAACTACGGGTGTATCCGACTAGAAGAGCAGGTGATGTGTTTTCCTACCCTCACTTGATTGAAAAAAGTACAGGGAGAAGTATCATTGGATTACTACATTTTGCAGTAGGTTTTTACTAGGTATTCATGTCCTATATACTCGAGCCACTGTCTCTGAACCCCAGATTTAGCTTTTTTTTTGTTAAAATGTTCATGGCCCTGGATTCAATGTCCTTTAGTTGTAATCTTAAGCAGTTTACGTAGTCTTAATAGCGTCAAACAAGTCATTGTCACAGTCAGAGTCAAGCTAAGTCAGTCACGGTCAAGTCAAACTCATGCGCCTGTAAAGTGGTGGAGACTTTACAAGAGGCTCCTATGGAGTTTTGGAAACAACATGAAAAGACACGTTTCACCTCGTTATATCACTTGAACACACTCGAGCACGTTTAAGAGCACATAATGAATAATAATTCACCATTTAGTACACATTAACACTCGAAAATACACAAGTTAACTCTTAGCGTACTTGCTCGATGACAGTGTTGCCTGGTTTATATGCTATATGAGGCAAACAAGCAAGTCCCACTTGTTTGCCTCATATGGCATCTCGTTTGCCATAAGTGAAGCAAGCAAGCAAAGGCAAGTCGTAACGTTTAAAAATACGATTTGCCAGGGTGAACGAATTTGTCTCATTTGGCCGGAGTAATATTGGGTCACAAGTAAATAAAAATTAGTGTAACTTTGTAACGCTGTAACGCTGCTTCGGATCCGGGAAACGTTTCTGAAGACCTCGTTGCGCGCCGTGACCACCCCAGTTATCAGTGATTAGCACGTCCAAGCCCGCTCTAACGGACACCTCTACTGCCACGTCACACGGCGTTTCTGACGTCAATAAATCACTGTAATATCGATGGACCAAATCAAAATTATAACGTTAGTCGAGTTCTCAGTTAGAAATTATAACTGTATCTTACTAACATTATAAACGCAAATATGTCATTTGTTTTATGTTATATTAGCAATAATTGGCAAAACAAATTGTGTAAATTGACAAAGGACTCGGACCCCGGAAACCAAGGAGCTGCACTACAATCAATAAAATGGGTACGCTGCCAACTGGTAGTGGGCTTGAGCATCTGGATTGTCTTTAGACCTGCAACGGTCTATGAACAGTCTAACTGTATTTGTAGTGTTAGTATTAGCTTGTGTTTAGTTAATAAAGGCAACTGAAACAGTAAAAATTGGTAAAAATACAATTTAAAAATAAATACTTCGCTGTCACTCTCGGTAATGCACTTGGAGTGATGGGGCAGAGACCATGTCGATTGTACTAGAACCAAACTAATGCGCTAATGGAATTAACACCTGCCACCCGCGTTTGATGGCCATGCTTTGTGCTATTCGCAATTTTTGGACCTGGTAACATAGCATTGGTCACGGAGACACGGCCGTAGCTTATTTACATAAATAATACTGATTCGCAATATACAAAAAACAAATACTTAAAATTAATTTAAAAAAAATGCTATGAAGAGAGATATGTACGTAGTGAAGCTTAGGAAAAGATTCTTGCACAGAAAAAAGAAAAAAAATGGTAATGTATGTAGTCTTGTGCATTATATTCATGGAAAAAAGTTGTAAGGCATAATGTAAGGGTATGTAAGGGTTTGTAAGGCATATGTTTATGAATGTAAGGGTAGGTACTGATACGCATGACTATTATTATGCCTTAATTAATTTATTGTATAATGTTGAAATTTTTAGTTTAATTATTTTAAATTTCAATTGGTAATAATTATTATTAATGTAATGTGACTAGCTACTATTTTTTTTTCTATTGATATTTTTTTTTCATTTGTATGAGTCTATGTTAGTTGGAAATAAATAAATTATTATTATTATATTATAAAGTTAGAAACCCCTCTCTACGAGGGAGGCCTTTGTTCAGCAGTGGACGTTTACAGGCTGATGATGATGATGATGAAAGTTAGAAAGCTGCTAAAATTATACAGGATATTAGCACATTATCAATAACCCTGTAAAGGTTAGATGAAAACCTATCAGATTAATAAAATTATTAATAAACAAAAGTTTTTAAAACAAGCTTTTTTTCGTATTCCTCTCAGCAAACCCTTTCATTTGATATCATAGGGGTGCATAAAAATAGCTGGTCCGTTTTCTTTGGGAGTGCGCCATATTGGATTTAGAATGACGTCATTTAGCTAACCGTCTATTGTTATCCAAACTGTATGCAAAATTTCAGTCGGTTTGGGATAACTGTTTTAAAACTCAGTTGCAAGATTTGACAAGGCAAGTTAAATAAAACCTTGTAATAATAATAATATGGAAAATATGAAATTGCTTGTTCTGTTGAAATTATGCACTTTTTTTTGTTAAAATTATCATAATCGTTGATTCAATGTCGTTTAGTCGTAATCTTAAACAGTTTACATAGTCTTAATAGCGTCAAACAAGTCATAGTCACAGTCAGAGTCAAGCTAAGTAAGTCACGGTCAAGTCAAACTCATGCCCCTGTAAAGTGGTGGCTTTACAAGAGGCTCCTATGGAGTTTTGGAAACAACACGAAAAGACACGTTTCACCTCGTTATATCACATGCCCACACTCGAGCACGTTTACGAGCACTTAATGAATAATAATTCACCATTTATTACACATTAACACTCGAAAATACACAAGTTTAGGAAAATAATCCAACGAGCCGACATCTATTTTCCACGTTGGTGCCAAAACTCCTTCTGTTGAAATTATGCAATGTTGCATTGCATGCGTAGTTACGCGTACAAAACAGCAATGTTTCCATTATCATATGACAACGACCCGATCCAACAAACGAAGCACCTACTTACGAAAACTAAGCTTGTGACCAGTAAAGAATTTGCCCTCATCAGTATTCTGGAGGAGTGAGGTGATCACGAGGCGTTGCACTCTGCCTGCCAGCTCTGGCGGCGGTACGCATCATATTTTACCCAACTACCCTAGAAGTAGGGTAATGTTAAGTTAAACACTTAAGGCGAAAATTTCTCACTTTTAAGCAACACTTGTTACTACATATGACCACAAATAAGGCTTAACATATTGTATTTAGTCGCATTTAGTGGAGCAAAACCATGGCGCTTACCTACAGTCATGCGTTTCGCTGCTTCTATTTTTGAGGTTTTTCTCATATGTTTCGAAAAGTATAGCTGTAATGTAAAATGTTCTTTTACGGTTCCTTCTATAATTATGAAATCTGTGTATTAAGATATCGTAGACATTATTTAGCTAAATATGTATTTGAATGCACCATCGCTTAACATCAGGCGTGATGGTGGTCGAACGCAAGCCAATTATTTAGCAAGCCAATTATTTAATAAAAAAAAATAAAAAATATATGAACCCACGAAAGGAAAGCGTAAATCAGTGTTAATTTTTTTCCTATCGAGATGAAATTTCCTCATTAATCGTGTATCGGTCTTTACGGTATCCTAGATAAAACATAAAATTTTAATAATACACCATTTTTATAATTTTGTACTAAGTAGTAAGTAGACAAAATATCAAAATTACTGAAAGCGGGAAAAGAAGGCCTTAACAATTTTATTAATGCAAGCTTTTGTTAGATTCGTTTTTACGGGCATGTCTGGCTGGAGAGTCAGGAGAATCTTAAGCTACATTTCAAGGGTATTTCGTATTTATTTTAACAATAGACGTAGGTACTTGTTGCTCAACTATATTTTATATTCATCTATCTTCTAATCCTACTTCTTTACCTGTTGTTTTGCATGTTGTTCATAACATCGCGTGGTGTTTTCATCTTAAACCAATAAAAAAATAAAACACTCATTATTCTTTTCTTTGTTTCCAGGTCATACCCTGATCTCAGGTACCTGTACCACTTTATAGTACACTCTCATAAGTTACTCACAATCGGTATGTTAATGTTTCTACCCAAATGCCCAGGAGGGTACTGTTTTTTGGGTGTAAGTAAGTAAGTATGTATGTTTGTCTCTATATATATTAACCCGGCCAGACAGTTTACAGTGCGAGTTGTCTTTAGATTCGTCTTTTTGTTCGGAATATCAAAGGCCACAATTTACAGATGAGTTTTTTTCATTAATTACGACATAGTCTTATACCTAAACAGCTCTAATTTGTGTTCTCTGTGTGTTCTAGTTTGAATGGAACCTTATATCATTCAAACAACCTTTTTGCCATATCTGAGTATGTAACATACCATGGAAGTACTTGTCAGTTAATTTATGAACGTACTTTTTTCATAAATAAACTTCGCCTGAACTTTTTAGATAATATATATGATAAGAAAGGGGTCGTCCCTTTCCGAAGAAAACAGGAATTCATAATATAAGAGTAGGTATCTAGGAATAGCGTGGGACAGTTATGATGTTCAGTCCCCGGAACATACAGAGAGAAAAGAGGTCTGTTTCGCGGTAGTTCGTAACCTTAGAGCCAGAGAGATCGGGTCTCGCTGCTGGAGGTTGAATTCCCCGATAAGTACAAAATGGGTGTTTCAAATCGAGAGTAAACAGGTTCTTCCTCGGGAAGCCTATTCCATACTAGTCAGCACTTTCCTTAACTCTTAACATCAGACAATTATGAAGTAGACAAACTCAAGCCTATCCTTAAATAAAATATATTTATAATTAAAAAAAAAATAAAAAAGTTTTTTTTATTTTTCTCAGCAAATCCTTACATTTGATATCCATATCCTGAGGGTAGATAAGAAAATTTTGTCCACCATCTTGGGAACTGTGAAGTAATTTTTCGTATTCTACTCAGCAAACCCTTTAATTTGATACTCATATTACGGGGTCGCATAAAAAAAATGGTCCGCCATCTTTGGGAGTTCGCCATTTTGGATTTAGATTGACGTAATTTAGGTAGCCGTGCATTCAAAATAATCGTGTAAGAAAAATTTCATTTTACCTAAAGAAAACAATCCATGGCAGACCGATAGGGAATTACAGAGTTGTTTATAATTTTAGTCACGTTTAGTCAATTTAAGTCACGACCGAGTGAACCCAACTATTGACGCATCTTACATCGGCACAGATAAATATTACCTTTAAAAATATCGTATGCGTACGTCTAATAATTATTTTGAAGTAGACAAAAACAAATAAACTAGTTTAGTTAGAGCAGGGGTAAGGCAGGGGTCGTCGTTATTCAGTCAGCGGCGCGCTGGATCGAACCCGCCCGGTGCCGCCGGGTGGGACCCAGCACACGTGCTCGCTGGGAGCCCGGGGAGGCACGCATCGCCTCCCCCTGCCGCGGTGGGCTCCCGTTCACTGCTTCATTACTGCCCGAGTATGTTACTTACAAGAGAAAATTCCTTTCCCCGATGTGAAAACCCTAGCTAATCGCCGTGTACATTCCAGGAACAAAAATAGCCTTTTCAAGGCTGGACATGCAAAGGAATTTCCAGATTTGAAAAGGATCACACCTTACTATGCCATAACAACAATACCTTGTGCCCAAATTGTGCGTAAAAACTAAAACTCATAATTTGGGCACAAGGTATTGCAGCCAGATCGAAAAGTCGAGAACTATATACCTAAATAGTTATTATGCGCGACAGGTTCCGTAGATTTTATAAGACTAACAATTAACTAACAAATTCTTTTTCTCTGCTTCTTAAGCTTGTAACTAGTTCAAATTTAAATTACCCTCTTAAATAACCCGGTCCGGGGGGTTCAGTTCCATTTTGTCGACGCAGTGTGCTACGTGGCTCTACGAGCAGGTGCGCGTCAAAATTAATGGTACATTACCTTAAACGGGGGTAAACAAACAGATTTTTAACGAGGATGGCATTTGCGGCGCCAGCGTAGCGAGGGCCGTAACCCTACCCGAGATTATAACCTGTAGTTTTCCCCCAAATGATGTATGTTTTATCATAGCTACAAGAAAATTGCAAAAGTTTCTATAATTTTAATTATTGGATTTAAACAAACAATAATAAACAAAAAACACTGTTTTAAACTATCACGGTTGTTCACTAAAGTTATATGATTATTTACGGGATATTTACCGTGGTAAGGTTGTGGAATGAAAAAAAAAATTCGCGTTCAAAATGTGTTCAAAATACTATACGCAGTGATACAGTAAGTGTGTTTTGTCGGGACTTAGGGTCGAGTTCGAGTTCCAGTGATAACCGTAGCAAAAGACTAAGAAAGAGGGTAGATCGTTATGTCTGCACCTAACTTTTTAACTGTTCTCCAACCACCCGCATTCTTCAGTCTTCCCGTGAACATGGTGCATGTAACTGCGCCGAAATATCGGGAGCTCATTCCACAACCTTACCACGGTAAATATCCCGTAAATAATCATATAACTTTAATAATAAACAATTACTGTTTATTAACTACATGAAAAATGTCGTAAATTCACATATTTATATGCGATTCGCTCGGTTCTATACAATGCTACATAAAATGCTGTACTTGCGATATTTTGTATATTCGTTTTAGCAACTTACTACAAATATAAACTTACTACAAAGTTAACGACGACCTCAAATTTGTAGTAAGTTTATATTTAAGTAGTAAAGTAGTAGTTTCGTAGTCATCGTAGACATGAGGCTCAGAATCATTAGTTTTTTTTGATAGTTCTATTTTTTTTTGTTATTTTGTCTACTTAAGTGCTTACAGCCGTTTTCTGTCAATAATTAACTGCGAAGGTCTCTAACGGAGTTCAATAACGGCAATAACAATCCAATTTTCTGGTCGGCTTCTTATCGAACCATGTCCCTGGGAGGCTAGATTGCAGGCAGGTATCAAACCAGTATGACTAAATAATTTGACTACAAGGAAGCACCGAGGCTTACGGCATTCAGCTGCTATTAGACACGTGCCTTTCTAAAAATTGTGCTGTTTAGAGTTCCGTACACAATGGGTGTCAACATAATTTTGTCTTTGCACTAGTGAAAAAACGATAATAAGTACAAACGTCAACCTTGGCACTATTATAGTACACACTAGAGTCCTCAAAGGTAGGCAACGCACTGACAATGCCCCGGGTATTGTAGGTGTCTATAGGCGGCGGTGACCACTTACCATCAGGTAGCCCGTTCCTTGTTTGCCACTTATTCCATAAAAAAAAACCACTAATTTTATTTATTTATTTTTATCAAAGGAAGACCAACAGCATTAAAAAATATAACAACGTTAATAGATTCAGACGCTAATAAATATAACTAAATTAAATATCTATAGGTCCTTGCGGATAAAAATTGGAAACGTAACGATTTTAGTGAGATTATGCAGTAACACAATATGCGATTATCGAAAAAATTACGAAGACATAATATATTAAGCTGAAACAAAGAGTTCCCTACTCAACAGCTTCCTAACCGCCACAACGCTCATGCAGACAAGATTCAACCCTAAGCGGTTATTGCTAAAGTATAACAAAATAATAAACACTAGTCATCCTAACATTTTAGATGTCAAATCTTTTATAAAGACATGGCAACATTAATATTGTACTTCACTCTAGCTAGAACTCTTAATGCTTGTACGATACTCCATAGCAGATAGTAAGGTATTCGTAGATAGTAAGGTAGTCCTACAAAAACACATTGAAATACCTCACAATTCTTTCAACAATTTCCTGCTCAGTTCTGTGGTTGCTTTTACAATTAAGTCATAAAAGTATTAATGTATTATGGTACAAAATACGTAACACGTAATCTTCCTAACTTTGCAATTCATGAACAAAGCTTTTAACTTCATAAGACTTCTCGGAAACGCAACTTTGTTCGTAAAGTTACGGGGTTCCGAAGTTTCGGACAAGTTTTGAGACTAGCTCTCTAAAAGAAGGGCAGCGGTTATTTTCTTCGCACTAGGTTAACGTTTGGCCGCAATCTCGCCCGATGGAAAGCGATGATGCGGTTAAATATGGAGCATGTTTGCCCAGTAGGGAGAGCAATGGGAATATTTAGATGTTTACTCAAATCGTTGCACAAGTTCGAAACACGTCACACGCCAATATTTTTTTAAAACTTTTTCATCTTTTTTTATTTTATTCTGCCTATTAACACTGGATTGTAATGCAGATGCAGGCAAGGCGTTCCATTGTTTCTATTCTGCCTACTAACCCTAGATTGCACTCCAAGATTGTGATGCTGTGAAAACACAGATGCAGGCAAATCGTTCCATTGTTTCGATGTTCTGAAGGCAAAACGCTTGGTCCGTATGAATGGTATTTAATCGGAGTTCTAAGGATCGTGGTAGAGGTGACTATATGACTAGGTAGTAACGTAGTGGAGCAAAATTTCGTGAAGTACGTGTGAAAATAATTAAATCTCTATGTGGATCGATTATTCCATCACGGCGCAGGTAGAAGACAATGCGTTGAAGGTCCGCTTTGTAACATCATTTGCATTGGAAATGCGCTGCAGTGCCGCCCGCCCGCCCCCCCAGCCTCGCCGCTCGCACAGCGCCTACTGGCTGTTACAAGCTGAACATAAGGCCGCTTGCAGACCATGCATATTACAAGTTGCAAGTACCTACTACGCATCGTCTGCAACGTTTTTCTTAGTGCAAGTGGCAGTGGAAGGAGTTAGTAGCACATCCGCTGCAACTTGTATGTTGCCACGTTTTGCTTAGTGCAAGTGGCAGTGGAAGTAGTTAGTAGCACATCCACTGCCAATTGCACGTTGCCACGTTTTGTTTAGTGCAAGTGGCAGTGGAAGTGGTTAGTAGCACTTCTACTGCCACTTGCACTAATCAAAACTTTGCAGATGATGCGTTGTAGCTACTTGCAACTTGTACTACGTATGGTCTACAAGCGGCCTAAGTTTGGGATAAACTAGCCCATAAATCGAGTGCTATCCGGCTATACTAGATTGTGCAGGCTTTTTCGTTGGTCTAATCGTGTAATCCTCTTCTAACTAGCTTCCGTGGTCTAGTTAGAGTTATTTGTGTTAACTGATCTGTAGGTACATGAACAATGCAGATTCGATTCCCGTGATGAAACAAAAAAAGAACATTAATGTTGGTAAAAAATAAACTTATTCCAAATAACCACGTGCTTCATCCTCGACCACATAGTCGCTTACCAACAGGCGAGTTGGTGCTAAAACGGGGACTTAATCGCGTTAAAAAAAATACCACTTGGAAGAATTCATATTTCCAGATGTTTATTCCTTTCCAGACATCTCAGTAACGACTAAACGTATGTGAAAGGTTTCATAGCTAAGTGTTTTCTAAGTTATAAGTGTTTAAGAATACTTTTTCACGTCGAATAAATATGGGAGAAAACTGCAAAAACTGCGGTCGTAGCAAGTTCTATAAATAAACAAGGTAGTATGTAGGTAATTGCGCAATACCAGTGACAGTCTCGTAATGGATAAGTACAGAAGTAGTAGAGCGGTCAGTGGGTTACAAGGTCTCGAACGATAGCGGTGATAACGGAGCGTCGCGCGGCGGCGCGGCGCGACGTTGTGCGGCGTGATGCGGTGCGGCACTGCGTGGTGACGTCACACGTCCGCGACCTCCGACCTGTGACAGTCTTGCTTGTTAATATAGGAAAAAAACAGCACTGTTATTCAGAATTACGCATAACACACCATATCATGTTTCCAAATTCGTGAAATATTGCGTAGGTACATGGCGGATGTAAAAACGTACATTTTTGTTTTTTATGCCATAGGTTGCAAACAAGCAGACGAGCCACCCGATTGTAAGTGGACACCGTCGCCTATAGACCGTCGTACTTGTAACACACCAGCATCACAAATAAGTTGCCGACCCATTAGGACACTTCTATCTTGTGTATATTTCTGTATTTTGTTAGTAGTTGTTGAGATAGAGAATATTCTATTTATCTAGTAACAAAATAGCTTCTTTCTTATTAGGTACTTACCATTATTAGATTTAAGTTACATTATTAGATGATAGGTGGACAGACGACCTAAAAGAGACCACAGGGAAACGCTGGATGCAGGCCGCTTCCAACCGGCCCTTTTGGAGCTCGATGGGGGAGGCCTATGTCCAGCAGGTGGACGTCCTATGGCTGAAATGTTGGTGATGATGATGATAATTAGATGTAACCCTCCTCCTTTAAGTTTTCACCTTAAGTGAAAACTTGTAAGTGATCACTTACAAATTTTTAACCCAAAAGATAACTCACTTTTATAACAAATACATCCTTATTAATATTATAAAAGCGAAAGTAACTCTGTCTCTCTGTCTGGATGTTTGTTCGTTTTTCACAACTAAACGGCTAAGCCGAGCCTAACAAAATTTGTCATGGAGACAGTGTGCATCATGAAAATGGTCATAAGATACCTATATAGGTACCCTCCATAAAAATGTGGATAAACCGGTAAATCGCAGGAACAACGCGGGATTCAACAGTATGAAATAAATAAAAGCGTTTGAAAAATGTAGACGCTGACGTCGTCATACGTAGAAATGGCTAATTTTTATGAATATGTGGTATTGATTGCAACCACAGTGAAGGTGGGAGTTGCGCGGATTGGTTTCCGCTCGGTATGGTAGATGGCTCGCGCCGGTCCGGGCAGTCACGGGACTCGCACCACGTGCTCCACATACAGCCGCGTATTTATAGCGGGAGCCACGCGCACCTCAATGATGTGCGGGCCATTCATGCGGCGGGCTGGCCGGCCTGCTCCGACGCCGCCGTCCGCCGCCTGGCCCGGTGCACCGACGCTCGTGAAACGATCCAGACATTTAATACGAGTTCATCGTTTAATTACTGTTCATTGATAGGTATACATTTTTACGTCAATGACGATATTTACAGTTATCGTTCAATTTGAGCAGACGTTAATTGGTCGCACAGCTCGCCGTGTGCTGTCGTGACGCTGCCTCTGCTGACGCTGTTACTCTACTATAGAATCGCGCGTAGTACACTCAAGCAGTTATACGGTGTCAAGGGTTCATGAAAATTAAGAGCCAGCGCAGCGACGGCATCGTGCCGTGCTGTGAGCTCGCTGCCGGAAGTCAAAACTACATTTGCACGCGCATTTCTATGAGTTTTTAACCTGACGTTTTCATTCTTTGCATATTTTAGTATACTAAGGCCAACCTTGGACGGATGCCAGAAGTGTTAAAAATGATTGATTTTACGAACTCGTATTGCCCCTACACAATAATTGGTGGCATGTTCATCCAAACAAGTGCGATGAGTAAAGCAAAAGCGGCTGTGACCCGCGCCCGCTATCGCTTTCGTTTCCGCTTCCGCCACCGCGCTCGCTCGCGGTACCGCGACAACAGCACGCGGTGTGCGAAAACGATTGTTGTTATTATGTAAGATTGTTTGTAAATAAATGTTGCCCAATCAGATAAACTGACGACATTTTATGGCGTAATTTGTGTAACAACAGCATCTTTTTATGTGAATTTTATGCGAAGGTGGACTGTCTTGTATATCGCAGCTCACGGCACAATCACTATATACCCGTACAAGCCAGGAGTCGAAACAAGGGTTAGATAGCCTTGTATATAATTTTATTCGTCGCTTACAGTTGTTCTCGTATTCTCACAAGCCCATGAACTTCGAACTCTTCAAACTGTACAAAGACAAATAAAAATTCAATAAAATATAACATTATTAGACATCGAAAAAAGTAAAACTAACATCAAATAAATATACGGATAGGCGGCCTAATAGATTTCTTCCGGCTACCTTATTTAAGGCTGTTTTCCAGAATGCATTACTTATGCCAACTTATACAACACCAAAAAGTCTGCTATTAACGAAAGTTTTGCCAACGCCCTTCAACAAAATGATACTTTAAGAACAAAAAAAAACTTTACAGTCCGTTATGAACTTGGTAAATGCAAGAAATGGAACCGCATGGAGTGATGGTTGCCGAGCAATATACTATATGCGCTTTACAATCTGATAGCACCCGGTTCGATACTCGGCTAAGCACCTAATTTATCTAGCACATAAATAAATAAAATTATGTGCAGTTTCGATGTCATCGCTCAAAAACGGTGAAGAAAACATCGTGAGGAAACAGGTATGTCCAAGAACCTCAAAGTTCATAGACATGACATTTACCAACATAAAATGGGCGTGGTAAATTAGGGCCCATATTCTCTCTCTCTCTCTCTCTCTCTCTCTCTCTCTCTCTCTCTCTCTCTCTCTCTGAGAGAAGGCATGTGAACATGATAGACTGATAATGATGAAATTTAATAAATAGTAATACGTGGCCTGAGTACATAATTTATTTAATGTTCAATCTCGTGAAAGTGGTTAGCTGTGACGAGAATCAAACGAAGTCTATGTTGTAATGTATGAGTGGGGGTAGTTGTCAAATTGACACCTACCTGCATGCAAAGGTATAACAAATAAGAAAAAAGAAAAAAAATATTACTTATACACTACACACTATTACTTAAACAAAATACAAGTTAAAACTAACACTACAAATACAGTTAGACTGCCCATAGACCGTCAAATATAAATCACTTCTATATAGCTCTCAGTGGGCGGTCTTATAAAGCTACACTACTCTTGACTGCTATAGGCTATGTTTTTAACCGACTTCAAAAGGAGGAGGTTATCAATTCGACAGGGTTTTTTTATAATGATAAGTTTAGCTGTACATTATAGCAGATATAAATTTTCAATAAAGTGCCGAAAAATATCAAAAACTAGCTTTTGCCTGCGGCTTCGACCACGTTGTGAACAAACGTCACTTGGGTATTGTGTAGCCTTTAGTAATTGAAAATTTCGTTCAGTTAGTTTCAGGGGTTACCCTCCACACTTTACCTCTTAATAACATTGGAAGAGGATATCAGGAATATCCACTATTATACAAAATTATAATTATATTATATTAACAAAAGAATACGTTCGCGGTATTTAATTTACAATCAAAATTAGACTCCTGACATTTATATACCGTCGGCAACGAAGCTAATTTTAGAGAACAGTGGCAAACGCGCCGCCCGCCTTGCGGCCGCTGCGTCCCGCCTCACTGGGCGTTTCTAATAGCTGCAATTGAACTACAATTACATATCGTACTTTCATAGACACATTCTTAAAAATGGTTTTAATATATGCAATTTAACCACAATTACATGTCGTACTTTCATACACATTCTTGAAATGGTTTTAATAGATGAATTTGAACTATAATTACATGTCGTACTTTCATAGACTAATTCTTGATAATTATCAATTTTAAAAAACTTACTTTACATAGTTAGTAAAATACACAATTTCGAATTTCCAGTTATTTTGGTTAAAAAGCCAAACTATTAAACCGAGTTTGATAAATTTCTTTGGGACCAATCTGAAAGAATATTCATTAAATAAATAAATAAATGCCAAATCGGTTCGGTGTTCTGAGATAATAAAAAACACAATTGAATTGACAACCTCCCACTTTTTTGAAGTCGTTATAATGTTTTTATTAATTATAATAATTATTAATTATTAACAATTATTATTAATTACTTTTATTATAAATGTTTTTATTTTTATTGTTTTTTGTAATTTAACTACAATTTAGGTAAATATCTTACTTTCATAGACACATTCTTGGAATTGGTTCTAATAGGTGCAATTTAACTACAATTACATGTCTTATAACATAGACACATTCTTGGAATCAGTACTATTAGTTGCAATTTCAATACAACTACATGGTCGATCGTCTCGACCGATAGAAACATAATCGTGAGTGCAAGGTGTTATAATAATAATTGACAACTACATGTCTTACTTTCATAGACACATTCTTAAAAACCAGTTTAATAGATGCAATTTAACTACTATTAAATGTCTCACTTTCATAGACATATTCTTGGAATCGTTTCTAATAGGTGCAATTTAACTACAATTAAATGTCATGCTTTTATCTAGGTATTCTTGGAATTGAATACTTTATTATTATAATATTCCTTTAATTTTAAAACATTGTAATTTTCATTTCCCAGATTGTAAATAGATATTTTTTTAAGATCTTATAATGGTTCATAAATACAAAAACGCTCTTAATTTCGTCTCTTCTAAAATACTGTGTACATTCGTACAATATTCAATGTGCAAGGAAGTTTGTTTACGTTTTTTCGCTAAAATGAGGCGAATGCATAGATGTTATAGGATTAACAAAGTCCAAAGGATTTGTGCTGTGATTGGCTCATAGAACATAAGCTATAGTCATCTGTTTTCCGAAGCGTGGTTGCTATGCAACGTTTCATGGAATGTGAAAGTTACCCCAAAATTTTTAAGCAGATTTTTACGTGAATATCTACGCAATATTTCAGAAAAGTACTGTTGTATCTATCTATTCTCACCTACTTATGACAGATGACAGCTCTGTCTCCTGCCCCTAGTTAGTGTGTCTGCCGTTGGGAAATAAACAACGTACAAAAAGTAATCCGTCGTATTAATTAATTACATTCAGGATATACATAGACAAGGCATTCGGGATAATAGGAAGCTACAACATTTGGCGACGAGTCGGACTTAAACGTGTGTTCAAAAAAAAAAAAAAAAAAAAAGTGATTCAACAAATTATGAAACGAAACATAACCTCAAAGAAAACGTGCACTTATTTTTCCGGTGTTTCTCTGAAATATTGATTTTTTTTCTAAAATTAATGGAAGAAGCGATAAAAAACATTAGAGAAGGCAAAAAGGCGTGGATACAAACGTTGAAGAAAGAAGAACTTGTAGAAATTGCGAACAAATTAATTGGGAGTACCAGATTTACAAGCGCAAACTCGATAGATGAAATTCGACAATTTTTGAGAAAATTTATTGATGAAGAAAACACACAACCCTCCCGCATTGTCAAAATGAATCCAATATCAAGCTTGGAAGTATTTTCGGGAGATAATTGGAATGCTTACGAACAACAGCTTGAGTGTTTTATACTCATAAATGACATTCCGGATGAAAAAAAAGTGCCGTTATTAATCACAAAACTTACAACAAAGGTTTACGATTTACTAATTACATTGTGTGTGCCAGTATCTCCGATGAAAGAAACATATGAAAAGATATGCGACAAGCTGAGAAAACATTACCATCCTACCAAAAATGCTGCACTTCATCAGGCGGAGTTTAGACGACGATGCCAGAAATCAGAAGAAACCATTCAACAGTTCATCATGGATTTAAAGAAATTATCAAAAAACTGCAACTTCAAAAGTTTAAATGATGAACTAAAAGAAAGATTGTTGAATGGTACTTTTCAAGATGCAGTACGATTTGAGTTATTGAAAAAAGCAGACCAGTCGTTAGAAGATCTCATTTCAATAGGGAAAACTGCAGAAGAAGCTTACAATTTAGCATTCAAACAGGAGAAACAGCAAGACCAACCACAGATGTTTAAATTACAGGATAAAAACAATTTTAGAAACAAGAGGAACACAAAACCAAACTCATCAAATAAACAAAACATTACCTGTTATTGTTGTGGTAAAAACAACCATATGAAAGCTGAGTGCACACTGCGTGATAAATTTTGTAGTGAGTGCGGGTTTAAAGGTCATATTTACAAAGTTTGCAATAAAAATAAGCAAGTAAGAATGAAAAATGTCAATACAGTGCAAAGTGATAATGTAGATAACAGCGAGACAAATGATCAGGACAAGAACTCAAATAAAGACTGTGAAGTTTTTGATATTTTCTATTTTAGTGAAAAACAAAAAATACCCCCTGCCTTTTTAAAAGTGTCTGTAAATGGCCAGGTGTTGGAGTTCGAAGTTGACACAGGAGCTGATGTAAGTACCATCACTCTCTCCGAAAAACAAGCCTATTTCCCAGAGTCAGAAATTAAACAAAGAAACATTATTTTTACAAACTTCGATCAGTCAACTTCGACTCCTCTGGGTATGATAGAAAATTTAAATGTAAGCTATAAATCTGTAAGTAAAAACAATCAACGATTATTTGTTGTTAAAGATGGTTTCCCTAAAATCATTGGTAAGGATTGGCTCACAGTACTCCAATTATGGCCTCCAAAATTTGAACAAAAAACATGTAATTCCAAGCCAAAAGAAACACTAGTGAAACAAATTAAAGAAGAATTTAACCAAATTTTTGAGCCGGGTATGGGAGTTTTCAATGGAGAACCAATCCATTTATCAATTAAACCGGGAGTGAAACCCATTTTTATGCCTGCCAGAACAGTACCATTTGCTTTGAAGGATAAAGTCAAAGAAGAAATCAAAAGATTAATAGATAACAAACGTATTGAACCAGTAGAGTACGCTGAATGGGGTACACCAGCAGTGCCCGTGCCAAAGCCCGATGGAACAGTTCGATTATGTGGAGATTATCGTATAACAATTAACAAATACTTACAAATTGATCACTACCCGTTACCAACAATTGACAACATAATGATGAAATTACAAGGTAATAGCTATTTTTGTGAATTAGACTTACGAGAGGCTTATCTACAAGCCCCTTTAGATAAAGAGTCTCAAAATCTAGTAACTATTGTAACTGAGGAAGGTGTGTTCAAATACTTATATCTTCCGTTTGGTGTTAGCACCGGACCTGGTTCATTTCAGCGCTTAATAACACAGAAGCTGAATGGACTGGACTTAATTGTTTATATTGATAACATTTATGTTTGCGGAAAAACACTAACAGAAACTTATGATAAATGCAAGCTGGTGCTGCAAAGATTACAAGAGTCCGGCTTAAAATTAAAAGCAAGTAAATGTAATTTTTTTGAAGACAAACTGACTGTTTTTGGATTTGAAGTAAACCGAACTGGTGTAAAAGTTATAAAAAGTAAAATTGAACCACTGCTGTCATTACCACGACCAGAAAATAATAAAATGCTAAAATCATTTTTAGGCAAAGTAAACTATTACAATAGATTTCTTCAAAACATGGCAATAATAATGAAACCATTATACGACTGTTTAAAAAATAAAAAACTGCAATGGACAGAAGAGTGCGAAAGCTCATTTAAACAAATTAAAAGTGCCTTGGCTAACACCTCTTCACTGTCACATTTTGATCATAATTCCCAAATAATATTAACATGTGATTCAGCTGATACAGGAGTAGCCGCTATATTATCTATCAAAGACAGTAACAACGTGATAAAACCAGTAGCATATGCCAGTAAAAAATTGAATGAAACCCAAGTTAAATATCCAATATTAGAAAAAGAAGCTTATGCGATAATTTTTGGAGTCACAAAATTTTATGAATATTTATATGGTAGAAAATTCATTTTACAGACTGATAATGAAGCATTATCTAAAATTCTTGGCCCAAAATATGGAATACCAAAAATGGCAGCAAAGCGATTACAATATTGGTCAATATTTTTGAGTGGATTTAATTATGAAATTCAACACCTCAAATCTGAAAAAAATCCAGCTGACTATTTGTCACGAATTGTCACTAACAGTGATGAGAATGACATCAAAGATGGTGATATCATTAAAAAATCATTTGAATTAAATACTGTGAATTATATAAACAAGTCAAATTTTGAAACATTAAATTGGCAAACTATACAAAATGAAACAACAAAAGAAAAAATATTATGTGATGTTTTAAGATTCTGTAGAGATGGCTGGCCAGAAAAAAATAATTTAGGTGAAGAGTATAATCCATATTTAACAAGACAAAATGAAATTACAATAGAGAAAGAATGCTTATTATGGGGTTATAGAATTATAGTGCCACAAACCATTAGAGATAAGGTTTTACATGAATTACATGCTAGCCATTTAGGTATCACAAGAATGAAAGAAATCTCACGGTCATATTTCTGGTGGCCAAATATAGATAAACAAATTGAAGAAATAACAATAAATTGCTTAATTTGTTTACAAAATCATAAAAATCCAGAAAAAACAAAATTAACTGTTTGGCCGCAGCCACCAACAGTTTGGCATAGATTACATGCAGATTTTTTAGGACCTTTCCAAAAAAAAATGTACTTGATCATAGTGGATTCATACTCAAAATGGCCAGAAGCATTTGTAATGAATAACATCACAGCAGAAAAAACCATTGAAATATTTAAAAGTATCTTTATACGTTTCGGATACCCGTTACATTTAGTAACTGACAATGGTCCGACATGGACTAGTCATGAGTTTACAAACTATTGCAAGGCAGTAGGAATAAAACAGAGTTTCACACCACAATATTATCCATCAACAAATGGATTAGCGGAGCGATTTGTTGACTCGTTCAAATCGCACATCAAAAAAATTATACAAAGTGGTCACACAGTAGAATATGCCTGTAATTTATTCCTATTTGATTATAGAAGTACTGTACACAAAACTACTGGACAGAGTCCAGCCAAATTAATGTTGGGTAGAGAGTTGAGATGTCGTTTCTCTTTATTGAGACCAAATCCAGTAACTGATAAAATTCATAATGAACACATAAAACAAATAATAAAAAGCAAGAATTTATTTAAATCTTTTGAAGTGGGTGAAAAAGTAATGGTCAAAGATCATAGAAAAAAACAAAAATAATTTCACATTAGGTGAAATCAAAGAAATTTCGGTGCCAGGTGTATCATATATTGTTGAGGTGGATGGCCTACTTTGGAAACGACATTCCAACCAACTACTAAAGTGTGGTCAAACATTAGAATAAGTACCTACCTACTTTAATCATGTCATTGTAGGGTTATGGAATAACCAAATAAAAATAAGGGTTATAATATGGTTATGGTTATGGTATAAGAGTATTATTTTATTTAAGTTTAGTGCTAAATTAGAAAACCTATTTTTTTTCCTATCTATGTATACAGCCAAATATTTTTAAGCGGGGGAGAGTGTTGTATCTATCTATTCTCACCTACTTATGACAGATGACAGCTCTGTCTCCTGCCCCTAGTTAGTGTGTCTGCCGTTGGGAAATAAACAACGTACAAAAAGTAATCCGTCGTATTAATTAATTACATTCAGGATATACATAGACAAGGCATTCGGGATAATAGGAAGCTACAACAAGTACTATGCAAGCCTTGGTGGATCTAGGCTATTATAATGGACTTACGTATGTACAGGGTTACGCAGAAAGGGTGTACTAAGCCGTAAGGAGGTCATTATACTCATAATTATGAACAACTTTTAGTATGGGGCCGACTAAGAAATCGCAAGAAAATAATCAGCTGTTCCATATATTTTGTTAATTGTGTTTAACTTTTTCTATGGAACAGCTGATTTTTTATTCGCAAATTCATGGTTTCCCATAGTAATAAAATTTCATAGTAATGAGTACAGTGACACCTCTTTTCAGCTCAGGGACCGTATCAGCCCGTATCTGGGTGCGGTAAGGTTCACGTTCGCGTGATTTGCCAACTGAGCGGATTTAACGTTAGTTCGTTGCCGCATTAGCAGTTGTCCGTAAGGCCCCAGTACACCCTTTCCACGTAACCCTGTATATATATATTGGTCTATAAATGCTTCTGTTTCTTGCCGCTATAGTAACATTTTATGTATTGTTTTAAAACACGTATTGAATTGTTCAGTGACGTAGATTAATTGTCAAGTAGATAGATTGCAACTATTATTTTTCTTTGGCTTCTGGCTGCGAAACACTATCAGATCGTTAATCACCAGTTAATGAATTACTTATCAATTGGACGGTTAGTTGTTGCCGGTTTGTCGGCAGTTATCTGTGCTGAATATTTGAAGTCTCCTTCGAATGACTTTAGCCATTAAACCACTGACACGCTGACGTCGGAGCTCATCATAGATGTAGATATCAAGATGTGCCCATCTGAACGTTTGCGAAGTCTCAAATGATACTCAAATACTTAGCTTTTACTGTCGAAATCTCAACCACGTCGCATCTCTCTCAAGTGGGACAACCGCTTAGTACTGGGTTATAGGTGAGTTTTAGGCGATGATAATGTACAATTAATAAATGTAAATAAACCGTCGAGGTCGCGCATTTCTTCGAGCACAGTTTAAAGCGAGGGTGACGTGTAAAAAAAACTTTCGCAAGGGCGTAAGTTGTGCGTTCCTATGGAGATCCCGGTACCCTCCGTCCGGCACAGAGGTCAGCCACTGAGGGGGTTATAGTGGGTGCAATCTCACATAACCCGGCTTCACCCCAATGCAGCTGGGTATCTTTTGAAAATTTCCCCCCAGACAAAAAAAAAGGGTTAAGTTTCATGCGAAGGTGAATAATAATTGGGCGTGAAACATCGCCTCAGCCGGTGCTCTAAGTGCAGGTGACAGGCTGCAGTGTTTGTGCAAACCTGGTGTTATATTATTTTTTTTTGTATATATTTGCTAGGTGGTGTTTAGGTAAAGTCATTATCTCTAATATTATAAATGCGAAAATGTGTTTGTTTGTTCCTCTTTCAGCAGGTTTTCCTCGTTGTACAGAGCAATGGATCGACCGGATTTTTTGCATCACTGTCTCCATACCACGGGGCCGGTCCTTATATATAAGTTATTGACGTATAGCGTAGAGACGCCACGCTGCCGTGGAAGCGCGGGCCTGTGCGTGTCGGCGGACAAACAACCCACCAAAATACAGACAACACGATCACAAATAAAATGTTAAACACAAATAGCTCGCATTAATAGAGAATGTGAATAGCTGACATACATTTGAGGCGGTGGTCGGCGGCGATTAATGTTATTGAAGTCGCGCCGGCGACGCTGCGCGGCCGCTGCGGCACGGCGCGTGTGCGGCACGATGCCGGCTGCCACCGATCGACATTAATTGCTAGTTAATGATACGGATTAGGCCAATTAAACACTATTGTTGTATGCTGACACGGTCATAATAAATTCGTAAATAAATAAATAGAATGTGGTACCTCATTTAGGAGTCGCATAAATAAACATAAATTAAATTATAAATAAATTGATTAGTTATTTATCAGTTACCAACCGGCGGCGCTGATCGTTTTATTATAAATTTTTAACTTACTTCAAAAAGGTGGAGGTTTTCAATTCGACTGTATGTTTTTTTATTCCGCGAGTACTAGGTGGTCCCATATGAAATGAAATAGATTTTTTTTACGCGGATAAGTCCGCCTTTGTCTACTAACTCGGCTGTTGGTAAGCGAAGATGTGGTCGAAGATGAAGCACGCAGAGTTAGAAGATACCTATTCACTCTAGCCTTAAAAAGGCCCAGATTATATCTCTCAGGAAACAAGGAAGCTGGCAAGCTGTTCCAATCCTTGGCTGCACGGATTAGAAACGTGGATTCGGAACGTTTGGTGCGAATTGATAAATAGTATGGGTGATAAGGGGTTTGATTGTGCACTTGGGGTTAAAAGCATGAAATTTTTACCATGTGTTAGGGGTTCCACTATTACTATTTTTAGATATGTAGGGAAGTGAGATTCGTCCTAGGAGTGCGAGGGCCCTAGGTATGCTGTGAAAGGGGCTTCTTGCCAAATTTCATTAATCCAAGTCAACGGGAAGTACCCTATAGGTTTTGATTCTCTTAGTCTTGGCAAAAAGACGGACGGACAACATTGATCCTATATATTTTATTACATCTCTGTCTTGAGATCTGGATTGTAAACATCTTTCGATTTTATAAGTGAAAATAAGTGAGTGTTTTTAGGGCTTGCGTCCACTATCTACCTACTATAATTAGTTAGTTTCATCTGTTTGTTTTCCGAATAGTGTTAAATAATAACAAAATAAAATAAGGGTTCCTTTTTTCTTCATGAAGTACTAAACCCTAAAAATTAGTTTTATTTAATTTTCTATTTGTGCAGTAGTATATGATTGGTAGACAACGGTTCGCTGCGAGGCAACGGAAGAAGGAATAGAAGCAGTGGTATTTGGATTTCGACAATAGTTGCGCGGTGGTGGGTGTCATGTCGTGACGCTCGTGACCTGCCTAAAATGTGAATCATGTGATTTGGCAGCGCAAAGTTTGCGTTCGATGGCGCGTCGACGTGAACTGGTTATTTCTGACGCGTGTTGTGTACGCTTGGCAACTCAGATCAGACAAACAAGGATGATATGCCTTAGTACAATAGGCCTGTGTTCTAATGTTTAATTTATTACAAATTACAGCATATAATAAAATATATTACCTACGTGTAATGTATTTTATTATATACCAAAAGCTTTAAACGCTTATATCTCGGAAATTTATCAGCCGATTTAAATATTTTTTTCAGTATGCTTTACTACAATAATAAAATAAATTACACGTAGGTAATGTATTTTATTATATGCTGTAATTTGTAATAAATTAAACAGAACACAGGCCTATTGTACTAAGGCATACTACTGAAAAATTTAAATCGGCTGATAAATTTCCGAGATATAAGCGTTTAAAGCTTTTGGTAGGGATGGAGAGCGCTGTCCCTCTCCCGCAAAGTTTGTGTTAGGTTAGTATAGCATTTGTGTGGCGCGCGCACGTCTTATATCATAATACGTCGTGCTCACAGTTTTTTTTAATTTGTTTGTTTGTTTGTAGAACAGCTGTCAAGGCATTTTTGTAAGAAATTTGTTGTTGCCGGTTATATAAACGAAACGTCAGTCATTCGCAATCAGTTAGCAACTTTGATGCGGAGTTCGACGCGTTTGATCTATATAAGAATGTTCAATCAAGGTTCACTTATAATGCCTGGTAACAGATTTTCCTTCTCATTTACGTTCTATTTACTTCTCTTTTCTGTAGTCGTGCTATAGAGCGCTCTCTGTCTAACACGAAATTTAAATACTTCTAACTTATTTATTTTTAAACAAATTTTAATTTTGTTTTTGTCAATGGGCTCTATTTATGGTCAGCTTTTTTTTAATGAGGTAATCCTTTTTTTTAGTACACATGTCTATTTTATCATTCGTGAACAAATGTTTCGGTGTTTCATAAAAAAAAAAAAACACTATACCACTAAGCCGCTTAACGCTAAATTTGTTAATGTGTAAAATACGGCTCACTCATTTTTCACGCACGCCAAGCAAGCCGGATGTGGCCAGATGCGTTCGCACGCCACCCTACCATATCTTTCTCGTGTGTCTGATCTGGGCTTGGCAACAATAAACACTCGGTTTGTTTCTTGTGAGTAGGCCTATGTATTGGCAGCGGCACGCGCACTCCACAGCGGCGTGCCGCGCGCGCGGTATCGTGGCTGCTCAGATACGACCATCGATACATTTTTAAAGCCCTAATAGTGCTAACAGACGTATGGATTTGGTTGACGGACCGCCCTCCAACCAACAGGAGAGAAATATATTTTTTTCTCTTTCCCTCCCGTTGGTTGGACGGCGGTCCGTCAACCAAGTGCGTCTCGTCTGTTAGCACTGGATTTGGTTGACATCAACCAACGAGAGCAACAGAGAGGGCAATATATTCTCA
The DNA here is from genome assembly GCA_914767915.1 of Agriopis aurantiaria. Lineage (NCBI taxonomy): Eukaryota > Metazoa > Arthropoda > Insecta > Lepidoptera > Geometridae > Agriopis > Agriopis aurantiaria. The sequence continues at coordinate 2,826,917 of OU611985.1, read as the reverse complement.
CTCTCTTTTCCGTTGGCCAGACAGCGCCGGTGGTCTGGCGTACCAAATCCACACGCTACGCAAAGCAATAAAAGACCGCTCTGCGACTTCTCTGACAACTTCCCACTGACGAAAATTACCCGCGGAAGCAAGTCATTGCAATTTTAAGAATCGATTTCTAAGTGATGTTGTTCATATTTTATAAAACTAGCTGCTGCCCGCGACTATATACATACGAGTAGATTTTCATGTAAACTTTCAACCCTTTTTTGCCCCCCTTAATTTGGCCCTTTCGGGAAATCAATACTTAGCGAACCTACACTTCATAAGGAATCTACTTGCCAAATTTCAGCTTTGTAAGTTACGAAACTTTCAACGCAAAATTCAAATTCTATTTCACCTCCTTAATCCGTCTTATTCGAAAAGATCAGTTTTTTATATCATTAACCTGAATACCAAATACCACGTCAGATGAAATCAAAAACAAAGGACTTTCATAACAAACTTTCAATGTTCATTTGGGCTGTTTATTCGGCCCTTTCGCAAAATCCTAGCTTAGCAAAATTCTTAGCGGACCCTTACACACCATAAGGAAACTGCCGAATTTCAGCTTTGTACGTCAAGTAGTTTTAGAGATGTCGTGATTAGTCAGCGAGTAAGTGTAAGCGTTTTTCGTTCTTATGTAGGTATATAGATAAATTCGGACTTTACCAGCGACCATGAGTGGCATTTTAAGAATGACCGATACATTAGCGAGAAAAATGAGCAGTTTTGAACATTTTATTCCACCAAAAAATAAAAACACGTATAACATTTTGATGGAACAGCTGACTTTTTTCGCGATTACAATGTTGGTCCCAAAATAAAAGTTGTTTATAATGATGAATAAAATTAAATCCTCGAATATGTCTGCCGTCTAACCTGACACAGTATAGTTGGTGCCACCCGCCCTCCCTCCATCGCACCCCACTAGCCCCCAGCGTGGCGCCCCGTTGTCTCGGGGTGTTCCGCATATAGCCTTCGATGTTACAAGGCTTAGTCTGATAGGATTTGGGTTTTCTTCGACGATATTGTACTTGTATACAAATTGAGTGAGCAATATTGGAAAATGTTGGAAATAAAGCGAGGGAGTCATTTATAGCTTTTTGTATATTTTTTGTGCCTTAGATGGCAAACAAGCAGACAGGCTGCCTGTTGGTAAGTAGTCACCGTCGCCTATGGATACTTGTAACACCAGATGCATCACACTACGTTACCGACCTTTTAAGAATCTATTAATTCGCTTTTTGGCGAACGCCATGTTGAAGATTCTCGTAAACACCGCGGAAGGTAGCTCATTCCACATTTTGCAAGAAAGATCGTGTGAATCTCACAGTGTGCAAGTTCCACTGATCTATGATATATTATGTGGATGAGCTTTCAGGCGGTGACAGCTAGTGCGAAAATAAAACCTCGATGTCGGCATCAGATCAAACAGTTCTACAGAACACCCGTTGTAAATGCGGTAAAAGATACCCAACGTCTCTGCGCGTCATTTTGCCAACATGTACTGTAAATATTCTACCATAGTTGTGCGCGATCGATAGACGAGAGTTCAAAATAGACTGAACGGTGCTTTCTTTACTTTTTTACGCTCGTACTAATTGGTTATCTGATATTCTGTTTATACAAAGAAAGTGATTAAGACAACAGGTGGATTATTTTACGCTGGCTTGCGGCTATACCTTCACTCTCTCCGGGGCAGCTCAAGAGAGTATGAGATAAATTCTTTGGACAGTTTTCGATAAGCAATCTTGGGAAAAAGTCGGAAGGCGTGCGCACACCAAAATGTAAGGCGCGATCAGGTACAATCTACTGAGTACTGAGGTAGGTACAATCTACTGCATTGTTGCTGCGTGCGTTCAGTAATCACAGAAGGCGACGCGCAGTCTCGCCTTCACCCCCCGACGTTTCGAACCACCCCACTTCGAACCACCCCACGCCCGACGCTTCAAGAAAATGTGGTTTTTAATCTTCCTTGGTTTTTAGAACTCATACATCTGTACGATAGCATCAAATGCTCAACCATCAAACGAATACAACAAAACAAATGTTTTATTTAGAGACCTACAATCACCCTACAATTAATTAACTCACAACAAAACCAGCCTGACCTGTGGAAATGTCATTGGTTGTCACACTTGTCACTGTGATTCCATAAACAAAATATATTAAAAAAAAATGTTATTATATGAATTGTTTAATATTCGTCAATAATGCCCAATAGATTTATTATGCGAATTTATATATTTTCGTATTTATTCTGATCATTATAAAAAATATTAAAACAAATATTTTTCTAAATATCATAAAGTATGAAAGACGTAAAATGAGAGAAGCAAGATAAAAAAAAAAACATCAAATGCGCGAGCGAAATAGCTGCTCCCTGTATTCTGGCAATGGTGATGATAATGGTATTTTAATAATAGGGCAGGGGTTTTGTTGCACCCTGTACGTTTTATTAATAGAGGTATCAGAGGTGCATCTAATAACACCTCTATTATTAAAGTCGAGTCGAGTAGCCCAGCTGTTTTACTGACTAGTTAATTTATATTGCACATAAAACACGTATTTACGGCGTGCAATAATGATTAATAGTTTTTACTTTTAATTAAAGTTTACGAGCTTTCCACCAGAGCTCTACGCCGTTGCACCGCCTTTAATCGCTCCCCTTAACCAGTTCCTAGACGAAATGGTCATGGATCGACGTTTTTTGGCTATTATACATTACACATACTCGACATTAAACATAATTTTCATCCCCCCACCTCGTATTTTTGCTCTTCGATATCTGAGTGTAAAAGCCGTTTTTATCCGCTAGAGGATAAAGAAAAATTGAATTTAGAACATCGTGTGCACTAAGTTTGTGAATTCAAAACATCATTAAACCTATTTACTTCTACCTCCATAGTGCCAAATTTATCATACAACTTTTTTAATTTGTTAAAAACTCAGACTCAGAACCTTCTTGGTGTACTTTATTTTAATTTGCTTCGCGCGCGCCATTTTCTTTTCATGTCATATTGTTAAAACCGTAGATTAAAAACAAGAAACTTGAAAACAATTAAGTGAAAAACCAAATGAGTGATTTTAGCAACGAGGAAGTTTATTTGACGCCGACAGAATTGACTGAAACTGTTAATAATGCGCAAATGTTTTTTTTTTCATTTACTTAGTCATTTCCTCGCTGAGGTGGGATGAAAAGTTACGTATTGCACTCGAGTGCAAAGATTTTTCACCTCGTGCTCTTTTGATTCCCTCGCTAACGCTCAGGGTTCTAATTTTTGAATCCTTCGCTTGCTCGGTCATCAAAATTGAGCATGCGGTTAAAAAGCAACTTTGCACTCTTGTATAACAAATAACTATTGTACATCAGGAACTCACATGAAAACTACGACAACTGGCAAACGAGACAAATGATAAACGTGACACAACAGTAAAAAAAATGCTTTATGCAGGACGATATAGAGTTTTTTTTTGTATGATTCAGTTGTCGAGTTTATGCAGTTTGTCTTTCTGTCAGATGTGTTGTTTAAATTATTCAACCTGTCAGGTTGAATAAATGAACTGCAAACGCCGTGTGTTTACATGTTTCGGAAGTGTGAGAGATGGTCCGGCAGGAGGCATCGCCACTGCCGCCCGGCATCGGCCCGCGGCTCTGCGTCATTCGACATGAGATCGCACAACTCGATGATAAATGCCTCCACTTGGCACAATGAATCGCAAAATATTTTGAAACCAGTTCTGAAACTCGTTTCGACCGGGGACCGCTCCGGGCAGTAATAATGGTTCACCGTCGGCAATCCGTAACAAAATACTATCAATATGATCAATACAGTCGGAACTGTTGTTGTTTTTACCCGACAACGCGAAACCACAAGAAAGGTATAGCACTGAACGTGTACATATTGTATGCATGCGTGAGGTAGCGTATATTGTAGGTATGCTTATCTGTTTGTAATATTTACTTCTGGTGTACACAATAAAGAGTTTCTCTAATCTAACTATCTATAACCTACCTACGACCGAAACAACTATAGCACTCAGTTCTCATAAATGCTAATCAGTAATCATCTTCGAACCAACATACTTGTGCTGCAACATTCCGTTACGAATTGGCACTATGTTTTTGTGATAATGAAAACAAATATTTCCATCACGTACATGCTAACAATTACGGCCACGTCAATCAACGAATGCGAAACACACACGAAATTTCCACGCTAGTTTATATTTTTTTACCGACTTCAGGAGGAGGTTATCAATTCGCCTGTATGTGTTTTTTTTTTAGTTCGGATTTTGTGTTTTGGTAAGTATATCGTGGGTTCCGGTTTGCTACGTCAAATTCCCTGAACGTCTAGATTCCAAAACATATTTTAAAGTAATTTCGCAGCTCAAAGTAATTTCGCTCTTTGCACTAGTATAGTCAGCACGTTCTAGTTAACCGGCACTCGGTTTGGAGGCAGGTGGAGGACGCGTGCTTTTTCAAAGTAAGTGGTGAATACGGAGACATAAAGTGGCTCACTACGGTCTAACTAATCTTATAACTAACAAGCTCTAACTATATAAACGTAAATTAATATTACCTACCACTAAATTAGTTAATGCATAATTACATATTGTGTGAGAGTCGCGGGCATCCAGTGGATGCAAAAAGCAGGCTGTCGTTCAGTGTGGAGGTTAAAGGGGGAGGCCTATGTTCAGCAGTGGACGTCTTCCGGCTGCTGCTGATGATGATGATAATTGCATAAGCTCCTGCCCAAATCCAATGGCCATCAAGCTAACTACGAGTATATATAAATTATCTTTGTATCTTTGATATAACAAACTAGCTACGCCCCGCGTTTTCATCCGCGTGGATAACTCCTTATATCATCATCTATATGCTCAGTGAAAGTCCCGTCGAAATCGGTCCAGCCCTTTTAGAGTCCTTATGGAAGATACGTACATCGCCTTTTATATATAAGAAGAAAAAGATTACCAGGGAAGATACGATGAAAAGATTAAAAAAAAAAATAAAAAATTTTTGCCAAAACCCAAAAACATATTGCTTCCAAAATGTTAGTATAATATTATAGTCTAAAAGAGTACTTAGAAGACAAATCAATTATGCATTTTGCATTGCTGCGCAGGGTTTTGAACTGTTAAAATTCTGAATTATGTGCGATATTGAACTATTAGAACTTACTATCAGGTGAGCGACATGCTCGTTACATAAATAAAAACACGTAAGCTCGCTAGGTTTTTTGTAGTACCGAACTAGAAAGTCGAGTTTTATTTAGTCGGATACGAAATAGACTCGCAAATACAACAACAATTTTGACTGCAAACTGCAAATCGAATTTCAAGGAATCTCTATTCGTGTGGAAGCTGAATAAATGGAAAAGAGAGATCGGAGCGGAGCCCACAATAACCTACTGAAGAGAAACTCGGGCATAGAGTAAAAAAGTCGTAGGTACAGGGCTGTAATTGAAAAGTGCAGCAATGTATATTCAGTGCGATGGTAGCCAACAATAGGCATGCATGATGACCAATATTTTTTATTAGCTCATAAAAAAGCTGATCATAAATAGAGCCCATCAACGAAAACAAAATTAAAAATAGTTAAAAAACAAATAAGATATAAGCAGATATAAGCATTTAAATTTCATGCTAGACAGAGAGCGCACTATACTGAGCCGTGACGTCACGGCTCAGGAGCGCCATACAAATGCTATACTTACACACGCTTTGTGAGAAAGGGATAGAGCACCTCCCTATCCCCACCTAAAACTAAACGGTCATATCTCAGAGATTTATCAGCCAATTTAAATTATTTTTTCAGTATATGTATTGTATTTACTTATATTCCTCGCTAAGCCGGTTATCATACTAATATTATAAATGCGAAAGTGTGTTTGTTTGTTTCTCTTTCATGCAGCAACGGAACAACGGGTCGACCTGACTTTTTGCATGGGTATAGTTCAAGAACCAGAGAGTGACATAGGCTACTTTCATCATCATCATCACCATCGCCATTTTTCATCAGTACGTGGGCTAAACCGCGGGACGCAGCTATTTTGTAATAAATTAAACATGAGGACACATGCCTATTGTGCGCTTTACAATCTGACGGCACCCAGTTTGATCCTCGGCCCTGCCCCAATTACCTATACTTATTTAGTTACTATATAAACTATTAAGTAGTTTCAGTACCATCGCTCAAAAACGGTGAAGGAAAACATCGTGAGGAAATTGGAAATTGGATGTCCAAGAATTCAACGTGGTAATGCCGCCAGCATGTTGGGTACGCTGCCAACTGGTAGTGGGCTTGAGCATTTGGATTGTCTTTAGACCTTCAACGGTCTATGGGCAGTCTAACTGTATTTGTAGTGTTAGTTTTAGCTTGTATTTTGTTTAGTTATTGAAGGCACTTGCCCAGTAAAAAAAGAACCTCAAAAGTTCAAAGACATTCACCAACATGCACTGAGCCAGCATGGTAGATTAGCCCCCCCCCCCCTCTCTCTCTGAGAGAAGGCCTGTGTCCCAGCAGTGGGAACACGATAGGCTGAAATGATGATGACGAATACATATTAGGTAGGGCAGCTCTATGTCACTTTTGTGAAGCAACTTGAGGTCCCCTAAAAATTAAATTTATATGGCACTTGGATTATTTTTAGGCTTCCATACCCAAAGGGTGAAAACGGGACTGTCCGCCTGTGTGTCCGTCCGTCAGTTCGGCCTACCTTTTTTAAACTCTAATAGATGTAATAAATATAATATATGTAAATAGACGGTTGAAAATTTCACAGAATATGTAATGTTACGACGGATTAACTAAGAAATAATAATAAAGTAAAAAGAAACTAATGGGAGGTCCCCATAAAACACGTTTTTGTACTTGCTCTATAGCGTATAAACAGTAATACATACAAGCATTAAACTTGGCATGATTATAGTACATTCTCTCTCAACAAAAATAATGGCCAAGTGCGAGTTGGTGAGAAATTTCTGTTCACCACCAAGTTAAGCAATGTAGGGCGCGGTCGGTGGATAGGTGATGTTATCTTTTTGCACTACTTTTTGTATTTTGTGGTGGTACGGATCCCTAAGTGAGCGAGCCTGCCTTGCACTTGGCCGGTTTATGTTAGCATTGTAATGTTTTTCAAAAACTTTAATTTTTTTGCTATGTTAACAGTTTTGTTTACATAGTTGCTAGCTATTTAAACATTTAGGTATAGCTGCCAAGACAATTTTCTGAATTTGACTGCAGTCCAGATTTCTGCCATTTAATTATTCACAATAACAGTATTATAATGCAAAAGATTGTGACTGTGTATACATTGTAAACTGTATGTTTCACATCACATCATCAGCCAGTACACGTCCACTGCTGAACAAAGGCCTCCCTCTTAGAGAGGGGTGTTGCCATAGTCCCCTACACTTCCAGGTGGCTTGGGGATCCCAGTACGTTCACCGTGTACTAATAGGACGCTGTTGCCCATCCTCCGGTGGTTTTAGTAGCAGTTTTAAGACATGTTTGGGTCCAGTAAGTCCGGGTGTAAGGATGTTTAATCCCACTCAACTCTGTAACGGATTTAGTTATAGATAGCTGATGTTATAGGGAGTAACTTCCGCGGGTGAACCCTTGCAGCTAGTTATTAATAAAGTACGATTTTGAATACAAAAGCCCTATATTAGTTAAATATTGTTAGACTCATAACACACAGAAGCGCTTGTTCAGATTAGTCAAGCGCAGTCACGCTTTTAATTTCTCGCTAATCAAACATTCACTTACACATATCACGCTATGCCCAACCACCTTCCCACCACACAATATGAATCGCTTATGAGAAATTAGCTTAGTAGCTACACTTATGAAAAACCACTAGGCGGCTGTTCGCCACATGACTTGCATTCGTCTTGTCGATATGGTGGCGGGCACAACCTATCTACAGGTAAAAATATCTTAGCCTAGCGTCTCCTGGCGGAGCATTGTTGTAGTCTCACTTCCTGCCGTTTTACTATACAAGCTTTATCCCAAGCACTTACTTATAGTTAATCGTAAAACCTGTCAATAACTGTGTACAGGTCTAATCTATTATATTTGTTTTTGTACAATAGGCATGTGTCCTAATGTATAATTTATCACAAATATAAATAAATACATTACACCATACTGAAAAAATAAATTAAATTAGCTGATAAATCTCTTAGATACGAGCATTTAAAGTTTTAGGTGGGGATAGAGAGGGTGCTCTATCCCTTTCTCGCAAAACGTGTGTTAGTATAGCATTTGTATGGCACACCTGAGGCGTGACCTCATAGCTCGGTATAGAGCGCTCTCTGTCTAGCATGAAATTAAAATACTTATAACTTAAATGTTTTTGCACAAATTTTAATTTTGTTTTCGTTGATAGGATCTATTTATAATCAGCATTTTTAGGAGGTAATAAAAAAATATTAGTCATCATGCCTAATCATTAGGGAGATGATTTCGTGGCTAATATTATATTTTTATAGTCAAAATGGCCGACATGGTGCATTCTATATAGAATGTAGTCAAAACTATACTTTTCATAATTATGATTTTACAATAGTTACGATCGATCCGTCTCGGGCCAATCTTGGAAACCGTTTACGGCCTCGCCGCCAGTCTGAGGTGGATCCCTCTACAGTGGTTGTCGTTGAACTTAGTACACGGTTTAGGGAAGCGAAGCCTCTTGAGCCGCGTGACCTACATCCGAGCGTCTTTATTACGGTTTTTTTCGAGATATAATTCTATATAGTGTCAAAGGTAACCATCGCTAAACCTCATAAGGGGCCCGACTTGTGCATCAAGACTAACAACTTTTGTTCTACGACTTCTCAAAATTTGCAATAAAGTCTGTTTCATACATCTTGTCGGGTGTGAATGTTTTTTTTTGTATGGAACAGCAGATTTTTTTTCTCGACTGTCGATACCTTGTAGTACCTAAAGTTGTTAGTCTTGCTTGATGCACCAAAGTTTTGCGTTAGTTACCTTTGAGCCTGTTTATAAAAGGCGATGTATGTTTGTATAATCCCTATGGATTCCGAAACGGCTGCACCGACATTAATGAGAACTTAACTGGTAGATAGCTGATGTTATAAGGAGTAATCTCCGCGGTTTCACCCGCCTGGACATTATCTCAAAAACAGCAAATTTTTCCGGAAAGTATGTCACTCTCCGGTCCTCCTACTATTTCTATGCAAAATCACATCGATCCATAGCTCTGCTAATACTGCGTTAAAAAGGGACACACAAATATACAGACAAACATACATTCACATTTATTAACTGACTTCAAAAGGATTCTCAATTCTATTACAATTATTTTTAACATTAGGAGCATCTTTGTCAGGCAGATGTTTGAATGTACTCTGGGTCAGGGTGTAGTGCGTGTCTTTGTATGTGTTCCACAGAATTGTCGACACAAAGAATAGTAGTGTAGGGTTACCAAATGAAAAAAAAACCCTGCGAAATAACAGAAATTTCCGGATATTTCCTTCAAAATTCATATTTCGCAGCATAATGAACTCGTATGGCGGTCTTTTTATTTGTTTTCCAGAACTCCGGATGTTTTGGAATTCATCCTGCATTCCGGACAAAACACTGAAATTCTTGACGTGTCCGGAAAATTCCGGACCTATGGCAACCCTATCCTAGTGCTCCACTAGGATAAGCTGCGAAGTGTTATATTATAAAGTTTGAGATACGCGAGTGAACCCCTCTTAGGTCTCCGTTGTTTGGCGGCTCTTAAACTTAGCTGCAGCCCCGATAGCACAGTGCGGCCCACGATCGAACAATAGCTACAATAAGCAGCATTAAGAGCCGCACATATCTAGGTCGACTCAAAATAGACCGGCCTCGACATTTTCGAGGTGTCCGTGACTACACGCTGACGCCCGATTCCGGTGCACTTGAAGGCAGAAGCCGAATCGTTTCTGCAGTCACCTCTCAGCACAGCGCCCATCTAGCACCATACCATGGCACAGCATGACTGTGATGTGACAAGTTTTCATGCGCGTAGCAAGTGCATGTATGCTCACGTCATAGCTTTTGCCATCGATGTAGAATGTACAAGATCAACGGTACCGGCCGGCGGACCTAAAAACGGCCAGAGATTTAAGAGCACAAATAAATGTGTGGTCTTATTAAATAAAAGGTAGGGTAATAAAAGTTTACGAGCACTCGTCAGTATCAAGGAGCAGCAGGTCCTATGTCAATAACAAGTTCGTCGAAACTAAATCATATAGACAGAAATAAGGTTGAGTATTATTAAAAAACTTTTATGACGTATTGTATTTCTGTATTTATCTTAATAGGTAGCTACGATAGTAAACTCGGGCCATTTTTCTTGCCTGTGTTTGGATGCCTCGCTAAAACTTGTACATTCAACATCGATGGCTTTTGCATTAGATCAAGAAATTACGCAGTGTCACGTCAAATAGGTTGGTCTATCAAGGAAGAAGCTCGAAACTGTCAGATCGTGTCGAGTTGTAATATCAGTGTATAGGGCGCTGCGCTGCGCTCGGGTGGAGGCGTCGGGTGTCTTTGTTTGGGTGAGGAAGGCGATACGGTATTGTGCGCACGCGCGATGCCATTACTCGCTTATTGCTTATTACCAGCGCGCTGGGCGGCCAGTTCCTCCGGGTATGCGCGTACATGACAGATACTTGGGATGTGTGTTACTGGCATTAAAATTTTCATGTGCCAGTAATCTAACAAAAAATTTCCTCTGGCCACATACTCAGATCAGACAAACAAGGGAGATATGCCTTAGTACAATCATCGTTCGTGTCTAAATGTCTCCGTGTTTCACCATCTCTTTTCACGATACTGCTTAACCGCAGTGACACTAATAAGTAACTAAAGGGGCCTTACGGACAACTGCTATTACAGGCGCCTAATCCGCTCAGTTGGAAAATCACGCGACCGCAAATCGTATCTGGGCGCGATAAGGTTTGCGGTCGCGTGATTTTCCAACTAAGCGGATTAGGTGGCTGTAATAGCAGTTGTCCGTAAGGCCCCAGATGTAAAAAAAGGATGGCAAGGCCGTCTACATGGTGAGCTCGAGCAATGCATCAAAACTGATTTTGGCCATTTAGTTTAGCCATTGGTGTCGCCGCAAGTTTCTTAGTGTTCGTAAAAGTTTTGTAAGTGTGCGCGATATAGTGATAAAAGGGTGTGAAAAACTAATACATTTTGACACGAACCATAACTGTACTAAAGCTTAAATATCTACCTTATATGTCTGATCTGGCGTTTGACCATAAGTCAATAAGCATTATGCAAAGATTTTGTATATAGATACCCTAAATGTAACTTCCTTGGTATGTTCATACTGGTAATAAAAAACTTAGTTCTCTTTGTACTGACTGTGTTTGTCATATAAATAGTGAAACAATATATCTTTGGGTACTTTTTCCTTCATAATTAAAACGAAGTATCAATTTTAAATTATATTGATACTACGCAGTGACTTCTTTAAAATTCATCAAATGTATAATTAAATAGTATTATAATTCGTTCCGATAAGTTGGCTGGTTTTTATGCGACGCAAGTGGCGCTTATCATTCCCCACTCACCTACATTCCATATCTGGCGTAATAGGTATTTTTACTTGTGTATTTTAGGCGAGGATATCAAAACTCTCGAGATACGTCAGATTTGTGATAAGCGATTGCCTAGATAAGACAGGTATGCGTCCGAGTTGCGGTGCGCCGGCGCAGCGTGCGTAGCGCCGACTCTCGCGACATTTAGTGATAACGATAGGCTAATAACATCATTAACTGATCCGTTAATGTGGTAGAAAAAAAACCGGATAAGTACGAGTAGGACTCGTGGTCTAAGAGTTCCGTTGGAAGAAATCCTCAGATGTTGAGTCCAAAAAAAAAAAAACTAGCTGAAGTTGAAATTTTGAAAGACAAACAACTTTGTAGTTGACTATAAGGTTCTTCCATACATTCCAACTACAAAATGTAAGTTTGTAATAGCAAAATAATTATTTTTAAATGATATAACTTCAAATTTATGATTTTCGGATTTATTCCTATATATATGCTATAAGGCCTTGCCTCTTGCCAAATTTCATGATTCTAGGTCAACGGGAAGGTATAGGTTTTGATTCTCCTGTGAAATCGCAAAATATGCGACATATACGTTCATATCTTTTGACTGCGTTGACTTACAACTTTCATTTTTTTACAGCCGAAAGAAACCGTAGACCCAACTATTTATTATAAATTTCAACTTGATACCTATACGCGTTCTTGAGAAAAAGGGTCTTGACAGACGGACAGACAGACGGACAGACAGACGGACAACAAAGTGATCCTATAAGGGTTTTTTTTTTCCTTTTGAGGTACGGAACCCTAAAAAAGATATAGATAATTTAAAGGTAAATTTATTCACACAAAAATGGAAACTTACATAGAAAGAGAACTAATTAGTATACAAATCTCTTAAAAGTAGACTACGATTAGTACTTACTCGTACCGCTGCAGCGAGCGCGCGCAGCGCCTATATAGGTGACGAGTTCGCGTCTTGTTCCGTTTTCTCCGCTCCCGCTAGCGCATCCGCCACCCGAGTCCCGAGTCCCATTGATTCGGCGGCGGCCTCGACCTTCGCCGCCCGCGCCCGCCCTGCGCCACCCGCCCCGCGCCCGGGGTTGCCTTCTACGGAACGCGCGGCCTTGCATCAACATGACCACGGTTACGTCGAGTGACGTACTTCCCGATACGGACGTTAATAAACCGGTTTTATTTCCACTGATAGCGGCCTTTGAACCCGCACAGGTGCGGCAGAGATCAAAGATGGCATACACTTATGTAGTGTTTGCTTGTTTGTCGCGTAGGATGACTCTAGGGAGCTACCTCCATCGTCGTAGTTTTATTTTTAGACTTCCCGAAAACCACTTACAATGCTTCACAGTGGTTGTTATAGTTAGAATAAACTACCGGGATCTGCAATTTAAATAGATAAACTCTGTAATAATGTTCAAATTATAAGAGAAAAACATAGAATAAAACGACTTTAAATGGTGTAACTTCCAGGCGTCCATCATGTTATCGTATCCAGACTATAATAGTGCTCAGTTGTAATTACCACTCAAGGTTATACCTACATTCTGGCCGACCGCGTCAAAGGTTGCTTAACTTCACTGAGCAGCTGTTAGGAGCACCTATTTACATAAAATGTCATCCTCATTGAGGTATACGGTATCCTAAAAATACTAAAAGCAAAATAATAACCTAAACGCTCTTCCACGTCCGCGCAAGCAAATCGATAGCTACGCCGATGGCGCAGCGAGTGCAGTGCGGGTTCACATCCGGAGGCTGTCGCAGTTCGTGTGACGTCATCGTAATTTACTGTCCATAGTGCCGCGAGTGCGCGCACAGCCACGCTCAAGGCCGCGTTGCCGCCTCTGCAGCCGCACCTGCGCTTGCGCTCGCGCAATGTTACGCCAAATTATGTCACAGTAGTAATCAAGAATAAAACTTGTAAACAAGTGGCGGTGGCGCCCTCTGTGCGGATGGAAGGTCGCGTGCCGCGCGGCGTGCTCGTCACGTGCTGCTCGCGCGCTGCTTTATCGACGCTGCGGTGCTCAGCCAATGACAGCGCACTCCACTGCACCGACGCGGCCTCGCGCGCCAATCGCGTGCTGATACACTTCGATCACAGTGCGCACATGTGACCGGACTTTGCAATAACTTTTTAAATTTTCCCTTTTCCCTCTTTCTGATCGTATTGTTTTCTTACTTATAGTGAGTTTTCGGATCAAAAGCTGCGACATTTCCGCAAGCTACAGTAATATTATAATGAATCGGAACGGTGAGTCCGCAATATAATACTGTACTTCGTATCTTCTTGATTATAATTATTATTTCCGTATAAGTGTCGTGCCGCTAGCGCCATCCGTGGCGTTTTCCGACACTACTGTCACTACCGAGGTAAAGAAGAGTTCTTGCTCTCTAAACGGTCGTGTAGACAGACACACCGCTGTAAACCGTACACTGTCGAGCTTTGGAATAAGTTACCGGCAAAACTCACAGGTGGCGCTGCATGGACGCTACGGATGGAAACATGAATTTTTCAGTAGAAAATAATAATTAAATTACATACATGCGTTCTACAAAGTATATCAATAATTATTACTAAAAAGTGTAGTAGATATTTGACACTACTGGTATTATTACAAAGAAACAGGGCCCAATGAACTCAAGATCCCTAAATATAAATATTTTCGAATTACACCTACTAAACATTAGTCCAAAGATTTATTAGTCATTTTGACTGAAAAAATTAAACGACAATATTTTTATTGAAATTACATTTCATAAAATAGTAAGGACATTGATAGAAGTAGTCATTGGGACATTTTATTAAAGTTTCTTAGAAACATAACGCACATACATAGATAAGTAAGGTAAGGTAGGTAAGTTTTATTTGATTATTGATTAATGTGTGATACTCTAGTCAATAAAAAAAACTTATGCCAAGTAAGTTTTGTTTTATTTATTATTTGTGTTTACTATTTACTTTATTATTTGTTATCTGCGGATACATGGTTGTATTAAAAAGTAGTGTAATCAATGTTGACTGTATTTTTCCAGTTAAAAAAGGAGTTTCCATTTGGCGAAGATAAAAAAGTAATTTATATTTAGTTTCTCCGTCCGTAGACTAGCATAAAAACTTTATGTTCTCAGTTGACAATATAACATAACAAGACATTTGTATATATAAGTTGTTATATATATTATATACATATGTTTATAAATATAACACGTTTTAGGGTTCTATTATTTTAGTAAGACGCGTTACCTGCCTTAATGACTATACAGCGCAGTTTAAGTTTGTGTAGACGTAAAATGAGAACCGTTATTTGTTGTTATTTTACTCCTTCAATTTAAATTGTCGTGTTACTTCTTTCCTTCGCACTTCGGTGTTTCTATTAGCTTCGAGTTTAGGCGTACAGAGGCTGTGAGTGGTGGTGTACCTACTGGTGAGTAAATTTATTCATCATCATCATCAGCCAGAAGACGCCTACTGCTGAACATAGGCATCCCCCTTTAACCTCCACACTGAACGACAGCCTGCTTTTTGCATCCACTGGACGCCCGCGACTCTCACAATGTCGTCGGTCCATCTTGTGGGAGTCCTACCTACGCTGCGTCTTCCGGTTCGTGGTCTCCACTCAAGAACCTTTCTTCCCCATCGGTTGTCAAGTGAAGTGTATGTGGGCTTCCCTGCAACAGGAAGGAATGGAACAAACTTGTAGCCTGAGAGATATATTCTAGGCCAAGGCCAGAGTGAATATGTATCTTCTAAGTCTGCGTGCTTCATCTAGAACCACGTTGTCACTCATACCAATAGACGAGTTGGTGGTCAAACGAGAACAAAAAAAAGTCAAGATGAAACTCAAAAAAAAAAAAAAATTGAATAAGAGTGTTTGGAATGGATCTTATGCGTTATTCAGAAGAAAAGAGTCAACCAATACCGTAGAGGGGTACTTAGTATACTTAGCCTATGAACAATACCGATGTTAACTCACATTATTTCTAAAAGAAGGTTGTACGAAGGAACGTCGTCATTCCTCATTGCCTGAACTACGTCAAAGTTTGACGCGCGTCACAGATATACACAACCGCGCGTGCAGAGCTTGAAGAAGAATAATTAAACCCAACACGGGGAAGAACAAAAAAAAAGAAAAAAGAAGATTCAAGACAT
Source organism: Agriopis aurantiaria (assembly GCA_914767915.1). Lineage (NCBI taxonomy): Eukaryota > Metazoa > Arthropoda > Insecta > Lepidoptera > Geometridae > Agriopis > Agriopis aurantiaria. Next base: position 2,811,169 of record OU611985.1, on the reverse strand, counting down.
ACAGCACACATGGTTCTGAAGCTCCAGAGACAGTCTACATTGGAATTATATTAAAAAAAAACAATTTTACTATCAATGTTTAAAAAAAGTTTACTGGGAATAATTTGTAAAATTAATGCCTTGCAGTTTTTATTCCACTTAAGAGTATAGTTACCGTATTATATATATATATATTTTAATTATAAATAGTTTATTGCGGTTTTATATTAAATTTTAAATTTTGGTTTTGTTAAAAAAATTAAGAAATTTATACTAATTTAGATCTGAAATCAGTATGTGTATATTATATCAAGTGATTTCTGCCGACATAAGTTAATTATATTTTTTTATATATATTACGAACATGGAATGTTATTTAAGTTACTAAAGTATAAAATAAACTGTAATTACCGATAATACGCCTTATTTAAATACAAATTGATTTAAAAATTATGTTTATTTTAATTAAATGTTTATTTATGCTATTGACTCATTATCTAACCCTTGTAAACCTCTTGATACGTTAAAATAACCACAGAGAGGTTAAACCCCGCCAGAATCCTGCGACTGTGTTTCTGATTTAAAATAAAAACACAATTTTTCTTCCCTCAAAATAATTGTGTTAGTTAAATAACTTATATTTATTTACGAAGAAATTTTACATTATTTCTGAGTGGGCATGGTAGAAAACATTGTCCTATTTTGTCTTTATTTGTACAAACTACCACTGTCGGTCAAGTTGACCCCTAGAAAATTATTTTTATTATAATTATTAGCCTGCATCATCCCACTGCAGGACAAAGGCCTCCCTTCCCTCCTTCCAGAAAAGTACTTAGGTAAAATAAAAAGAGGTCAACTCGGATACGCGTCCAAGTTTATTGCCGCCGAGTTTACCCCTAGCTCTATGCATGTACCCTCAATAAGTACAACATAAACCGTTGTTTTTCTTTCGTTTGAGACACGCGTCTCGCCGCCGCCGCGCGCTAAGCAAAAGAGCTCAACGCGCGTCGCGTGCTGTGTACATAATTATCTCAAATCATTCGAAAAATAGCGATATGGTAAGGTGGCGTAGCGGGTGCGAACGCATCTGCCCTATATCAGGCTTGATGTCTTTAGTTGTACTCATTCTGTAGACGACCTCGCCGCCCCTTTTTTGCATTTGGAGTATTGGCCCATTAGTGTCGCTACAAATTTGTTTGTGTGTGAAAAGTGAGTATGTGAGCCATACTAACAGTTTTTGCGTTAAGCTGAATAGTTAAAAAAAAGGTATGAAAAAACGGAGAAATTTAAATGCGAATGCCAATAAGCAATAGGCATGTGCCCTAATATTTCATTTATAACAAAAAACAGGCTTACGATTTTTTTTTACTAAATACATTACACATACTGATAAATCTCTGCGATATGAGTGTTTAAGGTTTTTGGTGAGGACAGAGAGGGGATATTCTGTCCTTTTCTCGCAAAACGTGTGTTAGTATAGCATTTGTAAGGTGCGCCTGAGGCGTGACGTCATAGCTCAGTATAGTGCGCTCTCTGTCTAGCATGAAATTAAAATATCATGTTACATATTTTTGAACTAAGTAATTTTAATTTTGTTTTTGTTGATGGGCTCTTTTTTGATCAGATTTTTTAATGAGGTAATACAAATTATTAGTCATATTGCACTAAGCCATATCTCCATTAATGTCTGATATACACCACACGGCTGTTCGCCTGCACACCGAGTATGCTGCACTATACTTTGTTTATTTATTTAATGCTTTTAGTTTGCGTTTGTTACAAACTTGCATCGAATATAAGTCTGGACTAGTCGTGACTAATATGCAGTTATTAATGAGAGATGCGGCTTGCCTAAGGTCATCTATCAAGCTTGCATCACGTGGTGCACGCGCCGCTTCGTTCATTCCTTTATTTTATTTTCTAAGCTCGCTTTGTTTTATTTACAGATTTCCTGTGCCACGGGGCTAGTTTCAACAAAAAATACGGTCAGTACTCGCCATCACTCCCACTTTGCTTGTTATCATTTTGAACTTTTCGCAATCAACAGGCACTCTCGCTTATATAAAAAATACTTGATGATCAATATTATAATTTTACGTATTTATTTCTCTTCTTAAATCTAGCTCTATCTCTCTCTCTCTCTCTCTCTCTATTTATTTCTCATCTTGAACTAAGCTCTATCAAGTGCCCAAGCTACCAGCGGTCAGGGCTGCGGAGTGAGGAACCTCCTGACGATGTGCGCCGTATTTAGGATGACTGCTTTATGTACCTGACCCTTGACCAAATGAGAGCCTCACAGGCTCTTTGCTGTAAAACCGTTCTTCGTGACCACTGGGAGATTATGTTAATAACCTCTATCAGTTTGCAGTAGACAACTTACTAACTTGAAATGTAACGTACTATGTGTTTTAAATAAAAAATAAAAATAAAAAAAAACTAGCGATCCGCCCGCCTGGCTTTGCACGGGTGTAATTTACGTGCGAAGCCGCGGCGGATCGCTTGTTATATATATAAACCTTCCGTGAAAAACTATCTAACTAATGGTGAAAACTGCATCAAAATCCGTTGCGTGGTTAGGAGGCGGCCATACAGACAGACAGACAGACAGACAGACAGACGCGGAAAGTGACTTTAATTTATATACTATGTAGAGAAGAGATAGAGAAGAGAAGTTTTTCGCTCTTTTATATCGATTTAAACAATGCTTGAAGCGAGTATTTATGTTGTGCCTATCAACATATTATTCAAACAACTTCATAAGTATGCTACATTAGGTACTTTGACAGACTATTAAAAATCTCACCTTGCATGATGTTCCAATTACTAGAAAATCTAGAAATACTGCTGATATTGACACGATGCCACTGAAATTACACCGGCTTAGTGCAGGTGCAGGTGAGTAGAGCCAGGGGTACAAATGCTTTCCAAATAGAAAGATAGGCTGATGTCATTCTGCTTCTGTTATTTAAACAGTGCTTTTTAGCCACCGTAACACCAGCAGTACGCCAATGGCGCGCCGACACGAAAATGCTCCAGCACTGCACTAGCTGGTGTCTGGTAGTTTCTGGGAGCAGTACAGCTGCGGTATATCAACAAATAGTCCATAACAATATATTATAACACATCGTTCGGCTGGGCAGCGTTCGGTAAACTTCGCAACGTCATCTCGTCCAAAATACCTCAGTGCCTTAAGACGAAAGTCTTCGACCAGTGTGTGTTACCAGTGATGACATACGGCACTGAAACGTGGTCTCTCACTATGGGCCTCATAAGCAAGCTCAAAGTCGCACAACGAGCTATGGAGAAGGCTATGCTCGGGGTTTCTCTACGAGATCGAATCAGAAATGAGGAGATCTGTAGACGAACGAAAGTCACCGACATAGCCCACCGGATTAGCAAGTTGAAGTGGCAGTGGGCAGGCCACATATAACGCAGAACAGATGGCCTATGGGGCTGAAAGGTTCTGGAATGGAGACCACGGACCGGTAAGCGCAGCGTAGGACGTCCACCCACAAGCTGGACAGACGACCTAAATGCTGGATGCAGGCCGCTTCAAACCGGCCCTTTTAGAGATCGATGGGGGAGGCTTATGTGCAGCAGTGGACGTCCTATGGCTCAAATGATGATGATGATGAATATAACACATTGTAGCGTTTGGAGCAACAACAGACTCGCCATCCACTAGAGTAAAGTCACAGCCAAATACCCTTGGGGAACAAGCTCTTCTTGCAGAGCGCTTGGTGACCAAAATGCTGGCGTTTTCACGCTCAACGCATAAGTATTGCCAATCAGCGTAGCTGCCAGCATGGTGGCTACGCTGGCAGTCCGGCTCAACGGTCTATGGGCAGTACAACTGTTTTTGTACATAATAGGCTGAATAGTTTAGGTATTTATATTTAGTATCAGTTAACTTGTATTTTATTTTATTTAATAAAGTCACTTGCCTGAACAACGATAAGTATTGCCAATCAGCGTGGCTGCCAGCATGCTGGCTACGCTGGCAGTCCGGCTCAACGGTCTATGGGCAGTACAACTGTTTTTGTACATAATAGGCTGAATAGTTTAGGTATTTATATTTAGTATCAGTTAACTTGTATTTTTTTTATTTGATAAAGTCACTTGCCTAAACAACGTGTTATTAACTTAGAATATCAAATCCATCTTAAACGTGGAAATGTATGTGGTAAATAATATTATCAAGGCACGTGTTTTCCTTAAACAGGCGCATTATTCTCTACCTGACCTTTTTACGATTCGGGAACACACGCCAGTCCTAAAAATAGTTAACATCTTGTAACGTTTTACTGTATGCTGCTTCCGTTTTTTATTTAGAAAAACAAAAGAAAGTGTGTGAGCGTTTCAGTTAATAATTTCTACCAAGGATGCACAATTATCTGAAGGTGGCAATCTCGGTCGAAGGTAGATGCGATGAAAATACATTTATAACCACCAATTTCGTAATCGAAAGTGATAAGGCCGCCGATTGGTCCACTAGTTTTTTAAGCTGTTTTATCATATGTATGTATTTTGTGTTGTAAACAATAAACTATTTATGTATCTAACAATCAATGTCGAAAAACGAGAGGTGTTATAAGTTTGACGCTTATGTCGGTCTGCCAGTGTTTGTATAGGTGTGTGGCTACGTAGCTCTTCGTTTTCAGAACACTCCTCTCAAGGTTTCCGAGAGTATCCAAATTCTGATCTTCGACATTTCTGCAAATGTTTTGTTCCGCGGTCACATCGCAAGCAAGCCCAAGCTTACTTCCAAGAAACTTGGTGTGCTTAACAAGCTACTGGTAAGAGTCAAAGGCTTTTGCTTTATAAAGCGCAAGCCTGACCTCACATGGAGTACTGCCGGAATCTTTGGAACTGAGCCCAAAGTATCAACTTGAGCCGCTTGATGCATTATAGCGTAGAGCTGTCAGAATTGTGGACACATGTAATGTTTGCCCAAAATGTAGTTTTTAAGTAATTCTAAATACCTATTTTAAAAAAAATCCTGTAAGTGGTAGAATGGCTTACGACCTTCAGTTTTTCTTCCAAAATATGACCGCAATAGGCATGCGTCCTCATGTTTAATTTATTACAAATAACCGGCTTAGTGAGGAATATAACTAAATACAATACACATACTGAAAAAATAATTTAAATTGGCTGATAAATCTCTGAGATATGAGCGTTTAAAGTTTTAGGTGGGGTTAGGGAGGGGATGCTCTATCCCTTTCTCACAAAGCGTGTGTTAGTATAGCATTTGTATGGCGCTCCTGGGCCGTGACGTCACGGCTCAGTATAGTGCGCTCTCTGTCTAGCATGAAATTTAAATGCTTATATCTGCTTATATCTTATTTATTTTTGAACTAATTTTAATTTTGTTTTCGTTGATGGGATCTATTTATGATCAGCTTTTTTATGAGGTAATAAAAAAATATTAGTCATCATGCCTATTGATGCTTCAAACGAAGAGTGAATGGAGTCATCAAAGGTTGTCACAACGCACCCCTAATGATCCGGGTATTGTAGGTGTACTGATGGTGACTACTTACCATCAGGTGGCCCGTAATTTATTTGTCGACGATATTTTTTTTAAAGATAGTAAAAATTGAAAAGGTATTAAAGTCGATTAAATACCTACGGGAAGGATGTGGGTATAGTGTATAGTGGATTACGAGACGTATGCTGGATTGGATTTGGAAGCCGCGTGGACAAGCTAGTAGATGATATAGTTCTTAATTTGAAATACTTGAAGTGGCCTGTAGTGATAGAAAATACATTACATTATAAAAAAGATGGATGAAGCTGATGAAGATGATGGAGAGGTGATCCTTACAACCTTCGCTTCGATATTAGCAGGTCCAGCCAATTTTACGTAAATCAATGTTTACGCAAAGCACTGTTTGAAGGTTTACATGTGTTCCGAAACTTAGTTCCGAGTTTTCTAAGACACGTGTTACTCTGACGTACTAAGCTCCAACTTGTAAATACAACCTTATAATTTTATCAAACTAGCGTCTGCCCATGGTTTTGCTCGCGTCTCGAAGTGGTGTATAATAATAAACTTTCAATCAACAACCCTACTCATAATTAACCTTATATTTTCATTAAATACTCGGTCACTTTTTTATGTTGATAAACAGGTAAACACAGATAAAAAAAATATTGATAATAGATTAATCATTATAAATCAGCGTATTTCATGTAAAAGTAATAATTAAATAAATTTATATTATATAATATTATATATATTAATAAATTAGTTTATAATTACATATTTTATTATAATAATGTTACATAGTGTCCATAGTTATTTAGATAACATTTTCTTTCGCTTTTAAAAAGTCGTCAAATCGAGTAAAATGTTTTTCAACGAGCCAGTTTTTTAATTTAATTTTAATATATATATTGTCGCTGGCGGAACTTGTGACATCCTTTGGCAAACACTTGTATATTTCGGGCACGTGAGTCAATTTCCCTGAGCACGCGAGCCGTCACGAGACTGTTCACGTTACGGAGGTTACACTTACACTAGTGGCGGTCTCCTCGCTTTTTAAACGAGTCCAGGGGCCTTACGGACAACTGCTATTACAGGCACCTAATCCGCTCAGTTGGAAAATCACGCGACCGCAAACCTTATCGTGCCCAGATACGGTTTGCGGTCGCGTGATTTTCCAACTGAGCGGATTGGGTGCCTGTAATAGCTGTTGTCCGTAAGGCCCCAGGTTGTGCCTCACATTGAGAGCTGCCTGCATTATCACAATTGAGGGTAGCGTCGGTATACCGAGCGACTTAAAGAATGGTTTCGCTGATGTTCGGCGTGACACCTAACAATCGCTCTTATTGCCCGTTTCTGCATCCTGAAGGCACGCAATCTGTCGGCCGCGTGCCCCCGCATGTAATGGCCGCATGACTTAATTTTTTTTTTTTTAATCAGTGATTTAAATCACACTTGATTTTTTTGCATAAAACTTTATTGATTAATTAAAATCATAATGTAATGGGGCTAGAAATAAAAAATACTAAAAATTAACGTTTGTATTTTATTTTACAAAATATTGAACGCCCACATCAAAATACAAATAAAATCTAAATTTTTTCAAACTGTTCGACCTACCACCTGCATTCTTCAGTCTTCCCGTGGTGCATGTGACTGCGCCGAAATATCGGTAGCTCATTCCACAACCGCACCACGGTAAATATCCCGTAAATAATAATATAACTTTAATTTCTTCAGTAGTTGTATTACATTTAATTATACTTTTCACTAGCCTGTTATTTTTAACAAATCAATAACCTTTCCGATAGCCTATTATTAATTATTAGGATAAGTTAGGAACTAAATTAAACTTCAATATAAAGTTACTTTTGATACAATATTATATTTTCGTACTTTCGTACTTTGACTGGACAGGACTTAGCTACGTTAAAAGTCTGTTGCGACTGCAGAATGTTTTATATTTTTTTAAGAAACAATTACAAACATATTTTGATTTTGCTAGTGGGAACTAGTGCACTAGAAATTGTGTGGGAAAATAAGATAATTTTCTATATTATCGGAAACTAGGAAAATAAGCAGTTTTTTCCCGGCTACAAAGGATTGATAACAAATAATAATCTATTATCTTTAAACTACCTGTGTTTAAAGTTTAGTGCAACAAAAATGCGTTGACAATGGTGAATAAATAAATTTGGCAAGAAAATTTTAATTGTATTTTATATATAATTGAATTTTATTATAATTATTATAATATAGGTACATATTTTTTTACAGTACAATTCAGTTATATACAGAAATATTAATGATAAGTTCAGCGGGTTCAGTACAATATTTTTTTGACCCTTGCAATATTGTGCAGGGTCTACAAATCATTGGCTTAATTTTTCTTGTCTTTGTACTTGTAGGTATAACGGAAGTTATAAAGAGGCGTTTAAATAATAACCAATGGGTGTTGTATTTTGGCTATTAGCCCTTTTTTCCCGCGTCCCGGCGCTACGCCGCCATGCCGGCCGTCGCTACGTCACTGCTACGCTGCTACAGACTCCAGTCGGTGCTACGGTATCCCTCTACGTAGCTATGAAGCGGCGGCACGCAGAAGGGTGCATCGTTTCCACTGATAAATTGAAAGCTTTCGTCAGGTTGTATTGGTAATATTGTCATAAATCAATCTGTGGTCATTGCTTAAACATAAACCTTACTTAGAAACGTTAGGAAAGTTTATCTTTGCTTAAAACCGCACTACCAACGCTGACAAAACTTATCACGTGCGATAGAATTAAGGGTTAGTAAAAACACGCATTATTGTAATTTCCTAGTAAGATCGAAGCAGAACGAATAACAATAATATCCTAGTGGCACTGAACGGTTATGGGCAAGCGTGGCGCTTACCATTAGGCAAGCAACTTACTCGTCTCATCGCTTGGTTATATTTGATGCTAGCTATCCTCGACCACCTAAAAAACCCTAAAGTAGTTTTTGTGTTTATCGCAGACAAACAAAAATGTAGTTCCATAGTATTACTATAAATGCCGTACTAAAACGTATACATATTGTAAGGGGGAAAAGTCGGGGGGAAAGAAAAAAATAGGTTTTAATGTTTATATAATATTTTATTTATGTTTATGTACAACACACAACGGAAGGGTTAACTTCCGTTGGGTAAAATTAGAAGAGGACAGGGAGACGGTCGTTTCGGTTTGCCTTCGCCTTCTTTAAATTTACACTATCTTTAAAACAGCTTAAAATAACGTTACCCACAAAAGATATACGGTTCAGCCGTATATCCGTGTCCCAAACCCCCCCAGTAATTAATGTTATAATGAACCGTCCAGGCCCACCACGCTTCACGGAGCGTAGCAACTCCAACACCTCAGCCCAACCAATCACCCCAGCCCGGTCAAACACCTCAGCTCGGCCAATCACCTCAGCCTGGCCAAACACCTCAGCTCGGCCAATCACCTCAGCCTGGCCAAACACCTCAGCTCGGCCAATCACCTCAGCCTGGCCAAACACCTCAGCCTGGTCAGACACCTCAGCTCGGCCAATCACCTCAGCCTGGCCAAAGACCTCCTAGAATTGACCAAATGTCATGCTTTAAACTAGATAAAAAGATAAACAATTTTACACTACTCAATAATTGTGTCATAATGTTAATATTTTATTAATTTCGGAAATCTACCTTTTCACTATATACAACAGAATGAGTTTTGGACATTAAATCAAACGAACGGCATTATTACACTTTGTGGCTTTAACTTTTAAGGTTTGTAATGGAATTTGAACGTAATCTACACATTTACGGGCAAATCCGCTTACCAAAATATGAGTTGAAACTACTACAAGAAGATTAGGACAATTCACATACCAAGTTGGAGGATGGAATCCAGGCAATCACGTAGACAAGCACACCGACAAAATCCACAACGCAGCGTCAAAAGCTGTAACCGAAATAACACCAATTTACATCACACTGTCAAAATAAAACGTGGATTGCGTCGCACAATCGCACATCCGACACTTACTCAAGTTTCGAAGGCCCTCCGGCCTGGAGAACGTCCACTAAGTTTGGTAAAAGGACGGCAAGCAGCCGGCCTAATCCGAAATGAAAATGGTTCAAGAACTCCTGTCTGAAACAATCCCAGAAAACATTGTAAACACACGCAACCGCAACACAATTGGAACACTGGCAGTCTCACTATGTTTCCACGAGGAAAAGACTCACCTCAGCACTATCAAACAACAAAATATTTGCGTGGAAGAAACAACGCCTCGTGCAAGAAAATCAAATCGTCTCCTACGGCTCAAACCGGAAAAAACAACTTACGGACATGACGTCAGTAGAAATAGACATTGCCATTAGAAAAAGTCAATAATACACCACAGATTAGCTCAAGTCACTTACTTGCTGGCTTCATATGCACACGCACACTCCATACGAGCTTAAAAGTGACATTGACAGATTAGGAACAGACTTGACGTTGACAAGGACAAACCGGACTTCACTGTCTGTGTCAAATCAGTCACAACACGAGAATGAATAACATTGCATTTTGTAAACAATTATAAAGCTATTTAATTACAAAGTTTTAGTTTCTTCGATTTCCAAGACATAAAAACGAGCACAGTGTGATGGAGAAACTGCGGAATGTTTCTTCTAGGTTTCTTCCTCCCTTAGTTCTAACAGAGATGCCGAAATAACACAGTAAGTAGTCATAACATTCCGACACGACAAAACCTGGAGTTCACTGAAAAAACAGGGTTACAGTACTCCCCCAATCACCAAAATTTTGCGAAGACTTGAGAAAAATTCAGCTGGCCCTCCAGCTTTCCTACCAAGAAACATGTAAGTCCGTACAACAACTCAATTAACGATATAAATTCAAACTAATTAGCTGATAAATTTGACCGAGAATAAAATAACTTGAATAGCTTTAGCTCACACACAATACAACTAAACAATACCCTCCACCACTTAACAAAATCTTAACCGACTGACACTTAAAAGAAGGTGCAACAACTAAAGAAAACCCAATGAACCACCACCAAGCATGCAATAACTAACCTAACTTAAACCTAAGTTCCGACCTTGGCATCGCTGACGAACACTTATAGAGTGTCCGACAACACAACGAAGTTGGCCTACGGCCCTACTTGCCCAACACAGTATCACAATCACAACAGACGAAAAATAATTAAGCGACGCACTTAATATCTTTTACATGACATTCCGTACGCCTCCCATTCACATCCTCTAGCAAATACACTAATCGGGAGAGCTTCCGCACCACAGTACACTTCTCAAACCGCGGTGCCAATTTATAGGAAAAATGTCGCGCCGCATCACTCCGGATATGAGTACGACGCCAGACCAGGTCACCCTCAGCGAATTCCACATCTCTCCTTCGTTGATTATAGTACTTCGCATTTCGCGCATGGGACTTTTTCAACGCTTCATCAACTCGTTGAAAGACTTCCTTCAACTCTCCTAATTTATCGACATAATCATCCCTAGCACAAATAGTGATATCATCGAGATCCTCACTATCACCATATACACTACCATTAACAACAGCTTCCCTACCGTGCGCAATCATAAAAGGAGTATAAGACGTAGAGTCATTGACAGCAGTATTGACAGCAAATTGTATCTGACACAGCTTACTGTCCCACCCACGCTGATCATCACCAACAAGAGCAGCTATCGCAGTGACGATGGTACGGTTATACCGTTCCACCGTATTGACCTGCGGACAATACGTCGGCGTATAGTGTACTTGGGGAATGCAGTATTTTTCGAATAATTCCTTCACTTCACGACCAATAAATTGAGGGCCATTATCGGCTATCACAGTTTGTGGGATACCGTGGACTAAAAATACTCGTTCTTCTAAACGTTGCGCTACCGCAGCACTCGTAGCACGCCTCAAAGGAAACAACAAGCAATATTTGGAAAAACAACACACAACCACAAGGAGATACTCGTTCTGCTGCCGCGACTTCGGGAGCGGTCCGACTAAATCTATGCTAAGACATTGAAATGGTCTTCGGCAGACTTTAGGATTCCCGAATAGACCAATAGTAGGCTGATTAGGGTGCTTATATGCCTTACACGTCGTACACTCTGAAACATAATTTTCTACATCCCGATACATGCCCGGCCAATGAAATCGTAGGCGCAAACGTTTATACGTCTTCTCAATCCCAAAATGAGCACCTAAAGCAGAATCATGACAATCCGAAATACGAGCCTGCCTTGCATCAGAAGGAACCACTTCCTTCCAATCAAAATCACCAGTCAACGAAGTTTTACCCTTGGTGTAACGGTAAACCTTCCCATCGATAATTTGATAATTGGGGCACGTCTGGGGTCTATCCCTACAACGTGAGTAAATATTGTTAAACCACGGGTCATTTACGGAGGTATTGAGAACAGATACTGGTACAGAACGCGAAAGAGCGTCCGGCACAACGTTCTCAGACCCTCGTCTATGCACAATAACAAAATTATACGGCGAAAGCCTACACCCCCAGCGTTCTAAACGTCCCGTAGGATTCTTCAGGTTGAGAAACCACTTCAAACTCGCATGGTCCGTAATAATATTGAAGGGTTTAGGTCCTTCAAGGTACGGCCGAAAATGTTCCACCACATTCACAACAGCCAACGCTTCTCTTTCCGTCGCTGAATAGTTGCGCTCTGGCCCGTTCAGGGAACGACTGTAATACGCAATCGCATGCTCCTCACCGTCAACAAATTGTGTCAACATTCCTCCAACGCCGACTTCTGAAGCATCAGAATGGACGACAAACGGTGACGTAAAATCCGGACACGCCAATACAGGAGCAGACGTCAACGCACTCTTTAATTCAAGAAACGCAGACTCAGCTTTCTGGGACCAAACAAAAGGAGGTCTACCCTTACGGGTAGAGGTAAGAGCATTCAAAGGCGCAGCAATGGTGCTAAACCCTCGAATGAAACGTCGATAATAAGAAGCGGTGCCAAGGAAACGTTTAACGTCCTTGGGACAGGTAGGTATAGGAAAGTTTGTAATCGCCTTAATCTTATCAGGATCAGTCCTCAATCCCAACTCATCTACAACATAACCCAGATACTTCAACTGTTTCCGAAAGAAACAACACTTGGAAAGATTAATAGTAAGGTTAGCCGAACGCAAACGTTCCAGCACTTTCAGGAGGAGCTCTATATGTTCCTGAAAAGTCTTACTCACCACAATTACATCATCTAAATAAATGAATACACGCCCATCAAATTCAGGACCAAACAGTTGATCCATCAGCCTCTGCTGGCTAGCAGGTGCTGAAGTCAAACCAAAACACATGACCTTGAATTGGAACAATCCTCGGGACGGTACAGTGAACGCGGTCTTCTCCTTGGAAGAGGGGGACAAGGGTATTTGCCAAAAGGCAGCTTTTAAGTCAAGAGAAGAAAGAAAACGCGAGTCTCTCAGCTGGTCGAGGATGCTGTTAATGTAAGGAAGCGGATACGCATCATGTTTTGACACCTCGTTTAATTTTCGGCTATCTAAACAAAACCTCAATTCCCCATTCGCCTTCGGAGCCATAGTAATCGGATTGTTCCATGGGCTAATGCTAGGCTCGACCACATCCATTTCTAACATTTCATCAAGCTGTCGATTCAAATCTTTTAACTTATCAGGCGACATCACGTAATAGCGCTGCTTAATTGGAGCAGCATCACCGGTATCAATATGGTGGGATATCAAATGAGTCCTACCCAACCCTTTCTTCTCAGCTGAAACTTCCTCAAACAGTTTACAAACATCGTCTGCCATTTTTTTTTGCTCATTCGATAGCACATCAAAAGGGTGCAACCTATTTAATTGAGACACAACAGCATCACAAGGTTTTTGAAACACAATCAAATCTTCTTGAGATTTCGTCATACGCAACACGTCAGGCGCCAAGTTAAAAGCTTTCCAAAAATCAATACCAAATATCAAGGACGAAGTCACCCCAGGAATCACATAAAACTTCACCACACGTTGAACTCCTTTCACTGTAACCGGTAAAAACATATACCCAAGAACTGCGGAACTGGAACCATTCGCAGTCACAACATTGTCCAAGTCATCCGACTCGTGCAACACAGCCAAGTCAGTAAAATATTCCCTAGCCGAACCTCCAATAATTGAAACTTCGGCCCCCGAATCTAAAAGACCAGAAAAAGGTAAACCACCAATATCAACATTCAAGTACGGACGAGCATCTATACAATTTGTACGGACCGTTGCCACATTAGGTTTGTAATTTCCAAGGAAAGCACGCACATAATCACACCAGTCTTTCCACTCCCTAATGGACGTCAAGCAACGACCCTTCGCATTTAGTTTTTTGTCAGAGGGGCTGAACCGTTCGATGCACAACGTGGACAAGATCTGCTCGTCACCCCTTTTTCACCACACTTATAACACACCAAAGAAGGTGGAGCCTTACACTCGAGAAGGACATGCCCTGCTTCCCGGCAACGCACACAAAACTTATCGACTACAGCCGCCACTGCTTCGCTTTTCCGAGTAACTTTACCCTTGTAGGTCAGGTCCGGGGACACGGCGTTTTGCGCATATTGCCTGGGCTCGGTAAATAATTCAGCCCTCTGTTTCGCAGCCTCCAATCGCCTACAATGTTTTTTCAAATCCGACAACGAAGAACAATCTAACAGGGCCAATTGGGTGGTATAAAACGGCCGCACATTGTACTTTACGATTTCAAATTTTTCACCATCACTTAATTGTCGACTCAACCTCGCAAAATAATTATGCATTACACTCAAATATTGAACTATTGATTCGTCGGGACCCTGCGTCCTGCAACGAATTTCCTGCAACAACCTATAATCAAAGTCATGAGGAAGAAATTCCTCTAAAAGCAATTCTTTAAGCTCCGTCCAGTCCTTCACATCTTCACGTATACTACGATACCAACACAATGCTTCATCACTAAATAATTCAGCCGCTGAATTATATAACTTCGTCACAGAAATATTTCGAGACCTTCGCAACTCCTCGAGCCTTTCTAGGTAAGCATGTACACTCCCCTTCCCATTAAACTTATGATTCAGAGTATGTACATGGGACACACGATCACAAGACACCACACGCACGTATTTACCATCTTCTGTTTGAACGGAATCCAAAAAAGGGTCAGGGCCACCGACAACACGAGGTTGTTCCTCCACAGGATCAAATTCGACGCTACTTTTGAAATGGTGCAATATACGGTCCATCCGCTTAGTTACTTGCAGTATACGTTCATCTAACTGTGCTTTAAGGGCACTATCCTCATCTACAATGGGTTCAACTCGAGTTAAACGATGAAAAAGATGATTGCCCAAAGCTTGGATCCGATTTAAATATTTAAGGAGCATAGGCTGCCGATCACAAATCTCTTCCAATTCCCCCAGTTTTACTTCAACAGTTTTTAATTCCGTCCGCACATCACCCTCAAATACACTTAAGTCATCGGTGGGTATTTCTGTATTTAATTTCTTAACCTGAGCACGCAACTTGTCTACGGTGCTTTCCGGCACAGCATCACGAATAGCTACTTCGTACGTTAACTCGTCTTTTGTTAAAAGTTGAAAATTTATGGGGCGTTCTTCCATTATGAAAGATTACGGGGTACGATTAAAATAGTACAACGTACAACTTATGGCGAACAAAGTAAGTAACACATCCACGACCGCCTAACTGTCCAACAACAATATTGTAATACAAAATATGGAAAATAATAGGTACTAATGTAATAAACCAGTTACAACATATAAATATTTAAAGGCCAAGTGAAGACAAACCGATCCGTCATTGAGCGAGAGACCAATGCCGGAGAATATTACCACGAACCGCCTAACGTCCCTGTTCGGGCGCCATTTGTAAGGGGGAAAAGTCGGGGGGAAAGAAAAAAATAGGTTTTAATGTTTATATAATATTTTATTTATGTTTATGTACAACACACAACGGAAGGGTTAACTTCCGTTGGGTAAAATTAGAAGAGGACAGGGAGACGGTCGTTTCGGTTTGCCTTCGCCTTCTTTAAATTTACACTATCTTTAAAACAGCTTAAAATAACGTTACCCACAAAAGATATACGGTTCAGCCGTATATCCGTGTCCCAAACCCCCCCAGTAATTAATGTTATAATGAACCGTCCAGGCCCACCACGCTTCACGGAGCGTAGCAACTCCAACACCTCAGCCCAACCAATCACCCCAGCCCGGTCAAACACCTCAGCTCGGCCAATCACCTCAGCCTGGCCAAACACCTCAGCTCGGCCAATCACCTCAGCCTGGCCAAACACCTCAGCTCGGCCAATCACCTCAGCCTGGCCAAACACCTCAGCCTGGTCAGACACCTCAGCTCGGCCAATCACCTCAGCCTGGCCAAAGACCTCCTAGAATTGACCAAATGTCATGCTTTAAACTAGATAAAAAGATAAACAATTTTACACTACTCAATAATTGTGTCATAATGTTAATATTTTATTAATTTCGGAAATCTACCTTTTCACTATATACAACAGAATGAGTTTTGGACATTAAATCAAACGAACGGCATTATTACACTTTGTGGCTTTAACTTTTAAGGTTTGTAATGGAATTTGAACGTAATCTACACATTTACGGGCAAATCCGCTTACCAAAATATGAGTTGAAACTACTACAAGAAGATTAGGACAATTCACATACCAAGTTGGAGGATGGAATCCAGGCAATCACGTAGACAAGCACACCGACAAAATCCACAACGCAGCGTCAAAAGCTGTAACCGAAATAACACCAATTTACATCACACTGTCAAAATAAAACGTGGATTGCGTCGCACAATCGCACATCCGACACTTACTCAAGTTTCGAAGGCCCTCCGGCCTGGAGAACGTCCACTAAGTTTGGTAAAAGGACGGCAAGCAGCCGGCCTAATCCGAAATGAAAATGGTTCAAGAACTCCTGTCTGAAACAATCCCAGAAAACATTGTAAACACACGCAACCGCAACACAATTGGAACACTGGCAGTCTCACTATGTTTCCACGAGGAAAAGACTCACCTCAGCACTATCAAACAACAAAATATTTGCGTGGAAGAAACAACGCCTCGTGCAAGAAAATCAAATCGTCTCCTACGGCTCAAACCGGAAAAAACAACTTACGGACATGACGTCAGTAGAAATAGACATTGCCATTAGAAAAAGTCAATAATACACCACAGATTAGCTCAAGTCACTTACTTGCTGGCTTCATATGCACACGCACACTCCATACGAGCTTAAAAGTGACATTGACAGATTAGGAACAGACTTGACGTTGACAAGGACAAACCGGACTTCACTGTCTGTGTCAAATCAGTCACAACACGAGAATGAATAACATTGCATTTTGTAAACAATTATAAAGCTATTTAATTACAAAGTTTTAGTTTCTTCGATTTCCAAGACATAAAAACGAGCACAGTGTGATGGAGAAACTGCGGAATGTTTCTTCTAGGTTTCTTCCTCCCTTAGTTCTAACAGAGATGCCGAAATAACACAGTAAGTAGTCATAACATTCCGACACGACAAAACCTGGAGTTCACTGAAAAAACAGGGTTACAATATGACGAAAAATAATAAATTTTATTACACCTTACGAATTTTACTATTCAAAATGTAATAAATATTTAATAGTTCCTAAAATAATTAGTGTAAACAATTCAGTTTTTTAAGTGGAACCTATATCACATCCACACAAACTTTTGCGTGTGTTATTTCAGTATGATAACCACCGTTTGCCAATTTCTTTGACTAGGGAAATCTCGGCAGAGCTAAACGCATTCGCATTCTAACAAATTTTGTGTTAGCAAAAGGTCCTGATCAATAAAATATATTTGCATGTAGTTATATCTAAAAACACAGCTTCAGTGGATTCCCCGCCCTAATGACTTCATTTGTAAATACGAAAAGACATAGTAAAACATTGTTTACATTCGATTAGCTCGATTACAAAAAACGTAAATAGTGCGAAAGTCAGCCAATCAGTATCGACATCACGACGGGATTCGGGTGGAGTTGATGAGTAGCGGTAGGCTGTAGAGGCGGGTGGCGGGCGGGGTGGGGAAAGCCGGTGTGGGGGGGAAACACGTGCGCGGCGGCGGCGTGCACGTTGCGAGCGAGCGTGGTGCGCGCACGTGTCGGTGCGCGTGCCGCAGTTGTGCGCTGCCACCGGCTCCTTCAATCCTCCCGCGATTCTCTCCGGGATCAGTCGCGCCTTGTTCGCTCCATTTTTACACGCAGCAACAATTGAGAGTATCAAGGTGCACCGGGGCGGCCCATCAACGCGAGGTTGGCTGCCGCCCCGCTACGACAGGCATGGGTACATCGACATGGGCACGGACTCGAGGCCGGGTCTCCCGCAGGCGTCGAAGCTGGTGGATCCACCCTCGCCGCAGCCGTCGCCATCACACTACGAGCACTGCTTTCGCCAGCCGGCGCCACCGCCGCAGATCAGCAGCAATAACAAGTCATGGGTCGAACAGGCTGGTCAGTACTCTGTCGCTCTGTAGCCTTTCCAGCACACCACCACCGAACTACCATGAAAACCCACGCCACCGCGACCTGTAACTTAATTATTGAAGTTCCTGTTTATGTACTTTTAATAGACGCGACAAGTGATTGTAAGTAATTTGTGCACTTATTCAGACAGATGCTAATGTTATAACAGCAGCAATGGTACGGAAAAGTGTACTCACTCACCATTACAAGATTCGTACTCAATGATTTCATTTATGATACGTACTGCCTAAGAATGGGCAACTCCCTGCCGTCCTCCTTGTTTCCTGTGAACTAAAATCTAGGCTAGAGTGATTCAAGACTAGGCTAGAGTGAATAGATTTCTTTTAGACCAACTTGTTCCTTCCTCGGCCACCGTCGCTTATCATCAGGCGAGTTGGTGGCCAACGTTCTATAAAAAAAAAGACTACGGCTATTTGAACACGGGGTTGAAGAGTATTGGTATAGAGTTAAAAGTATTAGTCATTGTTTAAGGCTAATTTTCAAAAGAAGTAAATCACATTCACACTACCTTAAAGTGCATTCATCGAATACTTTCATACCAGTTTATTCACTTGCATAATGAACTTTGATGGAAGTGTAAATCATCGCAAACAAACATCAGCAACAGACGATGCTTAGAATTCCGTATCAACCTACCGAAAAGTTCATTCAACAAAACGTGTTATTCATTCAAAAACCCCACTTCATGTAAAACAACCAAAAACTGAAAAGATGTAAACAACCAATTTAGGCTGAGCTCTTGTATTATAAACGCTCGTATTTTCCAGGTTCTACTTAGAATGGTGATATGAACAGGGTTATTGGCACCTCTAGTAAAATTATAAGCCATAAATTAAATACGAATCAACCCATCTGATTATAATAATTATACTAAAGGGTTCAGGGAACTTACGGGCACCTCTTAACGTGGGCTTGAAACAACGCTGAAACAGCGCAATGTGGAAATTCACGCGAACGTGAATATTAACGCGCCGAGATACGGGTTGCGGTCGCGTAACATTTCACAACACCTAAAAAGAATCGGTTAAAATAGGTAGCCGTCAGGCCCCAGCTATTAACTATAGACATTATTGAGGCTTTCTCTCCTTTTAATATAATAAAATAAATAAATATTCGGGAAATTTTTGCACACACGGTCATCTGACCCCAAACTAAGCAAAGCTTGTAATAGGTATGGCTGCCAGAGACTGATACACACTTCGACCAAAATAAAATTAATGGACGGGCCCAGAAGAAGCGCAATTTTTGAAGATTATAAAATGAGCGCCGGCTCTCACTTCGTTTCAGTCGGTCTCTATCCGTACGAAGTGCAACACGTGACTATTGTTACATGATAACGAAAACTGACAAAATTATGACTTCGTGTGCTTTCCCAAAGTGTAAATACACAACAAAAACCGCTATTTATTTTTTGGAACAAATGTACTGTGCATGGTTATAATTAGGTGTTGAAGTATATATGTTTGACGGTTTTGACTCGTTTTTACTGCGCAAGTTCAATGGTTATGGCCAGTCCATTCATTTTATTTTGATCGAAGGAAATACATAAATATGAATACATAATACATATTTTTAAATACATACTCTAATAGACATTAACACCCAGATGTAATATAACAAACACAATGTTCATCACATAAATGTTTGTCCTAGGTGGGAATCGAACCCACGCCCCCAAGCTCAGAAGGCAGGTTCACTACCAACTGGACCAAAGGGCGGGTAAGAAGACGGTGTGTGCAAAAAAAATGTCGCTAATATTATTATAATACATATATATAAATATTATACAAAACAATGGGGTAGTTTTTATTTTAATTTTTTATTTACAATTTGTCAAAAACTTACAGCTAAAAATCAAAACATTTTCGAGACAATAAAAAAACTTTTCTTACAACAAAAATTTCGCTACTAAGTATTACTAGAATGTAATATCGAGTTATTACGCTAGTACGCCAAAATAATTAATACAATACTGAAGCTTAAAATTTATATTGTTAAAAAACAAGTGTAGTAAGGTGGAAGCCGCATTTTTGCATCAACTTTAAAGACTGTAAAACTGTGAAGGTGTTGTAAGGACTTCTTTTTCTTCACACTCACTCACATTCGCACACCTCACATCCACACTCACATTTTTTCTTTAATAATAACACTTATAATGTAATTTAATTAAATAATTCGTATAGTTCTTCTTTATTTTATTGATATTAGAATACTCATATTGCACACATGATTATGGCCACATTGATTATATTCAATAAAATTTAAAGTTTGCGATTCATCAACTGTGTTCCACTTTGTCAGCGTAGATCAAAAATACGTATGCTCTGTTCTCAAAGTACTCAACAAACTTGGAACGTAGTTGGAATAGATTCCATGCCAGTCATCAGCTTACCCATGTGAGGCAGAATCACATGTTTATGTGTACTAAACTAACTCGCACCCACACTCACACACCCACACTCGCACCCATACTCACACGCTCACACCAACACTCACACCCAAACTATCACCCACTCACACACACACACACACACACACACACACACACACACGCCCACACACTCTCACACATGCACACACTCACACAAACACACCCTTAGCCGACTTCTACGGCACCCACGGGATGAGAAAGGGGGAGTACATTCTTAGGCCAGTACCTCCACGGCGGTTCTTACATAGCATCGATAAATATAGAACAAAATCTATTTATTTTATACATTGCCGGTGGACCAGCAGGTATTCTATACAATCCCTAGGCATTGTATAGAATACCTGAATTATACACATTGCCGGTAACATAATATACAGAAAAGTGACGTCACTATTTAAATTTAAATGAAGCAAAAGTTTTGATGACACGCATTTCGCTCCATATGTACTCGCGGCTCGCAGCACAGCTTCTGTTTTTCAATTAACAACTGTGTAACAAGCAACGTGTGCGATTGCATCGGAATTAGTCCATGAACTTCAAAGAGAAAGAATGATATCTACAGTGATCGTAAACAGCAGAACAGTGAAAAGTTGAATTAAGTATTATAATGATTGTTGCCAGCTAGCTGCAGTATATCGCCATCTGTCTGAAAGGCTGGCGCGGCGTCACGTCAATTGTGACGCTGTGCTTGCGCAGCTCGCTAAGCACTTAGTTCTAGCCTGCAACTACTTCGCTAGAAACTCGTAAGATGGCGCTATCGTGTCTCTCCTTCATAGGAGTAATAATAATTATGTAGGACATAGTCTACAAGACGATAGTCTACAAGACGATAGGTAACCGTCTACGACCTACATAATAAACACAATGTCGTCCCGAAGCACGTATTAACGTTCAACACTTCGAATTCAGGCAGGTAGTTCATATATTATGAACTAAAATATGTTGTAGATGCATCATGTCACCGGCAAAGTGTAATACTGCAGGCAATTGACGATCACTCGTATTAGGATGCCAGATCGTGTAATAATGAGTGTCGTCCGCTTGACGCATGCGAATGGCAGGATTCGGATCCCTCCGATCCCTCCTCACGGGATCTTACGATCCTTGTACGCTCCCGTCGTGTCATGAACTCGCTCTGCGACCTAGAGAGCTGTCCTACTAAGCTACGACCTTACATTGGTCACCACGTGTGGGTTTAACTGAGCGCATTTAAGACGGCATGTTAAAAGTCAATTTTGCTTGTTTAAGGACTACAGTTGTTTGACCGCATTTGGGGACTGCGGGTGGAACGCGATCAAAGTTACTGCAAGGCAATCGTTTTCTGTTATTTTTCGACATTCTCAATAAGGCTGCGGAACTACGTCCGCGGGAGAAAGTGTACTGTTCTCTCGCCACTGCTGGCTGCTGGGAGTGTCAAGGCCACCGCTCGCTTTCAACTCGATTTGGCTTTCCTTGCCGTACCTCCGCGACTATGACTCTACGATTCGCTTAGCAACATAATGTTGAGCTATAACTAGATTTCGTGAGGCATCACGAAATCTCTCATCAAATCTCTTGTCCTCATTATTTCTGCCTCCACCATTGGCATGTATAGTAAAGACGAGACCAAAATAAACTTTTCAAATGGCACCAGTAGTGCTAATAAGTGTACAAGTGAAAACTTAGTCACTCGCCGACTTCGTTGCTGCGCGGTCGTTGTGTACGAGTCCTGTACTTGACGGTATTATCACATTTGTACGAGTCCTGTACTTGATGGTAAGCGACAAAGTTGTCAATGATGGAGCACGAAACCAAAACAACTATACATATTTACGTAAGCTTGAAGTAAAATCTGCTCTTACAGCAACACGCAATACTACTAAAACAAAACGAAAAGAAAATAGACAATAGAACAAGTGCAGGTGTTAACATTTCGATAAGTCGACTTCAGGTCTCGGCATTAATGCCGGTTCTTCTAAGAGTTCGTAAGCTCTCTCATAATTGTACCTTTTTTTTAGTGTCGGAGTGGCCTTTGAAAGAGACCCGGCTGCATTTGGGTTCAGCTAGGTTATAAAGGATTACACATTCTAAAACCCCCTTGGTGGCCTGCGTCTGTCCCTGACAGAGGTACCAGGATCTCACCTAGCACGTTGCCTGAGGCAACAATCCCGGGAAACGCTCGAGAAATTCCCCCTACAACTAGGCGAGTCACGCCACGCCGTTGTCTTACAAGACAACGACCCTTTTTGGTTTGGTTGTTACGATAAAAACATGGTTGTTTCTATCTACGTAATGTCACCATGCAACGCAGCCTTTTACTTGTAACCCTTTGAACTACAACGTTGCTTACAAGCGATAACAAGTTTATTCTAAAAACAAGTTTTTTTTTTCAGTTTGTTTTTTTACATATTTCTTTGTTTAAAATATTTTTTTAACAACTTTCTTTTTTTAACAGTTTTCTTTATCTAACATTTTTCTTTCTTTAACAAGTTTTATATTTGAACTAGTTCGTTTTTTTAAGTTTAACAATAACAATAGTTTTTTTGCTGTATCACACTAGAAAAAATATATAGTTATCTGAACGTAGTTATAATGATGTACCAAACCACATTAGTGTACGTAGTTAGTACGTAGTTATAATGAGGGACACGTAGTTATAATGAGGGACAAACACTATTTTATTTAATTTTTTCTTCAAAGGACATCCAACAGCTTGGTTACAAATGTCTTATAGGTAAACTTAAACAGATACACAAACCCAACTACAGGTCATATCGCATGGAAATATAGTAATAACAATATCTAAGAATGAACACTGAGGATATAATAAATACATAATGAAAAGAAAGCACAATTGAATTAATAAAGAAACCAGTTAATAGTATACAATATATCAAACCAAATTTGTCTAACACCACAAAAACAGTTAGACTGCCCATAGACCGGTAAAGGTAAAAAAATTAAAAAGTTAGTAATATTATGATGATGTTAAATAGGAAATGAGCTGATGCTCTAGGAATTGTATTTTGTGTAGAGCCGCTATACACAAAATACATATGTCCTAGAGCGCTTAGAGGCTTAAAGGCAGTGGATTGTGGCGTCGGCGCCGTTTAGAAAGCGGCCAGTGGAGTCCGCAGACGTGTTCATTGTCGCTAATGTTATTGAAACCTGCCAAACCTTTCCGCCGGACCGGCGCGGGCGCAGCAACGTGAGCCAGCACGCCTGTATCCACCTAACCATCTGTACCGATTCAAGCCTGCGATTTCGCACTGTCATGTTCCCCAGCTTGCGTTGCGAGTACACCATGCGCGTTTTATTAATCATCATCAGCCGGAAGACGTCTATCATTGAACATGGGCCTCCTCACTTAGATTTCCACATATTATTATTATTTATTATAGGTTCCGTTTGTCTCACGTTTTTTTTAGTATCGAATCCTTATCCTAACTAATAATATAAAAGCGAAAGTTAATATCTCTAAGTCAGTTTGTTCGCTTTTTACGACTAAACGGCTAAGCCGATTTTAATGAAACTTGGCAGGATAATACAATCATAAGGAAGTACAAAGAGTATTTCGCCCAAAATAATTGGGAACCCTTCCTTTTTTAAGTCGGCAATAAAATCTAGTATAATTTTTTTTTATACTTGCCCGGTGACGCATCATTGAATATTATAAGATGAAAGAGACACCTAATTTTTCGGAAGTGTACCGTTTTCTGAATGTGATCCGCCATAATAATACCATCGTTGGGTTTTTCATACAAAGTTAAGCTACAAAGCCTTGAAATAAGCGCAAAGTTGCTAGTCTATCAGTTTTTTAATGATAGATTTTGCTGAATGTGTGTTGGGATTCGCATAACCTCATCTCCTGCCCACTTTTCTATCAGACGTCCAGGGTGGGCACAAAAGTGCAACACCGTCCCATGGTTCATATTCCGAAAACCCGAACGAAGCGTTTTGATTCCACTTTTACTGTGTGAACCGTCAAACTGTGGAATGCGTATATACACTCCATAAATTTATACTTAAATAGATTAACACCCAGATATAGAACAAACACAAATATTCATCACAATATAAAAGTTTGTCCTAGATGGGAATCGAACCCACGCCCCCAAGCGCAGGGCAGGTTCTCTACCAACTGGACCAACAGGGCTATTATATTGTAGAGTAGTAGAGGCATGATGTGGGAGCGCCCGTGCGCATGCGCAGCTTGTATCTGGGTCTGTATCCGAGGGGCCTGTATGATAATGCGTGTGAGCCGCGTCGGTGCTCTCGCAGATTTCGGCAAAGGTGAAAGTGTTCGTGTTTTTTGAGAAAGGAAAAGTTGCGCATTTTTTGTGGTAAGAGGTGGAAGCCCCTCCCGCGCCCTCGCGTGCCCTCCGCAGCCTCTCATGAAAGTGAAATTATGCTTAAATTTGGCAGTGGCGCTTCGCAGCGGCTGGAGAGGCCGAACGAGGTGCTACGTAGCTCCGGACGACTTTGCTTTTATTTTTAACCCGCTAATATGTTCGCGTAGACTTTCATAAAAACTTTCAAGACACTTGCCCCTATAATTCAGCTCTTTCGAAAACCCCTTTGTTATCGGATCCCTTCCACTCATGAAGAATCTATCAGCCAAATTTCGGTTTCGTATGAAATTGTGAGAAGTCAGTCAGAACCACTCACAATTTCTCTTTTATACATTATTCTAGGTTAAGGCCCAGAACATGGCGATCCCCTGAATCACTCATGAATTAACTTTTGAAAAATATGCTTCAATATATTAAGGACAGATTTTTGTTTTAATATTTTTAATTGTGGCCTTAAGAAATGGGATAAACAGTTTTTCCCATTTATTTTGGTCATTAAAAAATATTAAAACAAAAATGTGTTCATGTTTTATCTTAAACTAGCGGTCCGCCCCAGCTTCGCACGGGTATATATTATAGCCTATGTCACCCGGGGATAGTGTAGCTTACCAACAGTGAAAGAATTTTTCAAATCGGTTCAGTAGTTTCGGAGCCTGTTCAATGCAAACAAACAATCAAATCTTTCCTCTTTTTAATATTACTATAGGTCTGCCCCAGCTTCGCACGGGTATATATTATAGCCTATGTCACCCGGGGATAGTGTAGCTTACCAACAGTGAAAGAATTTTTCAAATCGGTTCAGTAGTTTCGGAGCCTGTTCAATGCAAACAAACAATCAAATCTTTCCTCTTTATACTATTACTAGCGGTCTGCCCCAGCTTCGCACGGGTATATATTATAGCTTATGTCACCGGGAAATAGTGTAGCTTCCCAACAATGAAAGAATTTTTCAAATCGGTTCAGTAGTTTCGATGCCTGTTCAATGCAAACAAACAAACAAACAATCAAATATTTCCTCATTATAATATAATATTAATATATTATCAGTATAGAAAACATCAGAAGCGAGCAAGATCGCTGCATGACCCTTAACATAGATTTATTAACATTTACATGTAGCTAACTAACAATGAAAGCAAATATTAGAAGGATATTTTAACCTACTTCTAACTGTCGTATCGATTTGTATCTTTGCAAGTACATGTTTGTAATTAATATGATAATACAATAATTTGGTATTATAGAACTGATCTTATGATGAATCCAGAAAGTAAATTATGAAACTCTTCAATTGATATAGCCCCCTAGATGATATTTCACATTCAATAGCCGTCGTTCCAAAATGGTTGCCTAAATTTTCTTTGCTAAGACTAAAAGCTTGTTAGAAAAAACGTATCTTTAGTATTTTTAAAACTTGTTGCAACTATAAAAATCTGTGTCGGAACGCTAGTAGAGATGGATAGAGCAAAAGTCGCGACCGGCGCGAGTGTCGTCACGCCATTGTACTCGTCTATATTATGATAATGAAAACTGTAGGTAAGTCTCGCCGATCGTCTCTCAATGCTTCCCCCCCCCCTCCCCCCCGCGCGGCCCATGCCTCGTCTCTCACCTCGGTATCTCGTGGCTATCCAATCCAGTAAAAACTTCTCAGTCGTTGCGTCTGATGCCTTTGCATGTGTTTTTTATATATAATAATTAAATAAATATTTCGGGACATGGGAAGAGCCACGTTGATAGAGGATGGAACACGTTGATCTAGAATAAATCTATTAACTTGAAAATGTCTAGATTGTAGTTTTCAGGAAACAAGGATGACAGCATTGAGTTTCTTTCTTGGGCAGTACGTACTTATTTTTGGCCTTATTGTTATCAGAAACTTTATTTTTTACAAGGTTTTTGTCAATGACGAAATTTCCACAACTTTAATAGCTATAAGTAACTTGCGACCTGAGGGCACACCTAAATTTTTCTAAACCTAAACCTCACTAAAAATTTGAATTTTTAATTTTACGCGTTCTTAATCTTAGTGTGATTGTAAGTGTAGTCTTGTAAATATGTACGTTAATGTAAAATAGACAAATAGAATTGAAATAAAAATAGATAATAAAGTTATAGGCGTATCCTCTAACATTATAGGGTATTGTAGGTGTCCATAGGCGACGGTGACCACTTACCATCAGGTGGCCCGTCGCTTGTTTGTCGACTATTATATAAAAATAAAATAAATAAATAACATTAATTGGGTTTAGGTTAACAAATCTAATTCCCTAAATATCTAATAACAAACTAACCTGAACGTCCAATTCCTCGAAAGACCATTCCCACTAACGTCAATTTCTCTGAACGTCTAATGTCCATGCCCATTTTTGCCCAATTACTAGAATCAAGAGTAGGCAGAGTGTAAGTCTGTGTCGGATGAATGATATAAGCTATTTATGGGACTATATAAAACATCTGGCAAGGTAAGTTCAAGTCTCACAAACCAATAACAACAATAATAGAAAAAAAATCGAGATCAAGTAGTGTTGAGGGTGGTAAACACGAGGCGCGGGGGCGGTGGTGATATCTCGCGTAGAAGGTACAATGAGAGTTGTTATGAAATTCCTGAAACACGTTGTTTTGAGTGTGCAAGTGCACCTGGCTGCACTACGCGGGGTAAACACCATTGTGGTCGCTATCGCGCGTGCACCGACCTCCCCCCTCCCTTCCCGCGCACCGTACATCTGTTCCATTCGCCTACTTTAACTAAATGACTAATTACAAGTTGCACGCGATCGTCACTGATCGCCGCTGCCATACTGCAACACACTTAATGCATGTAGTAAAAAAATATCACGGAAGGTTGTATCGAGACGTTGTAAGTAGCACTTACGCCATCCATACATCTTAAACGCACGTACATGCGTTCCGCGCAAATATAAGTCTGAGTCTATTCTATTCTCTATTTTATTTCATTAGAAATTAAGTACTCGCTTGTTCATGTATTCTTGTTTAGTTAAGGCCAGCAAGAAATTTTTGTAATTTAGTTAAAACTTCTGCAAGTTTAGTCTGTCTCGGTCAAACTCAGTCCAAGCATTTGGTTGCTCTGACAGATGCAATAAAATTGTGAATAGCTGTATGAAAACAATTAATTCTGATAACTTTCGCTGGGTTTTGAACGTAGGACTGTAGCAGGTACCCAACATACTTGGGTGAAATAAAGAAAATGTTCTCATAGTTATAAATAATAGGAAGTTATAAATAATCATTTTATTATTGATACATTCAATTTAAATCCTAAATCCATATGCTATATATTATATGTATATATACTCATATTTTACTGAACTAATAACCGTCAATTTACGTAAATTCGTCAACACCTTAAAAGATTAACTGCGACAAGCCAGATTAACTGCACTGCTGATTTATATCAGACTCAGTACAACTGTCACTGTCTTCGGCAGCCATTATTCGATGACGCCATGGGGTGGGCGGCCGCATGCTGGGCGGGATCGACATTATTTTGTTCACTATACAGTGTATCTTACATAGTGTCATTTACAAGGCATCGATCGGGAGATCGAGTCAAGCGAGCAGGGATTCTCGCTCGACTAGTGGGTAAAGAAGGAAAGATCAGGAAAGCCTACTCGTCTTCTGAGCTCTTACAATTTTCAAGGAATGAAACTTAAATCATGATCGATGGCCGGCGCACGTAAATGGTGAAAAACATCGAATTATTTTTCATGTTAACCTGTGTTAACCACATGTCAAATTGTGGTGACGTCGCTTCAAGAAGTCCTGTACAAAAGAGTTCAACGCGTGTGCGTAGCGTCACCTCGCCCGCCCTGGTTGTCCTGATTATTTCAGTTAGCTGTGATGAAAAAGCCGCTGCTTGCCATGAAGTCACTAACTATGGATGCACTCAACCGAACATGCTTGATGCATTTCGTGATGCGGATCCATCAAGGGCTTGTTGGAGCCGCATCACCAAACAATTAACAAGGTGCCGCGTAACAGACCTGTGACGACTAACAGCAATACAAGTAAAACAGTGGAATGTATGCATTCGTAGAGCGATTACGTGATGAGTCGCCGTGGTCGAGTAGCCCAGTTGTCGGCTTTGTTTACATGCGAGCGGCGACACGTGCGCCGCACCGTATGTACACACGGCGCCCTGGACGCGCATCGCGCACATTATGTCATGTGGCTGAGATGGCGGCGCGATGCGGCAGCCGAGGCGAGGCGAGGCAGGCCGTGGCTCACCGGTGGGGCAGCGGCGCAGCGGCGGGAGGCGCTGGTGGCAGCGCGCACCACGTCCGGCAGTCGCGCGCTGTTCGCCGCCGCGCACGCCCGTTCCACGCGCACCATCGCCCCGCCGCCCCGCGCGCGCGATGAGCGATCGCTGAGCGAGCGCGTCGCGAGCGCCTCGACTCGACCTCATGGAGTACCAGCACCAACCTATCCCCCCACTGGGGCCGCCGGCGCCGCCGCAGCTACTGCCGCCACCGGCGCCGCCGCCGCTGCCTTCGCTGCCGCAGCTGCAGCACGGACACGCGCACGCCCACGCGCAGGATGATGACCGCTGGAGCCAGTACCACATCTGGAGGCAGCACGTATTCGTGAACGGTCAGTGCGCCCACCGGGAAGCGCCCGCGCACTTTCTCCGCTCCATGGCTGAAGAGCCCCGAGTCGCCCGCGCCCGCAACGCAGCGCACGCCCGCCCGCGAAAAAAGAGAAAGTGTGCGAGCGATAACGGACGAAATTTTTCGGTCGATCGAGAGCTCTTTGTTTCGATAGTTATGGCCTTTCACCTGGCGCAAACTTTCGTCAATGTTGCTGCCCACAGAAGAAGGTTCTCGCTCGCTTCCGGGATGTATTCTTGTCAAAATAGAACGGCCTTAAACTCGCCAAAATCTGTGACAGATAACCGTACGATCATAGGTTACAGTGTTTTATTAGCGGCGGGTCATTGCTGGCCGATATTGTGTTCCGATAAGCCGGAGATCTAACTTTTCAAGGTCTCACCGCGCGACATGATCGCCTCCAATGGGTAAACAACTACTTACATACAAATTATTATAATCTAAATAACAAAAATTCTCGATACTTAAATCATCGTCTCAAGATCAATACCTACACACATGGTTTGCATATTTATCAAAATTCTTCAAGTTTTGTGCAACTTTTTTTTTCTGGTTGTTAAATATGTTATCGTAAGAAATGTTGACTTGAGATTACTGCTTGTTAACACATGGTACCTAGAGTGAAAAAGTGTTCATTTCTTCCGATGTGACTTTGTTGTCATCTTCGTCGCCTAGCTAGACTCTATCTGAAAAGTCTTTTGCAGAAATTATAATTTACAGAAATATTACTTTTTTAACAATTGCCATTTCTATTGTAGTAATTTTAATTTTGTGGTTGAAACCCGGATGGTGCTTTAACGAAACCTCAAGAATCTGCTTTCAAATATAAATTTCTAATAAAAATTTGTCGAATTTAATGACAAATTCTTTAGCATCAAGACGTTCGTAAGACATTCGTAAGAGATAATTGCTGTCTAATTTTATGTAAGCATAAGCCTTGGTTTGCCTCAAGTATAGTTACCGTTCGAAGCCTAAGCATCTCTACTAGTGATTCAGTCGAAATATTAGGCAAATCCAATAACGAGAAATAATAATCAATATCACCTCACCAACACGGAAGTGAGCCGTACTACAAACCAATTAGTTCGGAATAGAAGGAAGCCTTACGGCTGCGCCTCTACTGAGCTGCACCGTGCCGCTTCGTATCGCACCTTGTCACACCACGCCGCATCGCATTCAAAGACTGTATAGCTGTACCTAGTCTGTGATCGCGTTACTCCCTAATAACACGCAACATCTTTCCCGCGATATAGGAATAATTGACCCACGCTTTGATCTGATTCCCATCGAATATGAAAAGGCAATTAATCCACGGGTCATAATGCTGCTTATTAAAAGCATAATCAATCAATAAAGGTACGTTGTATCGGTTAAGTTTATAAGTTAACGAGCTTGTTAAATCGAAACCATGTTGGCATTGGATAAATATTCCAAAATCAAGAATCTTGACATAATTGAGAAACAAGTTGACCCTTTTGTGGTCCTCGGCTCATTGACTGCTGAGCGGCAGTGCCGCGAATACGGGGTGGCATTTTCGCGCACTGAAAATGAGCACTGCCGTGCTTGATTGCTTACCTAATTAGTCATCGTGGTTGGTAGTCATAAACGAGAGAGAGAGACGAGTCGATACTGGAGAGTCGAGCCTAAGTTACAGCGTAGGAGCGACTGTGGAAAAGTTAATTATTTCCAGTTTACAGTAGGTTAAAAATTCTCTTTCTGCACTAGCTGCGCAGGGCTTTCGCCTCGCTTCAACTGCTCGAAACTCTAGTGAATGGGGTAGAATTTTAACCAATCGTAAACGCGTAGAGTTTACTTTTCCACGACCTCTTGAATGCAGCGACGCTGCCTGGACACTACAGTCGCCGTTAAACCTTATGATTGCATTTGCATTTATCTACCGTAATATTTTGCTCAAATGGTTCACAATCAAAATGGTTTTTACAATTGCAGTATTTCCTATAAAAACTGTATCAAATATTTGAAGTTTACTAATAGTTACCGTTACAATTGGTTTATTAATTGACAGAGGACTGAAGAAACAAAGTAAAAAGATCGCACAAAGTAAGTTGCTGATGACACCAAGTTCTATTGTTCAGAATTGCTATTCATACTCGAATGTGAGCGTGATCGATCAGTAGTGCTTCAAAAAGTTTTCTCTCTTTAGTGATGTCTCCTCCGTTGGCGTATCAAAATTACTTTCACTGAATTATGCGACATGCAAATATGAATGTTGTGTTTGTGAACCATCGTGATATGGTCAGGGTGAAGCACGCCGTACCCTCGTGCACCGATATTCATGACAAGTGCTACAGAGCTCGTCTGAAACAAAGCAGTTTCAACGTGAGTGGCAAATTCGACTTCAAGGAGGGAGGGATGACAAACCTGCTCTGACATCCCGCTTGCATTTGCCTCTACCAGCCTCTCCAAGCCAGCCAAGCTCTTTAAAATAACAGAGATCATCTTTGGGTCTCTGGCATTACTGTTTCACCCCTATTCCAATACATACAGTGAGTAGCTAATGCACTTATTGACTACGGATCAGAGCAGAGCTGATATTCAGTTACATATTTCCGCTGGCGGAGCATTTAGAATAAAGCAACAATACCCATAACTTATTAGATTATTCTGGAACACTCGTGTCACCGCTCCCTTGCTTTACGTGTACAGGCAAATGTAAAAAAACCACTAACAATTCGTATAAAATACAAATGCTTCTACAGAGTACAAGACAAGATGGGAACAGCTCTGAACTCAGAGGAGGGTTGTTTCGAAGTCTATTAAAGTCTACCAATCAACTGACTTCCAGGTTAATCAAGTGCCGCACTTGTGAAGTGAGTTATTTCCGCAACTACGTCAATTCAGACCGCATTCAGACGTCGTTTCAGATATAATGAGGTTATAAGATCTGTAGCTGCGGTTCTATCTCTCCTTTACGAAGTGAACGTTGCTGCAGTATGTGACTTATTAGGCCGATCGAACACGACAAAAGGATCGTTGACTTAAGAAGAAAACTCACATTGTACCACGATTTGCGCGCCTCTTTTACACAAAAATCGTAACTGTCTGGGATAAATTCCGTTCAGCCATTATAGGGTCGTTTATCTCAAACGACATTCTACCATGAAAGACACGTCATTTGAAAATATCTCTCAAGTCGAGTTAATAATATAGCTCTCAAGTCTCACCATAAATATTCAACCTGGCACGTATAATAAAACATACTTCAGTAACAATTACACTACGTCACAAATACGAGTATAGAATATGTTTTAGATTTTTTATAATATAAAGACGAAATAGGTACGAAATCATTAATACTACAATTTGACCCATAAAGCTGAAATTGTGTTGAAAAATTTCTTATGTGTAGTGTCCTTAGGGTGTAGAGGTCCGCTAAGAAACATTTTGCGAAAGGTTCAACTTAATGGGGTCAAAAAGAGGTTGAAAGTTTATTATGGTTACTACACGTACGGAGTCGCGGGCAACAGCTAGTTAGTATATAATTTTTGGTACAGCAATCCTGTGACATGCGTGAACTAATATACCATTTGCTGGAACATTATTATTCCAAATTATATTGCTGATAATTTTAGATAATACTCTAACAAAGTTTAAATTGATTTCAAAATTCAAAATCCTACTGCTAGCTCCTAGTTATTTTTTTGCGGTTGCTCCATGACAGTTAGATTTATATTAGGCTTTCTAGGCCAGTGAAATTCAGTGCTCTACCAGTGAAATAAAGAAAAATAAATAAGCAAGACAAGTCGCGCGTTCTAACGGCTCGTGCTAGCACTGGAGGCGAGTGTCTGGATCTGACGCTGAGCTGTGTTGGAGAAGTAGGCCACGTTGGGTCCTCTAGAGCCAACTCTCCCTCGGGTTCATCTGAACAAAAAACCAACGATGCAACAATCATGTAAAAATTGCTCATCATTTCATAATTAAATGACGCTTCGAGATGACGTCACGCGTCTATTGCAATTTTGGTTTTGAGCGCGGTCGCGTACACTTTCACTCCGAATATTTGGGAAAAAGTGACGACCTATTCGCGACTTTCTCCTACTCTCCCCTCTCTCTCCGCCTCCCGAGCACGTGCTCGCTTCCGCGTGCTAGCGACCACTTTTACTTTCTAAGCGAACAATGCACAGCATCTCGTAGTCGCCGCAGGACTTCGCCACACTCACTTCATATACATAATTATATGAAAATCTATTTATTTTATTTTATTTATCGCAATCAAAAGATATGAACGGTTTCGCATATTTTGCGATTTCACAGGGAAATCAAAACCTATAGGGTACTTCCCGTTGACCTAGAATAATTAATTTTGGCAAGAGGCAAGGTCTTACAGCATATATAAAGGAATAAATATAAAGTTGTTAATTTGAACTTGTATAAAAAATATTGATTCACAATTACACTTACATTTTGTAATTGGAATGTATGGAAGAACCTTATTGTCAACTACAAAGTTAAATTTGTCTTTCAATATTTCAACTTCAATTAGCTTTTGTTTTGGACTCGCGTCCAAACGCGGACACTAGTCCTACTCGTACTTGTCCGGTTTTTTTAATTTAGTAATATTCTTTTGTTTGGCCACCAACTCGGCTGATGTTAGGCGATAACGATAGGAAGCTATATGCGGTCTAGGATGGAGCACCCTTGCCTAGAAGAAACCGATTCAATCTTAATTTGAAGCCCATTCCAAATGTAAAAGCAACAAATAAGTCCAGAACAATAACTCAGTTTTTTACATAAATAATTCATCATAACCAGTGACCCACTCAACATGGAGGATTCCATAGCTTTACAAAATAATTTTATTTAGATAACAATGTGGACCGAGAGACAGTCGTTTACAAATAATAATAATAAATCGGCCAAGTGCGAGTCGGGCTTGCACACTGAGGGTTCCGTACCACCACATAGCTTGTTAGCTACAAAAGTACAAAAAGACAATATCCCATCAACGCCCAGGCGGTCACCCATCCAAGTACCGACCTTATTTTATGATAATAAAACATATTTTTAAGCAATCTTATGTAGGAATCTATAAGAAAATCAACGCATACGGGTATAACCAAAGAAATTAAGTACATATAGGTCAATGGGTATATCAATTTAAATAATTTTTAAATGGAAATTTTCAATTATCGTTGTCCTTCGTTAGGTTTTTTTTTTGATAAAAACCTAAATAAAATATCCTTTTTCTCTCATGAATTTTTCATTTACATCTTTCTTTTCTTGACCTTCTTCTTCTTGAATATATTTGGCATTTATATTTAAATCGGCCAGATCTTATCGGATCTGTCCCAATATCCCGCCTTAGTATATATAGTAATACATATATAGAAAGAACTAGGCGCGATGCAAGAAATCAGGTACCTATGATCTAAAACATTACGCAAGTTTGTTATGATGACGCGAATGCACATGTATGTAGGTGTGCACGCTTGTGTGTGTAGTGCAGTGGGGCGTGCGCGAGCGCAGGCTTGTATCATATATTCTGTGGCGCTGGTTCCGCGCGGTGAGAGTAAAAGTACTCTTCCGGCGGAGTTTCCGCGTCCCCCCGGCCCGCGCGCAGACCCCGCTGACGCCCTTCCGACTTTTACTTTCATGACGCAATTCAATGCGCACTGAACCACGTATAAACTATGATTGTAAAACTGAGCTCGCGTAGATCTCTAAATCAAATAGTACAAGTGCTGGTAAACCACACTCTATGAAGACGACATACTCACATAAATCAGGCTTATGTTCCATTCTTTAGTTAAGTAAATTGAACTCTGGGTAGTGTTTTTTTTTACTTTAGGTTTTTTTTTATTGCAACGAAAATAAATAGTTGAGCACTGCAAGGAGTGAGAAATCAATGTAAATCACAATCTTCATAAAATGCATTAGAAATACAAGCAGATAGAAAAGCAAAATTTTTGTATAATGCTATAAAAATCATAAGCCTTACTATATTGTTCGTTTGATGTATATACCTTATTTAAGTCTATGTTTATGTTAAAAAATATATTATCCAATAAAAAAAATATATATATAAAAAGCTTTGTATAATCACTTTCATATTTCAAATTTATTTACTCACTTTATACTACACTAGTAGGCCGCCCCGGCTTCGCATGGGTATAGATATAAATAACCTGTGTCAACCCTATTGTAGCTTCCCAACAGTAAAAGAATTTTTCAAATCGGTTCAGTAGGTTCGGAGCCTATTCAATGCAAACAAACAAATCTTTCCTCTTTATAATACTAGTATAGAAGTATAGATAATAAACTATTACTATACAAGCAAATCCTGATGCCAGTTTGGGTAATGGGTATATATCTGTGGGACTGCACCGCTCAGAGTAATTTACTATAACAATATAATACAAAGATTTCAAAACAAGGGCCACAAAATTAGAGCTATTGAAAATGCTCCTTGGTATACGTACATAAGAAATAGTGATCTCCTTCGGGACCTTCGCGTAGAGTTCGTTGAAAATTTTATCCAAAAGTACGCCGACGCTCACTGAAACAGACTTTATCATGATGCGAGGTCATCCAGCTCCTCGACCACACATAAATAACACGAGAACAAAGTGCCTTCCCCTAATAGAGACAATAAAACGTGTTATTGGACACATTCTTAGTTTTTTAAATAACTTACGTAGAAGTTTGGGTTGGAATTTAATTACTTATAAATCTAATACTAAAATAATCTAGGACCGGAAAAGATGGCGCGCTGAAGAGGAGACCTATACCAAGCAGTGGGTGGAGAATGGTTGATGATGATGATGAAATCTAATACTAGGCTAGATTTTAATTGTATTAAGGGGCGTCTTTTACCAATAAACTAAAAAAAAAAATACGTAAAAGGAACTCTTTTTGTCGCAGAACACGAATTGGGTCTTGGCCACTGATATTGAGAGGCGCATTAACAGTTAAAAATAACCAAATTTATTTATGATATTATTTTAATCGTTACTATAATAAATCATTCCATTTAATGGTAAAAAAATTATATTCCGTAATGTTACATGCAACCGTTGTTGTTATTGTTGTTTGGGAGTAAACTCAAAAAATTCCATAATGATTATAAAATAACTGGCATCAGTTCATAACAAGATTACAAATTATAATTTTCGCTTACACATGCAAGTTATACAGAAAATGAAAGTGGTCTGAGTTGGTGCCCGCAGCGTCTGATGGCGTGGCTCTGCGTAGCACTTGCTACGGGCGCCTACGATGCCTCTACGAACACCCTTATAAAAAACTACCATTGAAATAAAAGGGTTGACAAATAGAAAAGGACAGCCAATACGAACTTACTCATTAGAGTAAGAGAAATCTGGTAAAGTACTCGTACTTGCACTTTTTTTTTTTTGCTTTTATTTCATTATTACAAAAACTTTAAAGTACGAGATTATTCTCGCTATTATATGTAGTAATAACATAATTATATGAATACAATAAAATAAAAACTTTATGCCTTAGTAAAAAAAATGTTAACCTTGGAGTGGCCGCCATATTGAATTTAGTGTGATGTCACTTTATCGTTTACTACTCTTCAAACTCTTTATTTGGTACACATATTAAAAGGGTTGACAAAAAACATACACCATCCGCCATCTTGTGGCAGCGGCCATTTTGAAAATACTACAATATTGGCATATTGTATTGTCACCGGAACTAAAGATGTATGCAAAATTTCAGCAAAGTCGGTTAGAAGGAACTGGTTCAAATCAGCTTGCAAGATTTGACCTAAGCAAACAAACTAACATACAAACATTGCAAATTAAATAAAAGCTGTATTGTAAAAAGTGGCTATGATAACAAAACAAATGAGTCCAAACTCGACGGGTCCATTGTTTGCCATTAGAAAGTTCTAGTAACCACTATCAGGCTTAATCCTCTCTCAAGATACATGATGAAGACTTTCTATGATATGTGTAGAAAAGTGCTAATGATAACAAAACATACCTAATGATAACCAAACATACCATTGACGGGACAGTCATTATGATGGAACAGTGCTTCATAAAACACAGTAACCATATGGTGAGCCTGAGACCATCTCGTCTCATCTATGTATGTCTGTGGCATCATAGCTCCCGAATGGCTAGTATTTTTTTTTTGTTTTTTGTTTGATGGGTGACTTGATTCAAATATGATTCAAGAAGATTTGTTCAGCCGTTTGAGCATTATCAGCTCTTTTATCGGGGTTCGTTTAAAAGTTCAATTTTACTTGTTTTTCGACGTCAAACTGTGGTAGCTATATTTTGCATCAACTACTGTGGCAGGGAAACGCTGGATGCAGGCCACTTCCAACCGGCCCTTTTGGAGATCGATGGGGAGGCCTATGTCCAGCAGTGGACGTCCTACGGCTGAAATGATGATGATGATGATGACTGTGGCAAATCTGAACTTGCAAGCCGAATTCTGGCACCTCAGTCTATCACCTAGTTTTATGAAGTGATAGAATCTCTAGAACTTTCCAGTCTTCGCAAATAACGTATTATTACAAAAACGTGATAATAGGGTTGAAATAACATTCAAGATATAGGAAAAGTCGTGGGACAAAACTACTGAGATTTTGCATGCAAGAAAATGTAGGTACATTAAAAAAAGGCAACTTTACTCTTTACTTTTAATTGTGTCATAAAAACTGATTTTAAATAGAGCCCTATCACAAAATAACAAATATAATAACATATGAGGAATATTTATAGCATTTTAATGTTTGCTAGATAGAGAGTGCAATATACTTACTATTGACGTCACTTGTAAGTAGGTCATACAAACTCCATACTGACACCCACTTTGAGACACCCACGGAGAAGGGCAAAGCATCCCTTCCTGATCCGACAGAAAACTAAAAACTTCGGAATTGTATAAGCCGATTTAAATAATTTCTTCATACTACTTTTAAATTTAATTATATTTTTCATCAAAGCTTCTTATTTAGAGTTTTCAATAATAGACTTGTATCGTAATGTTTCATTTATCACCATAACAGGGTTAGCGGATTCTATAATTTAATACATTACACATACCTACTGAAAAAATAATTTTAATTGCTGATAAATTTCTGTGATATAAGCGTTTAAAGTTTTTGGTGGGGATAGAGAGCGGATGCTCTGTCCCTCTCGCGCAAAGTATATGTTAGTATAGCGCATGCATGGCTTGACGACGTGCGCTCTCTGTCTAGCATGAAAATAAAATAAGTATAATTAAAAAAAAAAAGTTTTAGGTTCTATTTAAGATCAGCTTTTTATGAGGTAGTAAAAATTTTAGGACACAGGCCTATTCTGTATAAAAGAGCAGTCCAGTTACTAGATTTTCTGTCTGTCAGAACACGTATAATGCCTATACTAACAGCACACCGACAGTCTAACATGCTCTCATCCTTGACCTGGCCTTGTATTTGTTTTAACCGACTGGCCAAGAAGGTTTTCGGAGTGTTTGCACGTAGGTATGTATGTATCTTTGTGTATTCCAATATTCTGTAATCTACCAATTTTGCCGAATTGTGTTTCCTTTGCTCTTTGTATCTGGAATATTACACAAAAGAGGAATAATCAATCAACAACTTTTACAACAATTTATCAACTATTACAAAGAACAATTTATCAATTAACAACTTAAGTTAAACCCTGGGAAGTATAAGTGCCAATTATATGCAAAGCTCTTCTTTAGCTGGACTGTAACTTCATTTCATTGTTTTTAAATGCAGTTGGGATTTTGGATTTTGAATTGATGATACATGACTGTGTAAATTTTTTGTCAGAAAAGACTAGAGAGACGCCGGCGCCTCAGTCCGGAGGTGAACAGTCGGGTGAGAGGCGCGCGCAGACTAACTTTGGCAACTCGACACTTTCTCGTTCACTTTCGCTCAATTCACACGTTTACGAAAATGATCGCGCGTCGCCGGAAAACGACCGCTTTCTCCGTTGCGCAAGCACAACCACTTCCCGCTCCGACGCCTTCTCCCCGGCCCGCGCCTCACACCCCCGCCCCGCCGCCGCTCACACCAACACTCCTCACCTATATTTTCTGAAGAGGAAGCGAATGTGTTGTGTAACACTGGCTGTCCAGTGAAGCGGCGCCCGCGCAGCATTCCAAGCGCACCTGCACTGTCGCGTGACCCACGTCTCCCCGCGAGGTCTCACCACGAACGGGGCTGTCCGGGGATGCCCGCATACAACATCCGTTGTCGCCAACGCTCTTCCGTTTTCAATTATTTTTTCTTATGCTTGGTTTACGTCATCATGCTTGTTAAGCAGATACGTGAATCGAAGGATCTATTTTTACTATTGATTTGAACACACGTGCATTGTACTTTTCACGAAACAAAGACACCAGAAGAGATTTCCACTCTCTCGCTATGTCTCGCTATATACGTAACTAATTCTGCTAGAATTTTCTGTAGCAAATAACGTTTTTTGTTGTTTTTTTAATTGCCATTGATCTTTTAAACGTCGACTTTTTGCTTTTAACATTGAAAGGTATTTTATTAAGTAAATTACCAGTTTTTTTTAAACAGGCATATTGTAATCATGTAAATACTCGTACAAATTCAACGATTATTTTTATTTTATACTTTTTTGGGTTAGGGTTTTTAGGTTTTTTAGTTAATTTTTAATTAAAATCAAATTAAAGCGTCAACACAAATAAATCCTTTATAAATAAAAATAAATATATTTTTAATTATATCAAATTCCACTATTGTTGTGTCAAAAAATTGTTTAAAAAATTTATTTAAAAAAATATTTCTCCTCATCTACACCTGTCAACGTTTTTTTGTCTTTTCTTTTTAATACTGGGAAGTGCCTTTATTAACTAAACAAAATACAACGTTTATTGAATAGTTGCGGTTGAAATTAATTAATGTGCGTATAAGGAATTAAGGATGTTTTATATCTCGTGGGTGGACTCATTCCAATTTCTTTTAAACTCAATTTTTAAGAAAACATTTCCCCTCTAAGTGTAATAAATTAGGGATAAATCCTATTGGCGGTATAATGTATTTTCATGAAAAATATGTAAAACACTTAATTATTATATATTATTACATTATGTAATTTATTTTTAATCATGAAAACAAATAATATATAAGCTCCTCGGTGTGGTGGAGGGAAAAGTGACCAGAATGCTGGCAGCATTGCCAATCCTGTTTATTTAACTTCCCGAAAAGTAGATCTTTATTCTTTTGTATGAATAATTTTTCTAAATGATACCTTAAAACTGATTGTTTTTTCCGTGTTCAAAACATAAATACAATATTTTACCGGCGCCGCGGACATCGGCTCGTTTTCATACCATTCATAAAAAAGTATTATAGTTTAATTTTTCGAAAACGACTCGTCCAATTTTGATGATGAACATTGTCATTTTATTGTCCACTGCCGCTCCTAATTTTGATGATACTGAGTTAGAAATACAATAAACACAACACATATAATTTAAATATATGGACTTACAAAGTTTTATCAACAACCGAGCCAATTTTTTTTTTAGTTTTAAATATTTTTGTTCGAACCTCTTTTTGTTATTTAATACTAGCTGCCGGTTTCACTCGCGTTGATTACTCCTTGTATCATCAACTATCTGCCTGTGAAAGTTCCATCAGAATCGGTCCATCAAAATCACCTTTTATATATTATAAGAACAAGAGGATTTTATATTTATAATAGCCGAAATCGATCCTAGGCCTATAATAATCCTCGTTCGATAATTTGTAATTTTGTATTCGGTATGTAGCTACGGTGTCGTCACCGAAAACGAGCGGTCAGGCCACTTTCTCCGAAGGCCGGGCTCTGGAAAGTGAGAGTGGTGAAGTACCCCGCACCCCGGTAACTCATGACGTCACGGCGCTGCTGGCCTACATTATGCGTGCATCGGTGACGTGCACGTGCGGAACTACGTGAGGAAAGCGTGGCGGCGCACGTAACAACAGCTGGGTTACTTCCCTCTTCCTGATGCATCGAAGCCCAACAGCCGCCGATACCACTTAGCTTTTTCACGAGGAAAATGATAAAGAAAGACAAATATTACAACTGTTTTCAACTCGCGAGTGAATCGGTTTCTTCTAGGCAAGCGTGTTCCATCGTAGACCGCATCATCGCTTAACATCAGGCGAGGTATTGGTATAACGCAACTCTAATAAAAAAAATGCTCTACTTGTACCGATCTGTACATCATCATTATCATCATTTCAGCCGTAAGACGTCCACTGCTGGACATAAGCCTTCCCCCATCGATCTCCAAAAGGGCCGGTTGGAAGCGGCCTGCATCCAGCGTTTCCCTGCGGTCTCTTTTAGGTTGTCTGTCCATCTTGTGGGTGGACGTCCTACGCTGCGCTTACCGGTCCGTGGTCTCCTTTGACATGGTCAAAGGTAACTAACGCAAAACCTCATAAGGGCGACTTTGGTGCATCAAAACTAACAAATTTTGTTAAACGATTCACCAATATTCGAGAGAAAAAAAAACTGCTATTACATACATTTGTCGGGAGTGAATGATTTTTTTTTTTGTATGGAACGGCTGATTATTTTTTTGCTAATTTCGTAAATTCATAGTACAAAAGTCGTTAGTCTTGATGCACCAAAGTCGCCCCTTAAGGGGTTTTGCGTTAGTTACATTTGACCCTGTCTATAAAAATAATGGAAGTCGATTTAACCTATATTATAAATATAATAAAATTGTCGTATAAATTTGAAACTTTGCAAGAAACTTAATACCAAACACAAAACATGAAAGCCGGTCATCGGTTTAAGAACTTTCCTCCTTTTTTGAAGTCTGTTAAAAACCTTTATGCTACTATACTGCAGTTTGCTTTACATGCACTTAAATAATATTTTAATGTGTCGCAAAATTTGCCTCTGCGGCATAGGCCTCCCCAGCCTTCTCCATTCGTCTCTCTCTCTCGCTTTCTGCATACAATGTGATCCACATATTTTTGTAATAAATGTCTCTCCATCTTTATTACGGAAACTG
Organism: Agriopis aurantiaria; assembly: GCA_914767915.1. NCBI lineage: Eukaryota > Metazoa > Arthropoda > Insecta > Lepidoptera > Geometridae > Agriopis > Agriopis aurantiaria. Next base: position 2,768,751 of record OU611985.1, on the reverse strand, counting down.
ACGTGGTTTCCACACATTTTATTTATATTACACATATTTTTTTCTTCTCTCCATCTTTTTTCTGTTTTCCCTTGTTCCGTTTTCTATCGAGAGACCAAACCTAAAACAATTAAAAGTGAAAACAATTGTATGACGAGGTCAGAAATTTCCAACGCCAGTGATTTCCTTTCGGCGTAGCACCTTCGTTCCTTATAACCCTGTATTGAACAGAGTAATCCACAGGGCGGGCGGCAGGTGACAGGTTGTTAACGCAAATGTTGTTAACTAGTTCGCGAGAGGCTTCTAAGCGTGGGCGGCACGTTGCGCACTGAGGGCGCCGCCCCAGCGCTCCACGTGATTTGAACCCCCACACTCCCCCAACACCCTAAACCTCTAATCTATTGTATTTTGTGTGACCACTGTTCCAAGTTTCTGTGTCCACTCAAGGTTAAGTAGAATTAGGCAATTTAATTTTAATACCATACCTATATGCAGTACGTACATAGGCATGTGACGGTACGATATGCTGGGGCTATAAAATTATACCTAACTCGAAACATGAGCGTAGGCAGGATAAGGGGCTGGCTGGCCCCGGCAGGACCTCTGGGATGACCGATTTTTTTCAAATTTACAGCATGTTATACACTCATTGGATGGTTTTCCTTTCTTTCGTTCATATTCTTTGTATTCATAGAGCCTAAAGCATGAATGTGTTGTAGCCTACTTTTTGAGAATTCCGAAAAAGCAGGCTTCAATGATTGCAATAATTACACCAAACTTGGTAACGGTCAATGACAGAAAGCCGGCTTGTTGGCTTGTGTATGATCAGTGTGCATAGAAAAAGGGTTCTAGAAGCGAAAAAAGTATAAAAACTGAAATTTTGAAAGATTTAGGCAGAACCCTCGATGCTTAGTTTTAAAAGAAAGTTTCAATGTTAGTATTTAGATAGATAGATAGATAGAAACTCTTTATTGTGTACACCAGAAATAAAAATTACAACACGATAGAAAAGTAAGTAGTTAGTTAGTTAGTTAGTTTTTATAAGTGTTTCTATGATTATTGTTAAACTAAAAAAAACGGTGCCTACACTAGATTATTTATTTTTCCCCCACCCTAAATTAAAGCCTAAGTACGACCAAAGATAATTATGTTTTTATTGTTATCAGCAGATTATAATTTTTTACTCATACTAAATGATATACACAACTTATAACATGATTAATTATAACAACCTTACATTTTCTTGATAAAGGTTGGTTTCATCAAGAATATTACTATAAGCCAGCAATTTAAACGCATTTATGATCAAATTCAAAATAACTAATTGTGAGATTTTAACCTTCAACTTTCTTGATAAAGATTCATTTATAAATAAATTTATTACAAACAAGCATTTTAAACGCATATTTTATAAAAATAATTAAATTTCTTTGACGCCCGTATTGGTGAAGCCGCCGAAATAGATTTTTTTAATTACAAAACTCTTAAGATAACAAATGGCGGTGGGCGGGATCAAGCTCGCAGTATTGGTATTCGAGGCTTGCCTGGATTCACTGTGGACGGAAGGGTTATTACCGTCTGACTCCACGGACGTCCCCCACGCAGTAGCATACGGCAACAACTAAGGATATCGGCCAACCTGGCGCTGGTTAATCAGTAGATTAGAATCTGCCTCAGCATCATTTTAATTGGTGGTAGAGGATAACTCCTATATAGTAGGGATGACAAGGAGGTTGGATTCCGATTCCAAAAAAAATTTAACTTTCGTTTTACCCCTCCAATTCCAATTTCAGCTCTGACATTTTTGAAGCAGAATTGAATTTTGAAGATAATCGCCATTATTTTTATTTTCTATGTATGTAGAGATGTAGAGATAGGTAGATGTATATTTTTTTAACTGAAATATCGAGGCTGAGTTATGTTTGTTTTGTAAAATTTTATTAGACCTGCCCTTAGCACATCTCTCTTCTGGCCCCGCTTGTCTTTGACTCCGTCTCCGATTCCGACTCCGACAAGCCAAATTTGTAAACCCTGACTTTGGTTCCGATAAAACCACATCCGTAACATCCCTAATATATAGCAATCGACCCCCGCGCGTGGCAGATAGGAATATAAACTATAATTTGTATTTCTATCTGGTCCACAATGATCTTGTTGTTATTAAATAAATTTCTTATCATTACACTCGCTTGTACTTGTGCTGTCGCACACTAAACGGGCCTTATTTTCCCCAGTGTGTCTGCTATGCACCTGCACTGTACAATCTGTACATCCCACTTAAATTACTATCCACTGAAATACTTTTCATATCATACGATTAATATAATAGTATTTTTTCGATGATATTAATTATATTTAAGTTAATTTACGATTGCGAACTTTTCTCATGTGCGAAGGCATTGCGAATGATGTACTTTAAATACTATTCGATAATTGCTTAAATTCTGTGACGATATCAAGTGCTCGGGTTAATATCCTGAAGGATTTTCGATATCGTACCCTATACAGATCCTTGTAGTAATAATCGGTGTATAAAGAAGTAGTTGGCTATGATCATTATTGGTTATAATGGTCGTGGTGAGAGCAGAGGCGACCGCAAGGGGTGGTGGGCGCGGCGCCGATTGCCAGGCGCAGCGCAGCGCTCTGTCTGCGGTCGGCGCGGCTGACGTATGTCGTGCTTGTTACAGGCAAATCGGTGAACAATAAAGATGCCCTCGAGGACAAGAAGGACGACAGTGACCTCTGGGAGGCGCAGGCCGCCTTTCTCGGCCCTAACCTCTGGGACAAGACGCTACCCTACGACCCCGATCTCAAGGTACAAGAAGTCAGTATAAGCAACTCATTACCTAATGCGTGTAGTGTGCGTTCCCTAGCGCCGTTGCTGTCGCCACCCGCACTAGGTAATAGGTGTGGTGGAGCTCTCGCCTCGCCGCGCCGCTGTCGCTTTCTTCCACTTCCTCACCGAGGTGCTGCACATTTTGACTGTCGAGTCAACGACTCGCTCTTATATTGCGTGCCTGTTGTACTACAGCCTTGCGAATTGGCCCCTGCGATGGTTTACTTTATAAATGTGTAATGTGACCGCGGCCGCGCGGCCGAGTCGCGGGCTGACCCGCCAGCGGGCCGCGTGTAACGCCTGTTCCTCTGGTTGCAGTATGTGGACCTCGATGAGTTCCTGTCGGAGAATGGCATGCCTGGCGAAGGCCTGGGCGGCGCGCACCTTGGTGCCTCCGCGTTCGGGCCCGCGCTGGGCCTGCAGGCGCCCGTCACCAAGCGCGAGCGCTCGCCCTCTCCCTCCGACTGCATGAGCCCGGACACCATCAACCCGCCACTCTCACCCGCCGACTCGAGTGAGTATCCCGGCCGACCACGGCGCACCATCGCCACACAATGCACCCCAACGACCCTTCACTGACGGCCCATGTGATCATGTTTCAGCGTTCTCAATGGCGTCATCGGGGCGTGACTTTGACCCACGGACGCGAGCCTTCTCCGATGAAGAACTCAAGCCGCAGCCCATGATCAAGAAGTCCCGGAAACAGGTAAATGAAGTTAGTGCGCTGATCATTCCTAGCGGCATGAGCCGACGGCATGCGGGGAGTGGCGACACTCACCACTGCACCCTCACCCTTATCCTTCCATCACCATCGTTCCCGCTTGTACTAACATCCTGCAAACAGTATGGTTAATGTGAATTGGGCACACTTCCCTATAAATGGAATACAGAAGTCATTAGCATAACAGCTGTTTAAGCGGTGACTGTGGCTGCAGTAGGACTGCCAACAAAGACTGGCTACGTAGTAGCTTTACCTAGTCTGTGACTTCCAATGACGGCGCACAATACCAGGCGCACTTTCATTAATAGCTAACCAAAATTAAGAGCGTAGTCGTAGGTATTGATATATGTATATATATATTAAATATATTTATTGATAATTTATTAAGGCTGGCTTAAACAACAAATTTTATCTGGATTTAAAACAAAAACATATTGTTTTACATTTGAATTTCATTTAATCGATATTTAAATCGGTCATGCAAGTGGACCTAAATAAACGTGTAGGCACTCCCTCCATCTTCGACTTCGTAGTCGCTTACCATCAGGTGAAAGTGGAAAAACGTGGTCAGCGTTACTTAACAAAAACTCTTAAAACTATGGATCAATTACTCTAATTAGACAAGTAGCTTGAAAACGAAAAAAAATAAAAATAATAATACAACACTTAATTTCTATAATTAATCACTATCGGTCTTATTTCAAAACTTCAACTAATGTCGTTTTCGCGTGCGTAGTTAGTTATTTTACCTTAACTTGGTCTTCTAAATTCAACATGGAACCTTTAAAAAGCTATCTACAAACACGACTCTGGGCTGGCAAAGCATCGAAAAAACATAGTGTCGCAGGTATCCAAAAGCAGCGATTGCCAATTTTTTATCGCGGATTATGTCCCCGTTTGACCACCAACTCGCCTGTTGGTAAGCAACGATGTGATCGAAGATGAGGCACGCAGAATTAGAAGATACCTATTCACTCTGGCCTGGAAAAGGTACAGATTATATCTCTCAGGAAACAAAGGAACCTGACAGGTTGTTCCAATCCTTGGCCGTACGGACTACCATCAGGTGGCCCGCATAAATGTATGTTGCTCATTTTATGGAAAAAAATCATACTTTTCTAACTAAGGCCAATTATAATTAAGTATAGAAGAAAGAGCCAGTATATTCGGCAAATGAATCAGAAACGATGAGTTGAAAAACAAACTTGATTTCGTTGAAAATTTAAACTGCATTCGAGCTGTCTTACTTAAGCCAGAGTTGTATTTCAAATGTATTTGGAACAAATCAAGAATAAAAATCCTCAATTAAACCGTTCTCTCACTGATCGTATAACAATTTTATCTTCCTTTTATACTACTGACTGGACTACTGGTACCACAGACAATAAAAAGTATACCTAAATAACAATAATTACAAAAAAATAGGTTGCTGTTTTCTGAGTAACCCTCTACTTGGATTTAACCTTTGAAAATAGGCATGAGTTCACAACAAGGAATAACCGAAATTATAATTTTAAATAGGTTATGAATTAGGTAAGAAAAATATTAGAAAAACTGTTTATTTTTAAATATATAAACTAGTTTATTATGATAAGTGAAACGCCATTCAGAACGAATGACGTCACTATTCTAAAAACAAACACGAATCTTGTTCGAAAGTTTGCAGAAAGTTCAGATTCATGTGGTGAGTTTAAGATCGCGACGCCATAAACAGATGTGCCTAATCGCCAGCATGTGTTCATTTTTTTGCAGAAATAACTTAATTTGCGGAAATATATGCACCACACAGAACATTTCATATATCGAACATCGATCGAAGTTTACATCGTAGTTTTTATTTATTTAATCGTCTTACCTAGTAGCCTAGTAGGTACTGGTGGAAACTATTTTAACGGGTCGACGAAAGCAATCTTGAACTAGAATTAAACCAAGTTTAACCAACTCATTTCGATGTCATTATATATTTTTAACCGACTTCCAAAAAGAGGAGGTTATCAATTCATTTTTTTTTTTTTTTGCGATTGAATTTGTTTTGTGCTCTAAGACGTACTGACTGTACTGGTAGGTCGCTTTGACACACTACGCGCCCTCTTACTCGCAAAAATAACATTTCAATCAACATACAAGGTTAACACTGTAAAAAAAAAATACTCAACGGTGTTTTTGTTGTATCATATTTCGTACCAAATTCACATACATTTTAAAATACCTGTACAATGATACATCACATGTCGTCCACTTTACTTGTTGGAGGACCTACTTGGAGGTGTCCATCGACACGTCGTTTCTTCAAGTCGGTTGACTCATTTAGAAGTGGAATTCATCGACAAGAAAAAAAAAACAATAGTGGTAACATACACACAAAGATATGTCATCACGGTCGATGCAACTTGTGACCATAATTCAGGTCTCTACTTTGCTCAAAGGCTCACCCTTTGCCATACAACGCGGTAATGGGGCCAGCTTTTTGGGAACAGTTCCCACTGGTAGCGGATTTATCGATTAGTTTAGGATTTAATTTTTAATTTATTGTAGCTTACTATATCTTTAAGCAAATACCTAAAACTTTTAGTAATGAAAATCAAATAATATTATGTAATAAACTAGCTGCACCCCGCGGTTTCACCCGCGTGAATACCCTCGATAAAAGTAGCCTAAGTTACTCCTTATAACATCTTAGTGAAATTCTCAGTGAAAGTCCCGTCAAAATAGGTCCATCTGTTTTGGCATCCATACACACATCGATTTATATATATATTGATAAATATTTATTATATAAAGGCATTCTCTCTCACTGAGAGGCCTGTATCTCAGATGTAAGAACACGATAGGCTAATAATGATCATGATGAATATTTATATTTATATACGATAGTATATGTAAAAAATATTTATATATTGGTTTAAATAAATCTGTGATAAAATTTTCGATTGAGCCAATTATTTTAAACCACGTCTATACTCTTAAAAATTCTTAAATGTCTAAACAATTACAAATGTTTTTTATTATTATTCAAAATTGTATTTAAGCTGATTTACAGATGATCAAAAAAGCTCTGCAAAAGCCCTAAATGCAGTTTTTATTTTCTGAAATCGAACGGATAATTCTTTTCACAATGACCATATTTCTCGTTGTTTCAGATTTGGCCACCCATCTCGACAACTGGCTCTGTACACAAATCAAATATTTCACTAAATTAGTAACTCTTTGGCTTCGATGCTAGGCAAAGTAGTGCGGACGGGAGGGTATCGGGTGTAAAGTTCAGCCCGCAATATTACATTACTAACGTCTCCTGATGGTTTCAAGCGTGTTTCATCGTAGACCGCATCATCGCTTAACATCAAGCAAGTTGGCGGTCAAACGCAAACCGATTTAATAATGTTTTGGAAGTTTCTCCTATGGGCTTTAATAAAAATAAAAATAAATGATTTCCAATCAAATTTTACTGTAGCAAACGAAAGAGAAAGTAAATGTTTATTGAATAAAACATGTGTTCCAACGGTCCCACAAAACCATAATATACAATAATATAATTGTGGTGGTATTTTATCCTATACGAGCAGCTCACTGCGCTTGCGCTGTTGGCGTCCTTCTTGACTCTGCCCCCTCTCTCGCCCCCACCTTTACCCGTGAACACAGCTTTATTAATGCTTAAAATTTTACTAACCATCTTAATAACCATTTTCTGTTTGTTATTAATTTCCAGAAAAAATTAGATTTTCGTATAAGAACATCACTAAAATTTTATAGTATTGAGATAATCGTTCCAAGATATTTATTCGTTATTTATTTAAAAACCGACTTCAAAATAAGTAAGTTAATGCGTGATTTCGTTTACTTGGATGACATATTTTTTTCCAGTTATTTTGATTTTAAACTTAAACTACTGAATCGATTTTGAATTTCTATGGCATCAATTTGAAAGTAGGATATACTTTAATTATACTTCAATTAAAAAAAGATTTATCCCAATCAGTTTATAAATTGACGGAGATCTGAGCTAAACAATGTTGAAAAAAAACCACTGATATGAGAAACCTAACCTTTTTTTGAAGTCGGTAAAAAATTCTCAGAAGTAACGGCTAAATGCGCTCATTTTTTCTGGTACATTAATAATTATGTTATTTATAGCAACAAACTGGTGTATGGTAAAAACAGTAGACCAGTAGTTGTAGTCCGCAGTAGCAGTATTTAATAGTAGTGAACAGAGGGCTATTGAACAATGACATCGTGTCGAATAATTTACCTTCGTGCTACTCACTGGACTTCTGTATTGCTTTTCATTTGTTGGTGTTTTAAATAACTTATGCTTTGGGGTTGGAACTGCATTGGTAAGTAGATCTATCAGCAGGTTACATGTGCTGTTTTAAACGTTTATCGGGACTTATCACGTATTATTTAATTTAGGTAAAAAATATATACCTTTCGCTCGACGTTTCGACCATGTTACAATGGCCGTGGTCACGAGCTGAGCTGTGGAAACGTCGAGCGAAAGGTATATATTTTTTACCTAAATTAAATAATACGTGATAAGTCCCGATAAACGTTTAAAACATGTGTTCAAATCGCGAAAGTTTAAAAATTACTACATGTGCTGTGTTTCCAAATCTTATGCAAAATTCCAAAAATGTTATAATTTGTTTCAATGTTTATGGAAATATCAATGTGCTTAAGTTATTGTTTAACACCCCTATTAATAAACTTGGAGTAGCCTTGGAATAGTTACTCCATCTTTTGTCTTTTTCGATCGAGTTCAAATTTTGAAAGAGAGAAATAGACAAAACACTGCGTAGCTATTCCATGACTACTCCACGTTTATTAATAAGGGGGTAAGTGATTTCAAAAGTTGTTCTCAATTCGAACAAAAGGAGTAGGCTATCAATTCGACTGTATGTTTTACGTGATTACTCCGCCAATTATGAATTTATTTTAATGATTCTTTTTTTGTTTGGTACGTCATACTTCAGAGGTCACATATAAATTGTATTGAAATTGATTTAGCACATTTTGAAAAAATCAACAAAAACAACAAAAATGTATACACAGATGACGTTTTGGTTTGTGGTTCCTATCAGCTAAAGTTTTGATGAGAATTTTTAAGCTCTGTTTTAACTGTTATTTTCTACTTTTTTAGTTTAAGTTTGTACATGTTGGTACATACTAGAAGTCAGTTTTTTTTCCTAAAAATGTATTATATTTGACATCGGTAAAAACGTACACTTAGAGCTGCCACACTATATTATATTCTACGAAAATAAATAATGTGTGAGTACCTCAGCAAACATTCAGATCCAGGATAAATGTGCACATGTACCGTGCAACTTAACATATGAGTAAGGCTGCCTAACTACTGAAGCTTAGCGTATTTAAGACCCGATTGCATAAGATTTGCATAAAACATAAATTATTACAACAATAAAAGTCAATTCAAGATTGATATTTCCCCGTTAAGCTGCAATGGACAGGCTTTATTGAAGTCATCACACAGCCTAGCCGCCAAAAAAGAGTATAAATTCTTTTGCTAAACAATATTTTGCCATTAGTGCATGAATCATCTTTGCTACTTGACTCTGTTTGGCTTCGAGCTTTCTGGTGTTTTCATAAACGCTATACTATAACTGGTGCATGGGCTATACCAGGACCTGGGGTTCGATTTTGTAATCGCTCGTATGATTTCGCACGAAAATATCTTGCGAAATGAGAGATTTTCTATTGATAGAAAGGAAATTCGAATTCAAGTTTGTTCAAATCACTCGTTGCGTTAGCGTGTAGCGAGTGCGTTATTAATTCAATTCAAGACTTTTGTTTGGGATTTCGTTCGAAAGCCAGTCTACCGTGAAAACCATAGAAGAAAAAAATTATTGGCCATGCATACGAGCAATTCAAAAAGCGAGCACCTACGATATTAGTTTTGCCACCATCCCTCTGGCATAAGTGTGACAGGGACGTAAACAATACCGCATGCACAAAAATAGCTGGCTTTACGGGATAATTTGCTAACTTATTAGAATGTTGTCGAGTAAAAAAGGATGGAAACTATATAGTGTTTTAATATTGGCGTACGGAACACAGGTATGCACGTCCCCCCCTATAAAATCTAGAATATAGTTAGCCCCCAATAAAAACAAATTCTCGCTACGCCAATATAAAACAAAACAATCCATAAAATGTAATATATTTACTGAACATTCTACAAGTCAAACATTATTGATAGTGATGTTAGCATTATGATGTCAATCATACACAGAAAAGGATTTTTGAATGGCTGTTAACAGTTTTCTGAAAATGTAATTATTACGCGCTGACATACATATTATTGGTCCGTAATTGCCACCCATCACTTTCCCAAGGATGCCAACATGAAAAAGTGGCAAAAAATTCGACGTATTGATTTTATACCTAAAAGATTATCTAGTTTATATCAAAGAGGCATATATCGTGTTCTAGTTGTGTTCTGATTGAAGAGTTTTTGAATTAGAATTAGAAATAATGGAAAGAGATGCCATTTTAAATGGAAGAAATCTAGATTTCATTGAAAGGTATGATAGTACCGAGTTAATTAATCTTTTTGAGATAAAAGATAATTTGAGAGCTGTATTTACCTGCATATTTACTAATATTTACCATGGCAGGTAGGAAGACTAATGGAGCAGCTATACTTACCTATATATAGTAATAAAACCAGTGTTTTTCCGTGCTAAACATGGCTGTCAGTCATTGATGTTAGAATATTTTTTGCTTCTCGCACGTACTCTTAACCTACTTCAACTTCAACTTTTGTTCGAGACTTTTGGGGCTCACAAAAGCTACAATAAAATTAGCTAAAATAGCTACAATAAAATGTAAAAATAGCTACCTTTTACAGCCATCAAATCTAAACAAAATCAACGACAACAGCCGCTCCATATTATTATATTATTTCTATCTATCATGATTTGTACATAGAGTCTTTCTTTGAAGTGATTTCGACAAAACCTCGTTACGAATAAAAATCACACGCCGAATTACGTCAAGCCTCCTTTTTTAAATTTTAAGCATCATTAGGATAATGCTGCGTGGCATTTTCCGAGCCAATTGCAGCGACAGCGCATTTATTTTAATGCCGAAAACTGATAATAGACATACAACAATTATTTTTTGAGGTAAATCTACCTAGTAGCATACAGTGGCCATTGGCCAACCCCCTGCCGTTAGTAAAGTCAATTCATAGTTATTTTACCTCTGACATATTTTATGTCGTTGTATATGTCCGTTCGCATGGCTTCACTTGCTGCCAGACAAAGATAATTCAAACCAATTAAGTTTGCCCTTTCCTCCAACTTCTTTGATTCAAACGAAGAGTGAATAGAGTCCTCAAAGGTAGGCAACGCACCGCCAATGCCCCGGGTATTGTCGGTGTCCATAGGTGACGGTGACTACTTACCACCCGGTGGACCGTCGCTTGTTTGTCTACTATTACATTTTTTTTAAAGTCGCCAGAGTTTAAATAACTGCGAACGGACTGTAGGCGTGGGAGACGAGTCAAGCATGAAGTCGTGCCCGCGTCAGTGACGGCAGGGGTATGTGTAAGGGGTGATGGTGTAACCTGGTGGTGGGCAAGTGGCGCGTGCTAACGGATCCTCGTGGTTGACAGTTCGTTCCCGATGACTTGAAGGACGACAAGTACTGGGCGCGCCGGCGGAAGAATAACATGGCGGCAAAGCGGTCCCGCGACGCGCGCCGCATGAAGGAGAATCAAATCGCGTTGCGAGCCGGATATCTCGAGAAAGAGGTGTGTACCAAACATTATCTAGTCGTATTAAAATTCGACCACTGAGTCACCGACAGCTGTTAAAATTTGCAAGTTGAAGTGGCAATGGGCAATGGGCAGGCCACATCGCTCGAAGAACCGATAACCGATGGGGAAGAAAGGTTTTGGAGTGGAGACCACGAACTGGAAGACGCAGCGTAGGGAGGCCTCCCACTAGATGGACCGACGACATTGGGAGAGTGGGCGGGCATCCAGTGGATGCAAAAGGCAGACTGTCGTTCAGTGTGGAGGTTAAAGGGAGAGGCCTATGTTCAGCAGTGGACGTCTTCCAGCTGATGATTACCCTTTTGACTATTTTATTATTTTTTAGTTAATTCGCCGTAACATTACATCTTCTGTGAAAATTTCAACTGGCTATCTATTACGGTTCGAAAGATACAGCCGTTTAAAGAAAGGACAGACGGACAAACAGACATCGAAGGCTTAGTAACAGGGTCCCGTTTTTACGTTTTTGGGTACGGAACCCTAAAAATAAAAAACTTTGAATTAAAATATATGATTTGGTGACTTAAATGTAACGTCAACTTAAAATCATATTTACGTTTTTAATAGAATCTTAACTATTGATTCTTATTATAATTTTGGTCTCTTTTATTAATATTTTGTTTTTCATTTTTTGTCCATTTATTATACCAGCGTTCCAACTTTTTTTTAAATATTAGTGGAATGTTAGAAATGGCTATTTAAAGTACTGTATACTTTTTTAGTTTTCTAAATAAATTGCTACTAGTAAGTTGATATACAAATAAAATTATAAAAGGGTACCCATACCAACGGTTTTGAACCATACAAATGTAGTTTTAGTTTAGTTTTTTTCTTGTTCTCTATCATGGAACTCCAAGCTATTGTTTCATGAAATATCTCTACCTATCCCTTTCTTATCCCATACATAATCATTTTCCATGTGGAAATTAATAATAGATAGGGTAGTCTCTAAGGCCTGTGTCCCAGCAGTGGGAACATAATAGGCTGATCAGCGCCGGCCTTAGCCTTTGATCAGGGTAGAGCGAGATGGTCTTTCGACGTGATTAATTTCTGAAAACAAACTTACATGAATCGATCATTTTTCCAGAATAAAAAGTAGCCCATGTGCTAATTCAGGATGTAAACTATTTGCACATTAAAGTTTTATCCTGGTTACAAACAATGGAAGTGTTTCCCGCCGCCACTGCCACGAGGCGCGAACACCATAATAGTACTTTGTTATCCTAGGGGTGGAAGTAACCTATTTAGTCCCGAGACGGGGTGGGCGCTAATAGTTAGAGGGACTAAATAAGTCTTTAACCCCGAGGTAAACACTGTGCTTTTCATTACGAATACAAGGAAACTAAAAGGTTTTCCACTACTGCTTTAGCCTCTTCTCTTATGAAATCAGCCGTTAAATCAAAATTAAATTAAATTAATAATTAAAGATTTTGTTAAATAAATAAAATAAAAAAATAAAATAAATCCATATCGGAATCAGATGGACTCATTGTGTTAATACAAATCGGACTGTGTTAATGTGTCAATGTTATACGGAAGTATAAACAAAACTCTACAATGAAGATCGGATTCCCGCCATTTTTTTTTTACATCCTGACTGTAAAATGCACGAGACGTGTGGGACCATAATACTCTGAGGAGAAAAAAAAAGTTGGAACATGGTTCAATACAAATGTGAAAATAGAACTAGTTTTTTATTTTATTTGAGTCTCTGTCAGTTGAAAGTAATTCTCCCTAGGGCTGAAATGTATTACTTTCATCCCGCTCCTCAGGTAACTTCAGACCTACTTTCCGAGTATGAGTAGTAAAAAATAATTTTGAAGCTCATTTTTTTCCGCTTTTTTCATTTTGGCGCCCCTTGTTATCTGGCTCCTAAAACGACCGCTCTTTCGCTCTGCCCAAAGACAAATAAATTGTCGTTGGCTCTACCTCAGAGCCGGTACTGAGGGTGATATTTAATTAATGTAGCGTAGAGAGAAAAGTGTATTAGGTAAGTGTAATAATGATGTGCTGACTTCATTTTTCAGAACATGGGTCTGCGGCAAGAGGTGGAGCTGTTAAAGAAGGAGAATCACATCCTGCGCGATAAGCTGGCCAAGTATGCGGATGTATAAAGCGCAGCGCCGCCTAGCCGACCATAGCACAAACTTACACGCCACTCGACACGTCAGTACCTAAATACTGTATTTTTTACCGACATCAAACAAATACTTCTTCTTCGAATCAATTCGCTTTTTTTTTTTTTGGTGGTTTTTCCCCTGAAGTCGGTCATTTATAAAAACTGATTTAGAAAATCTTTTTTTTATTTGACTGGATATTCTTTCAGATTGGTTCTACAGATATTGCATAAGAATCGGTACAGTATTTTGGTTTTTAAATCGAAATAACTGGAAAATTTGTTTACTCGGATGACATAATATTATCATCTAAGTTAACGAAATTGCGCGCTTTACTAATTTTGAAGTAGTTTTTTAAATTGATTTTTATATTCTCAAGTTTTGTTACAAGGCTACTGTTTACTTGATGTTAGTTGCGGTGTGTTTGGAGATGACGAACGCGTTTTCCTTGGTATCGAAACAGCAGTGCAAGTACCGTTCTTTATCGGTCGTCAAATTCGCTAAAATGCCATAGAATCGATCACAGCGAGTACTGAAAAATGGCATATTATCGAATTTGACGACCTCAACTGTCAATTTGACGATCGATAAAAGAACGGTACTTGCACCCCTGGGCTCTGAATTAATGTTGCCATATCTGTAAAATATGAGAAAACCAAAAAAACATAAGTAGCGAATCGCACGACTGTGTAAGAGCCATATTTTTGCTCCACTAAATGCGACTTTAATACAATATATCAAGTCTTAAAGTCATCTGTTGTAATAAGCGTTTCTTAAAAGTTGTAAAACATTGCCTTAATTAACACTAGAAATGTCCAATGTACAAAAATGTAGTCAAGATATTTTAAAAACTAAACAAACAAACCCTTAATCCCATTAAAAGTGTTCACCCGTTTTGAAGGAATTGAAAGAGAGTGTGGTGTTAAATTGCAGGTGTTGGACGCTCGCCGGCGTGCCGCCGTCGCCGGGCCTCTCCCCACGACCTGCGTTCTTCAACAACACTGTCCCGCGAGCGCCGCCGTCGCTGCACCGCCCGCTGGCGGCGTTCGCTCCAAGCGCTCGTTTCGACGCCCCACCATTTGTTACCCTTTCGAGCGCTTCGATTTGCTCTACAGTTACCTTAAAGACTACAGTAACGAGACCTAATTATAAGTAAATAGATCTAAGAGTGGTGATAGCTCGATGACATAGCTATTAAGAGGAAGGAACCGATTTTCGTTCTCTATCGCTGTCACATTCAATATATTGTTAATATAGAATTATGTCCTTATACATTTTATATAATGCCAAACTCTTAACTGGGAATATATTAAAAGGATATAATAATGACTGACGAGTGTTGATTATCGTAGATATTATAAATCGCGTTGCCAGACGATAGAGTAAGATATCAGTAGGTTAAGTTATTTGTTAGATATATAGTAGCAGAAACTCTTTTAGTGACAATAGTAAATGTAATAAAAATCCGTATTATCTTACCTGTATTTGCCTTTTTAACCCCCGACACAAAAATTGGGGTGTTATAAATGTTATGTAAATGTTATCGGAATGTGCTAAATTCGTTATCATAATATTATATATATATATATGGCCTGGGGTTTGTATACAACGCCCAAAATGAACTGGCAATGTCTAAATAAAATCTTATTTCACAATTTCATATTAACTAATGCAAAGCTTAGAACTTATAAAACAGATATAATGTTGGCCAGTGCTGATAATCTTACTAAAAATTTATAGTCAGAAATAATTTTGGTGACAATTTAAAATATACTAAAAACCGCATTATCTTACCTTTTTCATATCCCCTGACACCAATTAGGCATTTTATGTTCATTTTATTTATTCCCTAACATCAGTTTGGCATTCTACACAATAACAATATATGAAATGAATATAGTATTTTACTCATTGCCTAAAACAAGCTAGAATTGTTTACAATGGTTAGGCATTACCGGTAACATAATGTAAAATAAAAACAAAAAACTGCAATAAAATGTATTTAAATTGTTGATTGTGCGAGCGAGAGAGCGCGTAATGCGTCAAAGCGTTCTTAAGTAAGAAAAAGCAAATCGAAACGTTTCCGCCGTGTGACTCTTATGTTTAGTTTATGTTGTTATGAATAATTGTCGTTACAGTTACCGTAATGTTATCTAGTTAGTTTCATAGGTGAATCGTAACCAAAGTTCCGTTCGTATTCTGATCAATCGTCGCGTCCGAGCCGGGCATCGGTTCGACATCGACAGGGTTAGCTATCGACGCACGGACCAAAATTAATTGAGAAAAATGGTTGTTGTTTGTAAAAATGTATGTCGTGTCCCGTCCCGAACGTGCGTCGACGTCACGCCGCGTGTGCCGCGCGGCGCGGATGTATCGTACCATGTAAGTTATTGTTGTTGAATATTTATATGAAGGCGCGCCGCACCGGGCGCCGCGTCGTTGTCTTGCTCAAGTGGCTCGCCGCGCCGCCGCCGCGCCGCCGTCGGCGCCGGCGCCGCGCCGCGCCGCGCCGTCGCGTCGCTACGCATGCGCAACTAGTGGGTAGTGGCTGCATCTGTACATAGCTAGTTGTATTGTAGGGCCCGCTCGAACACTCGGATCCGCCCTGTCGCGCTTCTATCCTAGCATCGTAATGAGATTAGAGCCGGACTAACCACTCGAGTTTCCGTAGTGAACGAACACTAGTTCCGTTTCGAGTTTACTTAGTAATAGTTTAAGTAGTATGTAGATTCCGTAGAGTAGTTGTTATTAGTATATTTTTGTTATGGCTGTAGTTGTTAACGATTTTGAAAGTTTATATTATTTTGTTTAGCTTAAAGAGACTTGCTATACTGTCGATATGGGTAGGACCCACTGGACGAGAGGAGCGCGCGGGCCGAGCAGGCCGTCGGGCGCTTACGGCCTAGTAGGCTGCGCCGCGCCGCGCATGCGTCGTCCCTCGCGTTTTTGACGTTTCCTCTGCACTATACCTAATATTTGACTCGTGCTAATCACATTAATATTATAAATGCGAAAGTGTGTGTGTAAGCTCGTATTTATTAAACAGGAAAATAATATCCTGTATTATAACAAGTGAAACCGTGGGGCACAGCTAGTGTTATAATATATTTTTGTAGGTTTTTGTCGTTGATATTGAGTCAATTGAATTTTTATTGAATTGAAAAAATAATGTTTATAAACTAAGACTAAGAAGTTGTTGCATTTGAAAGTATTTTATGAATACAAAGCGAGAACAATAAAACGTTTTTTCTATAAAGGTTTACATAATGAGGGATACGATAAAGTGCGACGGTCGATCTTTGAATGCACTGTTTCATATCAAATATGATATAATATTGTATCTATATATGTATTATATTGTAACTAATGTTACACGGCCGCTCGGCATTTGATAAATCCATCTTGTTTGTTAAAGAGTATACAATGACTGCGGTGCGGTATGCTGAACTGTGTACGAGTAAAAATGTTATACATGCAATTGTAATATAAAATAAAATTGCCAGAAAATGTAAAATGAATATAATAATGGTTATTAAATGGTTATATGATGTGTATATGTAAGGTATCGCGATAAGAAGGAGTCGAGCAAAGTAGCTAACAGACGTGACGGTCTTGGCTGACGGACTGTCGTCGAACCAACGAGTGGAAAAGAGAAAAAAACTGTCTCTCCCGTTGGTTGGACGGCGGTCCGTCAGCCAAATCCACGCGTCTGGGGGTCTAGACAAGACCCATTGTCTGTTAGCGTTAACGCCTGCGGAAATGAGTAAATGGATGAAAATCACATTGACAATGACATTAGCTTGAGATAAATTATCTCACGCTAATGTCATTTTCATACAATTTCATCTTTCCGCAGGCGTGGACGCTAACAGAAAGTGGCTCTTGTCTAGACCCCCTGTTAGTACTAATAAGACTCCGCGCGGCAAGGTATGACCTGCCCGCGGCCGCCCCTCCCCGCCCCGCCTCCCCCAACCACTATCTCTGTTTATATTCCGTTCGGTCTCCTCTCACGTTACACTAGCAACGACCTACAAACAAATACATGTGCATCAACGAGTAGTATTTTCTTTTGAAATTAATTTAATTATGGTTCTATGGATTGAAATAAATGTTAATTGATGTATTTATGTTTAGTTTTATAGAGGCGCGCGCGGGCGCGTGCCGATGTGGCCGGAGTGGCCGGAGTGGTTTAAAGTGGAGCCGCGCGTGCCTCTTGCCAGATGTAGCGGCTAGCGACCTCACGGCCTCTAGTGAATTCAATTGCTGATAGGATATTTCGATCGGTGTTTTATGTAATAAATCGTGGTTAAAATACCTTGCACAGAATAGGAGTTTTCATTGTCTTACCTTTACTCGACTTTTTTCCGACTACTGGCTGATTACGCACTCGCAATCGTAACTGACTGCGAGCGACATCGTAATGGTGCTACAACGCTCGCAGCCTGTTCCAGACGATACACAGTAAACACGCGCGAGTGCTGCGCATCGTCTGGAGCGAGCTGCAGCACTTGTTGCTTAGAGCAAAACTCATCTTCCACTGCCACTGGCACTAAGCAGAGAGTGTTGTGCCTTGTTGCAGGCGCGAGCACTGCGCATCGTCTACAACGGGCATTAGCACGACTATTCACACCGTAGACCTTACGGCTACCTCTTAGTGTGGAATCTAAACAGCGCAGTGTGGAAAATCACGTGAAAGTAAACCTTAACGCACCGAGATACGATTTCGGTCACGCAACTTTTCGCATCACCTAATTATAATCACATAAAACAGGTAACCCCTGATATAATAAGCTGCCGGCGTGACGCATTTTTTCTTCTTCCCTCTTGAGAGTATTTTGGTGTCGCACGTCTTGTGCATTTGCCAGTATAGAAATATTTTCAAGTTTTATTAAATAAGCATCGTAAAATAAGTTACGGTTAGAGTCAAGCAGTAGTTGACACTTTACTAGAGACTTCTATGGAGTTTTGGATATATTATCATAAAATAGCACTGACACTAACATTCGACGCATTCACAAACACTTGATAAATGAGTTTGAAAGCAAATAATGTGATGAAGCGAGATTTTTCCAATTTTAGTTTTGTACGGCGCCATGAAAACAGAAGCTGTAGAGTATAAGTACAGTACCTATATCTATGATACAGTCTACGCTAAGCATCGGGTAGGCAATTTAAAAAAAAAAAAACTTTTTTATTCACACATTGTATTTAATGTCTATTTATCGAAGAACACGCCTCTACCAAAATTTTACATAATTTAAAACTTGAACTTGAAAACAAAAGAGAGAGCTTAGGTAGATTATAAAAATATATATCATTTTTATATCTAAACTAGGTGACTGGATAAACACCCTGTACAAATTTGAATAGAAAATAAACCAACCAAGTGCTAGTCGGGCTTGCGCACTGAGGGTTCCGTACCACCATAAAATACAATAATTGTCAAAACACCTTCCAAAACTCAACCGTGTATGTTGAGGCGAACAAAACAAAAACAAAAAATATATCGGTCAAGTATCAGTTTGAGCGAGACTAACGAACATAATTGATTTTTATATATAATATGATGAAGTAGATATATATAGATAGATTAGAGCAAGAGCCTTTATTAACTAAACAAAATACAAGCTAACACTAACACTACAAAAAGTTAACTTCCCATAGATCCACAGAAGGTCTGCAGCGTACCCAGCATGCTGGCATTGCTGGCGGAATTACCACGATAGATAGATATACTAAAGTAAATAAACACATTTTGCACACACGGTCATCTGACCCCAAACTAAGCAAAGCTTGTGATATGGCTGCCAGAGACTGATATACATACATATATAGTTTTAAATACATACTTAAATAGATATTTACAACCAGATATAGAACAAACACAAATCATCACATAAATGTTTGTCCTAGGTGGGAATCGAACCCACGCCCCCAAGCTCAGAAGGCAGGTTCACTACCAACTGGACCAACGGGCTATCTAAATCTATCTCAAAGAGTACATAAGTTATTGACTTAATGATTTTGGAAGTTTTTATATATTTTATAATGGAGCAGTGGTATTCTCTTTCTATATTGGTAGTTCACTGTTGGGTTATAGGTACATTCAAGTAGTAGGTATAGTATGAAATCTTTGGGTATATTTATAACATACACTATGATGGTAGCTAACCATGCTGCAGAGCAATCGCGCTAAAAAGTTACAGACGAATCGTTGACGAAACGCAAATGCTCCACAACTTTTGGTCGATTTCGTATAGGCGCGAAAAAGTTGATGTTTTCTAGCTTTATCACAAACGTTCGTTTGACAGCGTCTACGTTCCAACTGTGATCGGGTTGCGTTTCGTCTTTGGTTAAAATTGTTAGCGCGATACGAAATCGACCAAAAGTAGTGGAGCGGTTGCGATTCGTCAACGATTCGTCTGTAATTTTTTAGCGCGATTGCCCGCCTGACACTATAAAGTGCCATGACACCAATGATGATATAACCACTTGACTGGTTACCCCGTCCTAAGCCAAAGTTACAATTTTTCAGCTTATAGCCATTTTCGAGCGGGTCAAGTCTAGGCGCGAATTGAATAAATTACTTTTTTCAGAGGCGCCATACGATACCCTCCCCCCCCCCCCCGCAACTGTCGTAGCTTACATGTTGCATAAGCAAATTATGACTCGTGCGCGTTCAAGTAGTTATATTATCTTTGCCGTTACCATGCTGCGGTTTCCTAACGATGTTTTCCTTCACTGGCAGCTCAAACTCATTGTAGGGATTTGAACCCACACCCTGCGGATTGGATATCGAATGCACCAACCATTCAGCTATCATCGCTACACATTTGTAGTCATGCTGCGAAAGACTTAGAAAAACACAAAGTCAACTACTCAAAAACTGTTTTATTACTCGTCACGTGCATCCATTCAAGCTTTGGTACTCTTAGTTATACTCATATACACTAACAACATAATTAATTCTACAATAAAAACAAATTAACTAAATAAACATAGGTATATCGTTTTGTAGCAAATTGCGAGACGTATCACAGGGTATCGACGTGAAACGTGACGTGGGCGGGCGTGGTGTGACGCTAGGCGGTAGGTGCGGGTGTCTGGAAGGAGCGGATGATGGCGAGCAGCGCCGTGTAGGTTCCCGCCACCAGTCCCACGACTCCCACCAGGAACAGTAGTCCGTTCTTGAGCAGGCGTATGCGCGCCGGGCCCAGTTTGTCGGGGAAGGCGAGACAGGCTTCCATGAGTGCCGGGAAACAGATGCCAAGCGCTGACAGGCACAAAGCGCCGAACAGGGAGATGAACAATCCGAGCCGCGGCACTGCTGCTGCCAGCACGACTGCAACACAGCACACAGAAACTGGTGGGTTACCATAACCTCAAAAACATTCTTATAATAACCTTACATTGACTTTTGTCTTGCTCTCAGAAGCCGAGAGCCGAGAGAGTGAGACAAAATTACTCCAGCGCATACTCTACTCGACACGCTAACTGTTATATTACGTACTAGCGGCCCGCCCCGGCTTCGCACCGGTTTTTAACAAAAAAAAATAAGTATTTTTTTACACCTTGGGTTACATTATTGGAGTTTTAGTAAGGATTGGACAAGCAGTGGACGTCCTACGGCTGAAATGATGATGATGATTTGTTCCTAAGTTCAGTAGTTACCTACATGAGGACCATAAAATATATCCTGTCTTAAGTCTTAAACTGCATGTTAATTTCACTGATGGTCATTAAAGTTTAGTTTATAGATAAATATTGTGCCGTCTTGGAGGTGCCCTTCAGCAAGCTCATTTGCGGATTCTTTTATTCTGAGTTATCTTTTTTTATTTTTTTTAAGGAAAGATATTTGGGACATTTTCGCACACACGATCATCTGACCCCAAACTAAGCAAAGCTTGTGATATGGCTGCCAGAGACTGATATACATACATAGTTTTAAATACATACTTAAATAGATATTAACAACCAGATATAGAACAAACACAAATGTTCATCACATAAATGTTTGTCCTAGATGGGAATCGAACCCACGCCCCCAAGCTCAGAAGGCAGGTTCACTACCAACTGGACCAACGGGCTATCTGTTTTTTTTTGTATACGTACACATGTTTTGGGTTACAATCTAGTTTAGATTTTAGTTAGTATTTATTTAATAAAGAATTTATTGATTTTAGTCTGTTTTGTGTATCTAAAAATAAAATAAATCAATAGATGAGATTGTTTCGCTTGCACGAAGGGAAGCGTATAGCTGATGCATTATGATGGCCTCAGCAAGAAGTGGCGTTTTTAGTGTTTTAGGTGATTTTTAGTAATTTTCCTCCTTATTTGTTACATATACCTATATACCACACACACATTTTTATCACATATATTTTGCAAGTAAGAATAATTATATTATGATTATAAATATATAGGTATACAGTATACTGACAGGTGAGCAGGCAGAGCACGACCCGCAGCACGTACTCTGCGCACAGCGTGGCGCGAGGTGAGGCGGCGGCTTTGCGCAGTCGCGGCGCCACGTACCCGCGCCACACCACCTCCACCGGCACGTAGCAGTGCAGCCCGTAGCTGATGAAGATCGCCACCGCGAACATCACGATCACCGTTGTTGCCAGCCTGCTTACACACAATTGTAAGCATTAACTTTGTAATGCTACAAATCTTCTAATATTTGAAATTATTGACGTTGACATCCATGTACTATTAGGAGTAAGCGAGACAGAAAAGTATTGTTATTAGAGTAAGAGAGAAAGAGAATAAAGTAATGGCGAACGTACCTTGCCTTTCCATTACCCTTACACAATGAGACACTATATTAGAACCAGTTCCCAATCTTCGACCAAAATAAAATGAATGGACGGGCCCTAACCATTGAAATTGCTCAGTAAAAACGAGTCAAAACTGTCGGACATATACTTCAACACCTAATTATAAAAAACTAGCTGAATCCCGCTACTTCGTACGCGTAGAGCTCGGCCTTCGGCCTCGCTACTATAAACCTATATGCTATAAACCTCACGGAGCCCGAGATCTTTCCAACGAATGCAAAACCGTGGAAATCGGTTCGTGCGTTCTGGAGTTATAGCGTCAGGAAGGAAAACCCGACTTATTTTTATATAGTAGATGTACAGTATTATTTTGTTACAAAAAATAGATCCCGGTTTTTCTTTTTGTTTTTATCCCGGTTTTTATTTACACTTCGGGAAAGCATATGAATGCATAATTTTGTCAGATGTTTCGTTATCACGTCACAATAGACACGTGTTGCACTTCCTACGGCTAGAGACCGACTGAAACGTAATGTGAGCCGGCGCACATTTTGTTATTTTCATAAATGCGCTTCTACTGGGCCTGTCCATTCATTTTATTTTAGTCGAAGTTCCCAATGCGTATCATCATCGACCACACAATTATAGTTAAACGCCTACCAGGAATAAATAAGATCAAACACGTAACTGTTATGCGTTTAACCGTTTCATGTCAGAATAGAGTAATAACAACTTTTTTTTATATCCTCTTAGCAAACCCTTTCACGATATAAGTATAATATTATGGTAGACATAAAAAAACCGCCATTTTGAGATGTCCTTGTCCACCATATTGGATTTAGTCTGACGTCATTTAACTTTTGGTATTGTCAGCAAACCCTTACTTATATACTTTAATACGTTAAAATAATAAATTAATAGTTAAATCCCGCGACGTTACTCGTGATTTAAAAGTTATGTCCGTCGTTACGATGCACACTATCTTCCTGCCAAATTTCGCTAAGATCCGTTCAGCCGTTTAGCCATGATAACGCGACAAGCATTCAGACAGAGATACAGAGTTACTTTCGCTTTTGTAATATTACGTTTTAGGATATATTTTATACCTACTTTAAATATTTTAATATTATACTACTTTAAATTTGTACCTAATTGTGTATTAATAAATATAGAAGTCCGACCACATTCGCACCACCCCTAGACACATCAGTGTACGAAGCGCTGCATGTCACCGAGGATAGGGAAATATGGCGTAAGATCATAAAGGAAAGACCGATAGGAGGTGGGGTCACGACCCTCAGACATGTGGAGCACGACGCGAGAAGGAAATATAAAAGTTAGAAGGTTCTAAAAAATTTGGACGGACGGACAGAACGACCTTATGAGGAATCCTTGTAATACTAAAAACGACCTGCGTAACACGGCGGGTAAAAACCGGATGCAAGGAACTGCCGACCGAGCTCAGTGGCGTACATTGGGAGACGCCTATGTCCAGCAGTGGACAGTTAGAGGCTGATGATGATGATGAATACTAAAAAGTGATGAAAAGCTACGTACGGGCCCTGCGGCAGGTCGAGCGTGATGGAATCCCGGCAATCGGAGACGCAATAGACGTAACCGAGTGCGCCGACCGCCACGTACATCAGCACGATCAGCGACATGCCAGTGTTCAGCACACCGCACGCCGTGCCGAACGACTTAGGAGTTGCCATGTTGTTCTCTAGCGCGATCACCTGCATATAAGAAGAATTAGATAGGATATATTTATTGCCAAAAAACAAAAACAATGGACATGTACCATACTAGCGACCCGCCCGCCCGGCTTCGCACGGGTGTAATTTACGTGTGAAGCCGGGGCGGGTCGCTAGTTATACATATAAACCTTCCTCTTGAATTATTCTATCTATTAAAAAAACCGCTTCATAATCAGTTGCGTAGTTTTAAAAATTTATGCATACATAGGGACGGACAGACAGCGACAGCGACTTTATTTTATACTATGTAGTGAAGTGATAGTGATAGTGATAGGTTATTTTCCGAATAGTTCCAATGTCGACTAACTAAATTAAGGTCGCGCTCACCAAGAGCCACTTTTTAACCTACTGTGGGAGGAAGGTTCTCAATTCGGCCTGAAATTTTAATTTATTACTAACTGCACCCTGCGGTTTCATCCGCGTGGATAACATCGATAATAGCCCAAGTTACTCCTTATAACATCAGCTATCTGCCAGTGAAAGTCCCGTCAAAATAGGTTCAACCGTTTCGGAGTCCATATTGGAACACTCAAAAACTGTTTGGACTCTTATTGAAATATCCGGCTTAAGGTCAGGATTTTTAGTTTTTTTTTAATACTTTATCACTACTACCAGCCCCCGTGCCATAATGTAATGGTTACTACGACCATAAGTTGCGTTCGACCCTTGTCTTGACGTGAACAAACGACATTCAGTTCTCGACATTCTCGAGGTGACTGCAGAACACAATAATGTATGTATTAGGGAAAACATGTTTTTGGCTTTTGTGTAACTGTTTATCTCATATCTACTGTATTATTTAGCAGCTGTATGTTTTCCTTGTAAAATAAAATAAAATAATGTGCCAGTACGAACTGCCGGCCCTGTGAGATACTCACAACGCCGACTGCAGTGAGCGCAAACAACACAGTGCCGAAGAAGAGCGGGAAGGTAGCGGGGGACCCCCAGAGGTCGAGCTCCAGGTTGCGCTCTACGAGATCAGCACGTCTTCCTGCAGACAGGTAGTACACGATGATGCCGAGTCCTACAAACGTTAGCACGTTGGCAAGCGCTGAGAAAGGCGCTAGCATCTTCAGGCTCGGGATGAGGTTGAACGCCACCAGAGGCAACAGAAGGATGCCCATGTAGGCTTCTATTGACATCGGGTAGTGCGGGTCGACGATCTGAAACCACGACAACAGTTCATTATATTCAATATCACCGCCCAATTACTAGAGATAATATTAAATTATTGTAAATTTAGGATTGGATACTCTTATCAGGTTGTTATGTTATGTTGTGTTATGCTATGTTATCTTTGGAGATGCTCTGAGCCGATAACCGTTGCAGTAGACGTGTTCCAGAATGGAGATCATCATCATCAGCCAGAAGACGTTCACTGCTGAACATAGACCTCCCCCTTAGACCTCCACACTGAACAACAGACTGCAATCTGCATTCATTGGATGCCCGCGACTGTCACAATGTCGTCGGTCCATCTAGTGGGAGGCATTCCTACGCTGCGTCCTCCGGTTCGTGGTCTTCACTCAAGAACTTTTCTTCCCCATCGGTTATCGGTTCATCGAGCGATGTGGCCTGCCCATTGCCACTTTAACTTGCATATTTTAATGAAGAGCACGAATCAAGAATAGAAATCACGAATCGGTAAACTTAGCGTAGGATGCTCTGAGACTCATAGGAGTGGCGATATACGTAAGACCGATGGCAGTGGCTGGAAGGAAAAACCTAATATCGGACTGAGTGGCATCTTAGGGAGAGGCATGTGTCCAGCAGTGGACTAGTATTAGCTGATTATGATGATGATGAAGATTGGATGGTTGAATTAGCGTTTGAAAGACACGACCTATACACCGCTCATTACATGATCAATGAGTATGGTACTTTCAATAATTAGTACTATAATATTACTAATACTCCAACACGTTAACAAAATAGAATGTAGAAATAGAAGTTCCCTACAACTAAATTGCAGATCGTATGCGATTGCGCAAGGTCATCGCTAATGGCGGCCGCTTCGTGGGAGCGCGGAGCCGGCCCACTTTAACCAATTGCGGGACTCGGGAGAGTAGATATGTAGGGCGCGGCCGCAACTCTGACGCTACTATAGCTCCACGATCAGACGACCGGGGGTTAGCAACACAGTTCATAAAAAAAACACAACGAAGGAAAACTACATGGTAAACTGTAGCTTGATAGTAGAGCACCTGACTTCCAACTTTCCATCGATCGGCGAGTAAACGTAGCCCTTGACTTTTCGATTTATGATAGGTTTATGGTTTCTGCGACTAGTGTCACAATCCTGCCAATGTCGGATTGTTCCCGCTGGACACCACCTAGTGTCCGTTTCATTATAGCATCGTTAACGGTTAAAAAACCCTAGGGATAATAGCGACACGTCGAATATCAAATCTTTTTTACTTTAAAAACTTTCCTAAATTAAAATAAATACATGAAACTGAAAGTAAGTAAATAATAGAAAAAGTAGCTTCATAATCCTTCGAAAAGCTTCGAAATCCAGTTCCTTTTCTAAGCTCAGCATGCTGGCTTTGTACTTATTTTAACTAGACAACGTTTTACCTCAAAAGTAATTATTTCTAAGAATTGTAGGACTGTGTAGGAGGAGATAAATTATAAATGCTTTGGGGCAATACTTTTCGTAATATTGCTAAACAATAGGTATATAATCACTTGACTACCTATAATTATATTAAGACTGTGTTCTGTTTTAAGAAACATCATTAAAATCGGCTATCATGTGCCAGAAATAGAAAAAAAAAATATTACGTACACTTTCTTCTTAAACCTATATTGTAGACTATACTAGTTTACCTATACCCTGCTTATAAGGTGCAGCAATGATTTAAGTTGTGGTTGGTTACAAAACGGATCACAGATATAAATAAACGTAGGTACCTTCTTGATGTTGTCAGCAATGAAAACGATGTAGACGCAGCATATACCGAGCTGGTAGACGACGAGGAAAATGTCGACAGCGAGCGCAGCGGGTCGCGCGAGGCTGCGAAGCGGCGCCGGGCCCGATTCCAGCGCCGCGGCCATGGCATCAGGGTAGGAGAGCAGAGGCACGCGGCGCCGCTTGCAGGCCGTGTACTGCGCGCGCACTAGCACGTGCAAGCAGTGCGTGACAAGCACGCCTACCACCACAGTGGCCACCACGCCCGTCACCAGCCCGGCGCGCGCGAACGCCTGCGGCATCGCCAGGATGCCCGTCCCCAAGCTGCATTTCAGCAGGTGCACTAGCGTCTCCAAGTTGCTGCAAATACATACATAGGTTCGTGTTGGTTTCGTACGTGGCATCTGTGAACCGTTTTCATTATAATAACTCGGGTCCTGTACTAGGCTACGAAAATAATTATGCCATAAAATGCTTTATAATGCTTCCATCCCGGATTTCCAACACCCAGATTGGCAGTTACAGCTAGTAATAAAATGGATGTAAAAATGTACCTACATTTCTTGAATAAATGATTTTGATTCCCGGATTCGTATTGGCTTTTTGCACCAACAAAGGAGTGCACCTTGGGTCGCAAGGTGGACTGTGAGCACACGAGTGCGGAACGACCCTTATTTCCCCCGGCCTCACTAGTCTGCACCACAGGTGGAGCCAAGGGGGAATTTTCCCCTATCAAATACCGACTAGTAGTATCGTGAGTAATTTTAAACAAGCTCATACTCATATCTTCAGACCTCACGACACTACCGACATTATTTTTTACACGATTTTCATTCGTTTTCCCCTTATTAATTTGTTAATACTTAAATTAACTTTTAAACTTTCGCGATTTGAACAGATGTTTGAAATGTTTATCGGGACTTATCACGCATTCATTTTTACCTATAAATAAAATGATGCGCGATAACTCTCGATATACATTTAAAACATAGCTACTTAAACTGTTTATCGCATAGTGTAGGCTCAAACAGCGTCACAATTTTGCGCCATTTTATAATGAACATCAACTAAGTCGAGGGTTAAAAAATTGTTGTCCTAGATCTGGAAAGACGCTCGAGACACGGCTTCGCGTGCCGTTACCAGTTGGACAGGAACTTACTTAGTGGGTTTGGGCAGCTGCCGATGCAGATGTGGGTCATAGTCTTCCTCCGACTCACCTTCCCTGAAAAAAGCACCAAAGTAAAGACGACTTCATGAGGAAGCTATCATCATCATCAGCCCTGAGTGACCCACTGCTGGGTATAGGCCTCCCTTTGTTTGCCACTCTCCCCGGTCTCTCGCTATTCGCATCCACTCGTTCCCGACCGTATTTTTGATGTCGTCAGTCCACCTCATCCTCGGTCGGCCTGGGTTCCGCCAATCTAGTCTCGGCCACCACGCGGTCACTGCTGTACACCACCTCCCATCGTTACGTCTGGCCATGTGTCCTGCCCAGTTCCACTTAAGTTCCTTCACCCTTTTTACGATTTCTGCAGTTTAGCGTCGTATCTCAGTGTTTCGGATACGGTCCTGCAAGTTGATGCCGAGCATGGCTCGCTCCATGGCTCTCTGTGCGACGGCTATCTTGTACACAATCTTCTCCGTGAGCGTCCATGTCTCAGCCCCATAGGTCATGGTGGGCAGGACACATTGGTTATAGAGACGAGTCTTCAGGCACAGTGGTATCTCTTTCGATCGGAGGAGGAGGAGATCGATGAGAAAACTATAGCATGGTTGTAATACTTTCTAGTACTCGTCTGGCAAGCTACTACAGCCAATCTAAAAATCCATCGCCAAGCACCAAACAGTGTGCTTCAGACTTGCTTGAGAGCCGCAGATACTTAACATCAGGTGAGTGAGAAGAGAAGGCCTATCTACCATAAACTAGTCCAAGTAAGAGGGACAATTAACATGCGCAGAGACGCTGGGTCTCTCTGTATCTTTTATCAAATTTACAACGGGTAGTGTTTTGAAGAATGATCTGATGCCGGCGTCGCGGTTTTACCAACGCACTACCCGCCACCATCTGAAAGCTCACCCACATTATCCTTTAGATAAAAAGGTGTCCGTGTCGTTAGGCAATGAAGATAAAGGAAACCATATAAATAAATATTCAAATCATAACGTTTTATTATAATTTAGATTAACATCCTATTTTCTCTATTTAAGACATAGAAGACAAGGTCACTTCAAAGTAAGGTGGCATCTCATCAGCTCAGTACCATAGCTTCACTAAGATGTACCTATGCTATCTGAATATGCAGACTCTAACATTATCATAGATTCACGCAATCTTTCTTGCCTTACACCTGCAAAATGTGGAATGGGCTATCTTCCGCGGTGTTTCCGATAAGCTAAAACCTGAGGCTAAAACATGGGGTTCTTCAAACGGTGAGTTAATCTATACTAATATTATAAAGAGGAAAGATTTGATTGTTTGTTTGTTTGTTTGCATTAAATAGGCTCCGAAACTACTAAACCGATTTGAAAAATTCCTTCACTGTTGGGAAGCTACACTATCCCCGGTTAACATAGGCTACATTATATATTTAAAAAAAAAATAGTGATCCTTACTAAAACTCCAATAATGTAACCCAAGGTATAAAAAAATAAGATTTACAATTTTGACTTTGCGTGTTTGACAGTTCTAAGACAGGACAACGTCTGTCAGGTCAGCTAGTATATTTATCACAGATCTGTGATATTTATAAAGCACAGTTATAAAGGCTCGGCAACGTAGTTGTGATACCTCTGGTCTTACAAGTATCCATAGACGACTCTTACGTAGTATTTATATTCTCTTTGTAGACGACGGTGACTGCTTACTATCAAGCAGACCACCTGCTTGTTTGCCACCTATGGTATTAAAAA
Source organism: Agriopis aurantiaria (assembly GCA_914767915.1). Lineage (NCBI taxonomy): Eukaryota > Metazoa > Arthropoda > Insecta > Lepidoptera > Geometridae > Agriopis > Agriopis aurantiaria. The sequence goes on along the minus strand of OU611985.1, from coordinate 2,738,948 downwards.
AGATTGTGTCCATCTGCCGCGTAGTATTTATATTCTCTTTGTCTGCCGCGGCTTACTATTGCTTACAGACGTGTCCGATAATTTATAAGCAGCTTACATTAATAGGACTGAAGAAGCAACACAGCAAAAGACGTACCAGCGAAAGGTCTATAAAAAATCAGCAAAATCACAAACAGAATCCCCAGAGCTGACCAGAATCTCAAGGCCTACTCTTTGCTCATGGCAAAAAAATATATAAATTCCTTAGAATATCTACACAAAGAAACCAAGTACATTCGCAAAATTTAAGCCATTCAAATGGTGTGGCTCATACATGGCTCCAAAAAAAATAGAAAAATTTTACTATGACAATTTGCGCGGTGAAATCGTACCACAACAAATCAGAAAAGCAGCATAAGAGTTATCGATAAATACCAATCGAAACGTAAGCTACAAAGCGAATTTGTAGCTTACATTTTGAGAAGGCGTTGTTTGGAAACCTACCTTCTCTGAGTAGTTATTCTAAGATAAATACACAGAACACATATACCAGAGAGTATAAATATGATTTTGACAAGTTAATTTTTTTTTAAATATTATTCCTTATTTTTTTTTGCTATTTATGTCAAAATCATTTTTTAACTATGGAGTTCGAGCTATTGAGTTTGCTCTTCACAGTCCGATGGCATCCAATTCGATCCTCGGCCCTGCACCAATTACTTATTTAGTAATCAAGGCCCATCTCCAGCCGTATTTAAATTTGAACTTAAATTGTAATGTAAATAAGGAAATTGGTGTACTTTTAAAACTTGACGTAGCTAAGTGTTCCTTGTGTTGCTATGGTGAAATAAATTGAATTGAATTGAATTGAATTACGCAACTAAATTATGTGCAGTTTTGATGAAAACAGTGAAGGAAAACATCATGGGGAAACCGGTATGTACAAAGAACTTTCTAAGAAGAAGGAGACATGACAATCACCAACACGACATATTTTTAGGGTTCCGTACCCAAAGTGTAAAAACGGGACCCTATTACTAAGCCTACGATGTCTGTCTGTCTGTCTGTCCGTCTGTCCGTCTATCCTACATTTAGACGGCTGTATCTTTCAAACCATAATAGATAGCTAGTTGAAATTTTCATAGAATATGTAACGTCACGTCAGATTAATTAACAAATAATAAAAAAGTCCAAAAGTAAAAACAAAAGGGCCAAAACCCATACAACAAACGTATTTTTTTACGTATTTTTGTATAAGCTCTAATGTAAAAATGATAATACATACACATATAGTACACACTTTAATGTATAACAACAAATAATGGTCAAGTGCGAGTCGGTGACAAATTTCTGTTCATTACCAAGTTATAACTGGTAATTTCGTTATTGAATTTTGTGGTGGTACTGGCCCCTCAGTGCGCGAGCCTGACTCGCACTTGGCTGGTTTATTATTGATAGTTATAGGTAAGTGGTAGATACGAACAGTGCGGTGTAACGTGTAACCCACCTTTTTTTCTGATTTGTAATCGGAGTGGCGCTGTACGACAGAAAAGAGAAGTAAATAGAACGGAAATGAGAAGGAAAATCTGTTCCCTTTAGGGTACAAAGTCCTTGGTTACCAGACATTATGCACTCATAATGTTTGGTAACCTTAAGAGTGCGTATAAAGCGAGGAAAATTTCTGATTTCACCCGCGCGTCTCGCATCACCCGCATTAGTGTGAAACACAACCACGGCAGCGCGGCAGTCGCGCGCAGCTCCAGTACACATAACTCGCGTAGTCGAACTCGTCATGCGGCAAGGAGTAATAAACACAGGATAAGCATAATGTTGGCGTTTTGGCGATTAGCTGGGTTCGGTCGCGGCGCGCAAAACCGTAAATTGTTTTGTTTCAATTTTCAAAATTGTGTTTTTGTTGTATATTTTTAAACTTAATTTTTAAGTTTTCTACAATATCAATATAAAATTAATAAATTATATAAATTAAATTGAAATTGCCTAAATTAATTTTCAAATAAAAATTTTACGCTTGAGACAGAGAGTCAGAGATCGTTAAACATTAAATCAAACTAAACTAAACTAATGCTATGCTATGCTATGCTACGCTACGCTATGCTATACTATACTAAACGAAACACGCGAAACGAAATACCCGAAAGCCCGTTGGTCCAGTTGGTAGTGAACCTACCTTCTGAGCTTCGGGCGTGGGTTCGATTCCCACCTAGGACAAAATTAATGTGATGAACATTTTGTGTTTGTTCTACGAGTATACCTGGTTGTTAATATCTATTTAAGTATGATTTATTTAATTTAATTTAATGTAATTTAATGCAATGCAATTCAATTCCATTCCATTCAATTCAATTTACTAAAAAATATCATCATCATCCTTCACAGAACCTTCCTCATTATTTGAAGTCGGCCTAATATACCTACTGTTTGACCTACCAGTACCTACCCGAGCCAACCCGGCCGGTCTAACAGTAGGTATTACTACTTACCTTTTTATCCGACTTCAAATAAGGAGGAAGGTTCTCAATGCGACTTGTATAATCTTAGTGTCTCTGTCTACTTGGTCCACAGTGTTGCACCGCAGTGTTGTAAAGCAGTGTTGCACCGCAGTGTTGCAACGCAGTGTTGCAACGCAGTGTTGCAACGCAGTGTTGCAACGCAGTGTGGCAACGCAGTGTTGCATCGCACTGTTGCGCCGCAGTGTTGCAACGCACTGTTGCACCGCAGTGTTGCAACGCAGTGATTGATAATTTTATTGCATACCTACCTTGCCAAAAGATTCGCTTTTTTACCAGCTAAGGAAACATTAACTTTTTTCTGAGATTCGCCACTGTCAAGAAACATTTTACTGTTTAAAGGCAAAGTTTATTTTTATTGTTTCATTCAAGAGCAATGTTTATAACCTCAAATAAGCCACAAATGACAGCACCAGCGAAGGTGGCGCCATCTGAGATAAGTTTTGCCGTGGTTTGCCTGTAGCTTCTCATTACCCAAAATGTATGAAAAATACTGCGTTAGTTCCCTAATACTCACCCTGTGAAATCATTTACCACTGAATAAAACTCAAAATATGTAGTGATGGTCAAAATATTTTCGGATTTGAATTAAATAAAGAAATTTCGTTAGTGAAGCTACTTCTCAAAATCTCTGAAATATTGGTGCCGTCGTTTGGCTTTAGACCTCAGCAGCCATAAATCGATGCCACAGACTTAAAATATTCAAGGATGGCTGAAATATTTTCTGATTTAACGTCTTCACTGAAATATTGAAGATGTCTTCTAGTATTAGAACTGAACAATCTATAATCACCGTTACTGATTTAAAATATGCAAGGATGGCAGAAATATTTTACGATACAAGTCATGATTCTCTGAAATATAAGAAACATTTTACTGTTTAAAGGCAAAGTTTATTTTTATTGTTTCATTCAAGAGCAATGTTTATAACCTCAAATAAGCCACAAATGACAGCACCAGCGAAGGTGGCGCCATCTGAGATAAGTTTTGCCGTGGTTTGCCTGTGGCTTCTCATTACCCAAAATGTATGAAAAATACTGCGTTAGTTCCCTAATACTCACCCTGTGAAATCATTTACCACTGAATAAAACTCAAAATATGTAGTGATGGTCAAAATATTTTCGGATTTGAATTAAATAAAGAAATTTCGTTAGTGAAGCTACTTCTCAAAATCTCTGAAATATTGGTGCCGTCGTTTGGCTTTAGACCTCAGCAGCCATAAATCGATGCCACAGACTTAAAATATTCAAGGATGGCTGAAATATTTTCTGATTTAACGTCTTCACTGAAATATTGAAGATGTCTTCTAGTATTAGAACTGAACAATCTATAATCACCGTTACTGATTTAAAATATGCAAGGATGGCAGAAATATTTTACGATACAAGTCAAGATTCTCTGAAATATAAATGCTCTCATCTAGTGTTGGACGCAAATCACGCAAAACCTCACCTAATCCTCAAAAAAAACTCACCTATGTTTCCAACCAATTAGTTCAAAATATTCAAAAATAGCTATTTATTTTTTGATATAACTTCACTTTGCTGAAATACTGGTGGTGCCACCTAGCGTTTGATCTGAGAAACTCGTATTTTATGCTACTGATTCAAAATATTTAAAGATGGTACCGCACTGTTGTACCGCACTGTTGTACCACACTGTTGCACCGCACTGTTGCACCGCACTGTTGCATCGCAGTGTTGCAACGCAGTGTTGCACCGCATTGTTGCACCGCAGTGGTGGACTGCAATTCAACCAGTATAAAAAAATACTGGTCGAATTGAAGGTACTCTAAGGTAAATGAGAACCTTCCTCCTTATTTGAAGTCGGATAAAAAGGTAAGTAGTATTTGACTTTGACTAAGGTAAGTAGTCCCGCTAGTGTATTGTGCATTTCCCCTTACCAGCACATACCCGAGCCAACCCAACTGGTCAAACAGTAGGTACTTATGTTTTTAACCGACTTCAAAGAAGGAGGAAGGTCCTCAATTCGACTAGTATTTTTTTATACCGGTTGAATTGAGAACCTTGCCCCTGTTTTGAAGTCGGTTAAAAACATAAGTACCTATTGTTTGACTTTCCACATATAATTTTTTTTTTATTAGAAGATGTTTTTTTGCTTCCATTATTACCAAGCTATTTTTTGTCTGTTAAAATTGAGAACCTTCCTCCTTTTGCAGAAAGCCGCTTCTCGTAAAAACGTGAGAAAATGTGGATGGAACTCTCAAGTCAAATTAACCATCACATTAATTTAAATGATTTTTAATTTTAATTTTATAAAATTATAATGAATCTAAATTATTTTATAATGTCATTTAATTTTTAGTTTTATCTTTCTGACTCTCTCTCTCTGCTTCTCTCCGTCTCTCTCTCTCTCTCTCTCTCTCTCTGTCTGTTTGTCTGTCACAAAGAAACACTCCGACTCTAATAGTTATATTACTGAGCATACATAATAATGGATTCGTTAGGGCCTAGTCGTATCCATTTTATTTGTATCTATGTTATTTTTTCGTAGTAGCTTTACCTAGTCTGTGCTCTAAGGTCATTGTCACCACTTGGTAGCCGCATCAAGTGGTCGCGTTCGAGCCATCGATTTTTTATATTATCCTTTGTTTGAAAATACAGTAGGTGTTGATATAATCGCACTCGGAAGATAAAACCAAGGCGAAAAGCAAGCGCGTGCGTCCTTCCCCGTTGAGGCACAGTGCGGTACTGAGGTTAAACGGAGCATGTTTCGCTATTTAGATGCAAAGCGCAACAGAATAAGACTGAATATCGGACTTGCCGTTTGACCGAATAGTTGCTTAGAACTAAAGGACGTAAGTCTCAAATCGAATATAATTTATTATAAGAGTACTAATTAATCTAGGTAAATTTTGTCTTAACACTGGAAAACAAACTATATTTTCCTTCGGTGAGTATTTATTTTAGATATGTAACTGAAGTACTTTCCAAGTAAAATCAAAAAAATTAGCAAAAAGGCACCATTTTCAAAACATTAAAGTATCGAGTAAATATCTTGCTATTATGTTTCTGTCTTAATGGCGGAAAGAAAATGAATTGAAAATTCACATATATCAATTATTACGGTGATCGGATATTTGGTTTAGTTAGAATATCATGGCAAATTAGCATAAAATTTCGGTTGCCCCCTCTTAAGTGAACATTCTTATTTAAATCAACGCATCGAACTCCGCATCCGAACAACTTGGACCTTACCTTTTTGGGTTAGGTCTCAAAGTTCTTTGTCCGCATCACAGTTGCTAACTGATTTCGAATGACTGACGTTTCCTTTATATGGGTGCAACTGGCTACAAGAAATTTCTTAAAAAAATGCCTTGACAGTCGTTCTAATTTAAACAAAAAAACCGGACAAGTACGAGTAGGACTCGTGCTCTAAGGGTTCCGTTGGACGGAACCATCAGAGGGCGAGTCAAAAAAAAATTATACTAACTGAAGTTGAAATATTTAATAAGACAAACTTAACTTTGTAGTTGACAATAAGGTTCTTCCATACGCCATAACAAGGCAACAACTATAAAATGTAAGTTTGTAATTGTAAAACAATATGTTGTATATGATATAACTTCAAATTAACAACTTTCAGATTTATTCCTTTATATGTGCTGTAAGACCTTGCCTCTTGCCAAAATTAATGATTCTAAGTCAACGGGAAGTACCCTATAGGTTTTGATTCCCCTGTGAAATCGCAAAATATGTGACATAAGCATTCATATCTTTTGATTGCGTTGACTTACAACTTTTATTTTTTTACAACTGAAAGTAACCGTAGACCCAAGTATTTAGTATAAATTTCAACTTGATACCTTTACGCGTTCTTGAGAAAAAGGGTCTTGACAGACGGACAGACAGACGGACAACGAAGTGATTCTATAAGGGTTCCGTTTTTTACTTTTGAGGTACGGGACCCTAAAAAATATATTTTCTGTGTGTTGTAACCTCATACGACACAGACAATCATTTGACCGGTGACTTTAACATGACGGTGTTCTTATTACCAAGGGCAGGCAATTATTAGCCGCGGCGCCTATACATCAACTGTTTTATTAATACTTCTTTGGTGTCCATTTCAATAAAACTATTTGTATTGAATTGAAGAAGCGTACATTGGAATAGGTCCTAGTACTGGAGCGGATGGTGGCGTCAGCAAATGATTAAAAAAAGTATTCATGACACTCATGATGAAAAATTGTAGCGCTAAGAATGACGCGACGCCCAAAAAATTTGAAACATGACATAGATTCAGTTTCTCCCTCTACGAAACATGACGTCACGTCCGTCACGGCAGGCGCGCCAAAAAACAATACACATCAAAAACCGTAGTCAAAAACCAAGGACGTTTTATACCCTACTACTTCCATGTCAAAAACTCAAAAACGGATTGGAATTCTTGTTAGAATAGTGTTTAAATCATTTAAATTGTTAAAATATAAATATTTTGTTTAAGCGAAAGAAATCAATTAGATAATATCAACACGTTGCGGTTATTGCTTTATACATTTTTTGCTAATTTGATTGGCTTTTTTAATTATTACTCAGTCATAATTTGTCTTTTTAATTTTTTTCATGTGCGAACAGCCTTGACCGGTGAGCCGGAGGTCGGGTCATTTTTACACTTTTCATTTAATTTCATAGGTACTGTCTTCGACAAAAAAATATTTTGGTAATAATATAATATTTCCATTCTTTCAAAAACTACTCGTATTTTTTTTATTAAACTTAGTATGTTTTTTTTTTTTTTAACTTTCACCGTTGTCTTCATATTTGAAACGGAAATGAGTTACAATGCTTAAGAGTTACACCAAGATTTTTTAAATAAAGTTAATTATATTGGATATGTGCTTTGGATATTCCAAAGTTGCATCAAAGTTGGACAAGTATTTTCCGAAAAGTTCGATTAGTACGTTTGTATGAATAGTGTAAAAAATCCCGATGTCCGGGAAACGTTTATGCTCTATCCAGTACTTTTGAGTGTTTTGTATGGGGTAAGTAAGCATCTACTAGTTTGATGGTTTGTCTTAATTCCAGACCACCGGGAATGGGACAGTGTGGGGTTTGAGAACTTACTTGAGTGGCAGGTGGTCGGGGGTAGCGCCTTCAGAGTCTGCGGCCTCCGAGCGGCGCGCAGGCGAGGGCTGCACATCTTGCAGCTGGACAGCCTCGAGGTCAGTCGCCATCGCGCCTCGTCAGCTCACAGCACAATACGCGGGTTCAGCCAACCAGGAATACGGTCACAGCAAACGTTTACCTAATGGAAAGAAAAATATTATCCATTAGGATCGGGATCTCATATTAACTAGCTGAATCCCGCGGTGTTCCAATTTTTGTTTGCGGAAAAAAGTATCATACGTCCTTCCTCATGCTGCACACTATCTTTCTGTGAAATTTCATTAAGATTGGCTTAGCTAGTCGTGAATAGCGAACAGATAGAGAGACAAAGTTACTTTCGCTTTTATAATATTAGTTATTATATAATTTTTATTTTTTATTTTATTTTATTTATATTTGGATAGCCAACAGCCTTCTTACACATAAATATAGAAATAGTAAAAACACGTAGGCCAACATAGGTTATCACTTATGGCTACACAGGTCATGGTGCTAGTGCACAAAAGTATAAAACTAAAATATTACAAAATAAATAATTGGAAATATATATATATATATATATATATAAATATAAATATAAACACGAGACTAAAAAACCTACATTAAACAGAGAAATTGAGAAGAAAACTTAGTATTAATAACATTATTAAAGATAGTAATGATAACAGAGCCGTACGAATTACTTTTATATTAAGAGTTTGTTGAAAAGAACTGGTTATTAATTAAAATTTTAAAGATATTGTGCCTCGATGTAAATAAGTCAACAAGCTGAGAAAAATTAGAGTTAAAGTTAATAAATGTACGCAAAAAGAAAGAGTTTCCACGATAATTCGTGCTATGGCGGGGGATATATAGACGAAGGTAGTTTTTGCGAGACGAGATAGATGGAGAGACAAGCTTGATTTCAGCCAGCAGGGATGAGCAGTCAACTCTGTTCAACACAATGCTGTGCAGAAAGGAGAGGTCCGCAGCCTCCCTTCTCCTACGAAGAGGCAACAGATGATGGTGCCTGCAACTCCCTTCGTAATCAAAATTAGAGTTGGAAATTTTCGCCTTAAAGTTAATGAAACGTAGGAATTTCCTTTGAGGTTTTTCGAGAAGGGTTATATATTTATCATAGCAGGGATTCCAGACCTGGGAGGCATACTCAAGTTGACTTCGGACCAAGGAACAGTACAGAATTTTTAGGGTTTTAATGATCTTGAAATCTTTGGTAACTCTAAGAATGAAGCCCAGTGTTTTCATAGCTTTAGCTGATATACTTTCAATGTGCTTGTCAAAGAGAAGCTTAGAGTCGAGAGTGATACCAAGGTCAACAACAGAGTCAGTTCTATTAAGAGCCTGACCATTAATTCTGTAGTCATAGGTATGAGTCTTAGTGGATCTACTGAAGGTGATGCAACAGCATTTGACTACATTTAGGTCAAGCTTATTCAACATGCAGTATTTATGGAGGCTATCAAGATCCCTTTGAAGTAACTTCGAATCTTGCTTATCTCCGACTATCCTATAAATTTTCATGTCGTCAGCAAATAATTGAAAATGCGAGTGTTTAAAGCATTGACCAATATCATTAATAAAGATGATAAACAGCAGAGGACCGAGAATTGATCCTTGGGGCACACCAGAGGGGATGGGTGACGGAGCAGACGCGAACCCATTCAAGACTACAGTCTGGCAGCGTTCATTAACATAAGAGGTGAACCACCTCAGCAGATCACCCCTTATTCCAGCCGCATTTAGCTTCGCAAGAAGAATTGAATGATCGATGCGATCGAAAGCCTTGCTATAGTCCGTGTAAATCGCGTCAACCTGTCCCCCACCCTCCATGCCGGCAGTCACCGTATCAGTAAACGAGATCAGGTTGGATGCCGTGGACCTCCCCTTAAGGAAACCGTGTTGCTGCGGCGTGAAGTAGTGTTTCAGAGCAGAGTACATCTGATCGTGGACTAACTTTTCGAAAATCTTAGCCAAGACACAAAGTTTGGAGATCGGCCTATAGTTAGTGATATCCCGCTTGGAACCTTTTTTGTGAATAGGCGTTATCGTTGCTGTTTTCCAGATTTTGGGTACTATTCCAGTGGTAATTGACTTACTGAAGAGGAGACTAACGGGATGAACCAAACTCTCAGCACAGTTCTTAAGAAGGTAAGGATGCAAACCATCGGGCCCAGCTGATTTGTTGCAGTCAAGGGTCTTTAGCAATTTTAAGATGGCAGGAGAAGTCACTGTGATTGAGCATAAGTCAGCCATAGAACTACTTATAACGGGGTCGGAAACAGCCGAACCTGGAGCACGTGACGAAGATGGCAAATAGTTCGAATTGAAAAAGTCGGCGAAAGCATTACAAATATCATCGCCTGATTCCACAGATTGATCCTTAAATGACATAGATGATGGGTAAGCGTTATGTTGTTTATTGGATTGAATATATGACCAAAAAGCTTTCGGGTTGTCTCGAATTGAGCCTTCAATTTTTTGAATATAGCTTATATAACATTCCCGCTCAACTCTCTTCACTCGCTCTCGCAAGACCCTAAAAGAATTTTGATCAGAGACGTTCATGTAGATTTTGAATTTACGGTGATATTTATTTTTTTCTTTTAGGATCTTGATTAAAGCGGGCGAAAACCAAACCGGATATTGAGCTGGGCGCACCCATTTACTCGGAATATATTTATCTCTTAGCTCAGAAAGTATCATAATAAATAAATCGACCGACTCATCTATAGTACCGCATGCAAGCAAAGACAGCCAGTCATGATTATCTAAGTCGCCGCATATTGCCAAATAATCACCTCTACCATAGAAAAACTTAGGTTTAGAAGAAGGAGCAAGGGAACTCAATTGAATAAACTGCGGTCTGCAGACAAGTGCCGGGTGGAACTTGTCTTCCCTCAAAAGAGGATCGAAACAGCGAAACACCGACACTTCATCGTTCGAAAGCACTAAGTCTAGAATGTTCCCATCATACATGTTGGAAACATGATTGAATTGCTCAAAATTATTTAAGTTCATGAGATCTAGAATTTCTAAATGATCGCAGTCCGTAATTTTGACCACGGGTAACAAGTGAGTATGATCCGGGGAAATTGACCAAGATATGCCACTCTGATTAAAATCGCCCATAATTAAATATTTATGTGTGTATGTATGTTGTAGCGGTGTTATTATGTATGCTGATGGCGTGCAGCTCTACACGCCTTTTTTAACCGACTTCGAAAAAGGTGGAAGATTCTCAATTTGGCTCGTATGTATTTTTTTTCTTATTTCCTCTTGTCATCGCATGACTTGTGCGACGCCAAAATAATATCAATACTGGACAGTATTGGTATTATTTGTTCAAGTTTTATCAAATACCGTCAAACAAGTCATAGACACAGAGATGAGCAAAGTAAGTCAGGGTCAAGTCAAAATCATGCTCTTGTAAAGTGGTGGAGGCTTTATATGAGGCTTCTATGGAGTTTTGGAAACATCACGAAATGACATTTTTCACCTAACTATCGCTCGCCAACACTCGAGCACGATCTAGCTCAAAGTCAGTTGACCTTTTCGAAAAATTGTCACAATAAATAATGTTTCTCAAGTAGTTTTCTTTTTGACTAAACCATAAAAAGTATATGTTATGTTGGTATGATGCACCTCTGAAATTTGGTTCCGCAGAGCTTATCTTTCGATTTTTTCTGTGACCACCAATTTCTGAACTATGATGATTGTGACCACAATGACTTTGGCTTGGAAAAATGGAACCGTACAATATGCGTGTCTGAAGTCTCGACACGCTCTTAGCCAGTTATTTGACGTTGGTGCCAAGAAACTAGATTTTTCGCTAAAACCCGTCTGTATGACATTTTCCAATTACTAAATTAAACCGGTAAAAGGGTAATTTTGCTAGCGCCAAAAAGTTTCAGCCAGCCAATTCCATTCAACTGTTTTTGAGGAATAAGCAATGTTGTTTCATAGATGGGGATTGAAAAGTTATTGTAAATAGAGACGTGGATATATGAATCGTGGTTCGTTTCGTTTTCATTCGCAGTGCTCGCAGGAAACGACATTCGCTTTGCATCAATACTAACTCACAACACTTTCTGTTACATTTTTACATCTTTACCAGCTATCGGACGTGGCACGGCGTTCGAGTTTAGGTAAACCTTGGAAGTGAACAACAGAAATATCAGCGTGCCAAGTGATGGACACTGATCACTTTTCTCAGCCGCTACATAATGTTTCTAGCCAAACGACCGATTTTTTGTGAAGGTCACTTGTGCCTCTCCCATTTCTATATTTAATAATAATAAATAATAATCATCAGACATAAGACGACCACTGCTGAACATAGGCCTCTCCCTTAGCATGCCACACCAAACGATAGCCTGCCATCTGCATCCACTGGAACTGTGACTCCATCCGGTCCATCTCGTAGGAGGCCTACCTACGCTGCGTCTTCCAGTTCGAGGTAAATATTAGCCTTTTGGAAAATCTCACAGTCGCACAGCAAGCAATGGAGAGAGTTGTGCTAGGAGTTTCTTTGTGCGATAGAATTCGGAACAAGGATATTCGCCGAAGACCAGAGTCACCGACATAGCTATTAAAATTTGCGAGTTGAAGTGGCAATGGGCAGTCTACATCGCTCGAAGAACCGATAACTGATGGGAAGAAAAGTTCTTGTGTGGAGACTACGAAACGGAAGACGCAGCGTAGGTAGGGCCTACCACTGGATGGACCAACGACATCGTGAAGAGTAGCGAGCATCCAGTAGATGCAGGTGGCTGTCGTTCAGTGTGGAGCTCTAAGGCAGATGTTCAGCCGTGGACGTATATTATGTACAAATATTGGGTTTATTCAAATCGCACATAAAAAACGTTGCCAGCATACTTTACGTGCTCTATCGAGTCGTTTATTTACCAAATCGCTACCAATTCTAAGAGTTACAAGAGCTATTTATAGTTCACCTGAAGTTGATCTTTAAGGTGCCTTCTACACAAAGAGTTTACGGTAAGTAAAGTTCCTGCGTGAACTACCTACATTCGATCACACTGACACACCAATATTAGTAAACAAAAAACGTACTTTAAAATTAGCTTCTAATTTTTATAATGTGGTTTGTTGTTGCCTGCCCTTGTTCGGTGAAATAGGTGATTATTCTATATTATCAAGTAAAGCTGACCTTAATTAGTGCTGAAAACAGAAAAGAAAATTAAAATGTATAAAATTAAGGAAGATAAGCATTTGAATGTCTTGCTAGACAGAGACCGCACTATACTTACGTATGACGTTACATCTAAGCACACCATACAAACTGCATACGGACACTCACCTTAGGGAAAAGGGACAGAGCATCCCTTCCTAATCCGAATAAAAACTTTAAACGCTTATTTATATCTCTAAACTTTACTAGCTAATTAAAATAGTTTCTTCAGTATGTGTTTTAAATATATATTATTTTACCGAGCTTTTTATCTATATAATAATCTATATATAAAATAAAGTCGTGTTAGTTACACTATTTATAACTGAAGAACGGCTGAACCGATTTGGCTGAAAATTGGTGGGGAGGTAGCTTAGAAGACGGACATACGCTACTTTTCATCAGCATCATCACCATTTTACATAACTACGCGGGTGAAACTGCGGGGCGCAGCTAGTTTTTTATAAATTGAAAACCAGTCTCACAGCCTGTTGGAAAACTCATTCTGTGAACTTACCCTGTAAATGTTGGCGCTAGTGATGCCTTGCACTGGTGGTGTCTGGTAATGGGGGTGTCTGGCACTGGTGGTGCTGGAGTGAGAGCGCGGGCGCGGCGGGCAACAGGCAGCGGCACACTGCCACTGTCGCTCAGCGACCACCACCTACGCATCAATCTCAATACACATCACGCATACATTACAATTACCCATCGCTTGAATGCTCCCGCACACGCAGAACTGATGCCCCTGTGGGTACAATCGCCAACAGCAGCCAGAGACAAAGTAAAGTAAAGGTAAAAAATACTATATTTCCTACTGCAGTTTGCTTGAAAAATGTGCCCTTAAATAACGTTTTAATGTGTCGCAGAAGTTGCCGCAGCCTTCTCGATAAGTCTCTCCTTTTCGCCTTCTGTCTAATGTGATCCTAATATGTTTGTAAAAATGTATCTTCATCGTTTTCTCTGTCTTCCCTTGGTCCGTTTTCCATCGAAAGGGACCCATTTTGTGACTCGTTTTGTCCATCTTTTGTTTTCGAGTCTACAGATTAAGTCCCACCCACTGAGAAAGTCGAGATAAACTTATCATTTCCCACTGCAATGATCGACACAGACACTAGCGAGAAGCAAAGGTGGACATTGTTAAACACAGTAAAATTATAGCATTAACCTTAGATCAGAGCCTTAGAACAGTTATCGTTCGTATTCAAATGTGTTTCACCCACTTTTTTCACTATGCCGCTAAATCGCTTAACACAAAAACTGTAAGTACTACCACTATTCATTTTTCACGCAGCTAAGAAAATTTTAGCTATACCAGTTACTAGCTAATAGTCAAAAAAGAGCGGCAGGCTCGTCTGCTGGATGATTTCGACTAAAGGCATCAATCCTGATTTGGAACTGATGCTTTCGCCACGCCAAATTAACCATATCATCATCATCATTGTCAGCATGTATCTACCCACTGCTGGGTAGGCCTCCTCTCCCTTGCGCCATCGATCCCTGTCTCGAGCCAACCTCATTCACGTATGACCTGCGATGTCGTCCACCCATCGGGCTGGTTGTCTGCCTACGGAACACTGATCCGCTATACTAACCACTCTGTCAGTGCTCTACTCCACGCTTAGTCACCTGCCGTCACCACGCCTAGCCACGTGTCAGCCAGCGCCTCGCATAATACGGTTTCCGACATCCGTGACTTTTGTCCTTCGACGGATTTCGGTATTTCAAACTCGTTTCTACATAATTATCTCCCTTTTTGATAATGGAAACTAACATAGTTTTCACACATTTTATTTATACGAGTATATGGCATAGGAATTACTCACGTATAATTAATCTGATTACTCCGACTATAGTTTGAAACGCATTCGGCGGTCTTTATGAAGGTGAATGCGCCGCGCGGCTTCGTCGCGCTTTGATATAGTTGTCTATAGAGCTATAGTCAGAGTAGCGCACAGAAAAGAAAAAAATAATTGTTTATCTCTTTTCTGTGGAGTAATGAGTAATTCCCGTGTCATATAAATAAAACATATCTCCCTTATTTCTCTGGTCTTAGGGTATACCTTTAGCATGGCCCGTTTCCTGCGTTGCTGCGTTGCTTATAATAAATAAATATTTAATATTGCATATTAATATCTGAAAGTTACAAATATTTTATTTAAAATTAATTATAATATCATTGATATAAATTATTAAAACGAATGTTTTGTTACAGATTTAACTTATCTTTCATGTTAGGTTAATTTTTCTCTTTTAAGTATCTAATATTTTATTTCAAGTTAGGTTAAAATCAGCATCACAAATATCTATAGAGAAAAAGAAATGTCCCAAAACTCGAAGCGACGTAGAAGCGGAATTACACTAGAAATGTGACATAATAATAATAGTATAGTAGTGTAGTATATTTTAAGTTTAGTTAGCAATAAACTATAAGTTTTTTTTTTATTCGGTTCACTAATTTAATAAGACTTTAAACACTACAAAATATATTATATAAGGAACGCTCAGTGTCCATTCTAAAAGCTGTGAACACAGCATGCGTTATCATCGTTTATCATTATCAAAGATCTTTATAGTAGTTCTTGACAATACAATTTGCAATATGTTGTTATATTCCCATCACCTAAAACCAGTGTTGGCAATCAGTGACATAGCATCTAGCCACCACTCCTTTTTAATTGTTATTCCTAACAAAATCCTTCCTAATGTTATCATCAAAATACATTTTGTGTAACTTTATCTCACTATATATTATCTATACCTAGATAGGTGCCTACCGACTGATTCAAAAGCGTCCAAAACAAGGTAAAGAACAGTTTTAGTTAAGTTTTCAATATAAAAAAATAAACGACACACATTTGTGCCGAAATTCGAATCCGTTTTCAATCTAAGAAAACCCCAATGTTTCCACGCCCTATTTTTAAAACTCACCTATTTTTGTGAACCCGACTGTGATCACATTTGAGAAAATTAAAATTTTCCCCGAAGAAGTCGTACAGATTCTACATTTGAATTTTCTCCGAATTCCGTATTCAGAACCAACTGCCTGTAAATACCTCGTTACTGGCCTCTGAAAAGCTGCCGAGCTTTAGGTATTTTTATGCAAATGTCGCCACTTTACACTACACGAACTAAGCGCCAAGATTAGCTAAATACAATTAACTCAGGAGTAAAACAGGACTAACAAAGCGAACGTAAAGCATCTTTGTTCCTAGATTTAAAAAATATTGGGGAGCTAAATAAAATGCGGTTGGGTAAATAAAGATATGTTGTAAAAGGTTACAGCGTGCTCACCGACGGGTTTGCTAATTTAATGTTTATAAATTGAGCCTAACGATGCATAAAAACTGGGAGTCTTAAAAAAAATAACATTTTCACCTGGTTCCAGAGAGGCCAGGATGCTGATGCAAATGTATCATGTATTTATAGATTATAAGTGTCCGTGTGTAAGTTGTTAGTTATGTGTTTGTGTGATTGTGTGTATTTTAGCTTTACGGGGTGGCATAGTCATTTTATGACAAAACCCCATTTCAAAATAAAGATAAAAAAAAAAAAAAAAAAAAAACATTTTGCGTAGGACAGGTTTCTTTTTATTTACATTGAGTGTTTTGTCAGAACAGTAGGTATATGTGAAAAGTTATTTACGTGTGTAGATAGGTAAAAGCTTAGATAGGCACTTGCAATATTTTTCTACTATAACGAAATTAAGTTCATTGTAGCTTCGAAAAATGAGAACAATATTCGTTGTCCAATGCATTTTTGGGTAGAAGATTTTTTTTGATATGTATGTAAATAAAATACCTACATAAATGGTATTTTAATCTCGTGACCAAAATACGTCGCCGACCTAATTAAGACTCTCGTTTGAACAACCCCAAGTTGAAGTACCTAAAGCCGGATGATTAGGTACGAATCAAAAATAATTTAAATACCTACGGAAATGACTAGATGTACACATAACATAATCAAAACTAAAGCGGTCCATTAAATATTACTTATCACTCAGATAAAGTTATGTCAGATTGCTAAATCCATGTTCTATTTATCTGCCCATCCCTAGGGCGTCAAAGTTAGTTACCCAATACAAAGTGGGCAGGTAAACCAATATCACTCAATAACTACCTAATCAACCTCGCCAGGGCTCGACAAATTGAGTTTATCCAATAACTGTCATCATTGACATGGGCACGTAGGTACATGAAAGCCACATGAAAGCCTATGACAGACGAGGACGGTAGATCAAGCGACAATCACAGATGTGCGTTTTCATCGTTTATCATTATCAAAGATCTTTATAGTAGTTCTTGACAATACAATTTGCAATATGTTGTTATATTCCCATCACCTAAAGCCAGTGTTGGCAATCAGTGACATAGCATCTAGCCACGCAGTAGCCGTAAGATGTCGCACCATGGCCAGAATGCTGCGCTGGCAAATGTAGAGTTATCCAAACTTTTTTTATTTTTTTTATTCGGGACATTTTTTCACACACTATCATCTGACCCCAAACTAAGCAAAGCTTGTGATATGGCTGCCAGAGACTGATATACATACATGTATAGTTTTAAATACATACTTAAATAGATATAAACAACCAGATATAGAACAAACACAAATGTTCATCAAATGTTTGTCCTAGGAGGGAATCGAACCCACGCCCCCAAGCTCAGAAGGCAGGTTCATTACCAACCGGACCAACGGGCTAACTCTTGTAAAATGTATGTGAGTTCAAGCCAGTTTGGAATTATACATAAAGCTCATAGCACTTAAATTTATTTTTAGCATAAATGTCGGAAGGATAACTGTTGCTGATGATACCTATAATAATTATGCTCGCCTCGTTCCTATCTGTACGTTATAATGTATGTACAATTGTACATACTAGCGTAGGAAGGTACACACTTGGAATTGTTGAGCTATTTTTCGTACCAATAACACAGTCTCTCAAAAATCTTGAAATGCAAAGATTTTTAATGGATATCATATCTACGTAATCCTGGACTGTTTTGTGCTCAGAATTGAAGGGTCTCCATTTTTTATGAAAAAGCAACGAGAACTGGATTTTGGCGTTCTAATTCTATCAAATTAAGATATAAATTTAGTTTCTAGATCTATATTTTTTAAGAAAATCATCATCATCATAATCATCATCAGTCGGAAGACGTCCACTGCTGAACATAGGCCTCCCCCTTTAACCTCCACACTGAACGACAGCCCGCGTTTTGCATCCACTGGACACCCGCGACTCAAATTTTAAGAAAATAGCGGCTTCAAATTTTGAAAAAACTCAACATTTTCAGTTATTACTTCCAATTTACAAAAGTAGTTTTTGTAAAATTCTAGGATGCTATGTTTGAGAAAGGATTTCATTGAACTACAGACATAAAATCATACTAATATTATAAATGCGAGTGTGTTTGTTTGTTGGTTTGTTTGTTCCTCATTCACGCTGCAACGGAACAACGGATTGACCCGATTTTTTTGCATGGGTATAGTTCAAGAGCCAGAGAGTGACATAGGCTTTTCATCATCATCATCACCATCACCATTTTCATCACTACGCGGGTGAAACCGCGGGGCGCAGCTAGTAAACAATATTGATGTTATGATTTACTAGTTTTATATTTATCTTGACTTTATTTTTCATTTTATACTAGAAATTCCAAATACTTAAAATTTAATGGTGCATTTTGTAATTCGGCTGTTATGAGCAGGGCTGTTCAGATATGAAGGTTAGGTTGTGAATACTTAGTCCCGTTAGGATTTTACACGGTAATCATTAATGATTCGCCACCGTCCCTTGTAACTTTATATCTAATTTTTTTTTTATAATTGGTTCACTAAACAGGCCTCAATATCATTAAATTAAAAAATTTATGCATATAGAAATGGCAATGTACGACCTCCTAGAAGTGAACACTGCATGCACGTGAATGAATACAATATTAATAATTAATACACTACTTAAATTAAACTAAAGATTGAATTGACTACTTAAATTACAATGTTTTTTGATACTGCCTGATGTACTGCCTAATTAATTACATGCTTAATACTTACTGGGTGTAAGTCACGGTCCCTGAACTTTATGATTAATTAATATTAGGTTTTTTTTTGTGTCGGATCGTTGATGTTGTTTTTTTTGTTTTTAGGGTTCCGTACTTCAAAAGGGAAAAAAAACGGAACCCTTATAGGATCACTTCGTTGTTCGTCTGTCTGTCCGTCTGTCTGTCTGTCTGTCCGTCTGTCAAGACCCTTTTTCTCAAGAACGCGTAAAAGTATCAAGTTAAAATTTATACTAAATACTTGAGTCTACGGTTTCTTTAGGTTGTAAAAAAATAAAAGTTGTAAGTCAACGCAATCAAAAGATATGAACGTTTATGTCGCATATTTTGCGATTTCACAGGCGAATCAAAACCTATAGGGTACTTCCCGTTGACCTATAATCATGAAATTTGGCAAGAGACAAGGTCTTATAGCACATATATAGGAATAAATCCGAAAGTTATAAATTTGAAGTTATATAATATGAAAATAATTATTTTGCTATTACAAAATTACATTTTGTAGTTGGAATGTATCGAATAACCTTATTGTCAACTACAAACTCTTCTGGCCACTTTTCCCTCCACCGAGGGGCTTTTAGATTAGTATATAGTTATTTTGTTATTTTTAGTTATTTATTTAAGTTTTCTTTAATTTTCTGTTTTTTATGTTATGCATAATAAAATATATATTAAATAGATATTAACAACCAGATATAGAACAAGCACAAATGTTTATCACATAAATGTTTGTTCTAGGTGGGAATCGAACCCACGTCCCCATGCTCAGAAGGTAGGTTCACTGCCAACTGGACCAACGGGCTATCTAAACATATAAGATATGAAGATGAGATATGACGGTTAGGTTGTGAATACTTAGTCCCGTTAAGATTTTACACCGAGTCACCAATTACATTCTAATTAGCATATCAAATACGTAACCGTTTGTTGGTAGAGTCCTTATGAGTTATAGACATTCACTAATAACGTAATTTACGATAAAGACAAATTCAAGGGGTCAAAGAGGGTTAAATGTTTTATGAGCACAAAGTTGAGGACAACTTACAGCTAAATGTATGTACGTATAACCGCTTTAAAGCAATTATTGTACTGCGCAGAAGACAACAATGAAGTTTACCTACTCCTTTATTGTTTACTGTGTAGCGAACTCGTTACTGGTTAGTCAGTGTACGCATGATTTTTTTTGTACCTACGAATATATCTATTGGTATCTGTACTATAGGTACGCTTTGGGAAAGACTATTGTGTAAGAGAGGTAAGTGCAACAATTACAGGATCTACTTATCGTATAACGACTCAAGCCTTTTCATTTATGACTATAGGTACAAGCTGAATCCCGCAGTGTTATTCGCAATTTTTCACATTCTCTGTGGAAAAAAATACCCAATGCCATCGTGCCAACTTTCGTTAAGATCAGCTCAGCTGTTTAGTCGTAAAAAGCGAACAAACAGACAGAGACAGAGTTACTTTCGCTTTTGTAATGAGTTATTTTATGATCGAATACAGCTTTATTTATCCCACTGCTGGGTACAGGCATTTCTCTTGTAGGTAAAGCCGTCTACAAAATGACTATCGCACAGCAATCTGTAGTAAAACTCACCTGAAATAGTTTGACGAGTTATTGGATGGAACCGCCGCAATCAGACGCGGGCAGCGATCCTTCGGAAGGCCCACGAACACACCTCTTAATACACAAAATCCATCTCTATCAGGTAATTCACATTTGGTTCTAACAAAAGGAATGTATGTAATCCCTACGAGTATCAGTGAATCGACCTCTGGGATCGGGCCTAGTGAGAGTGTCCAGGTTACGCAATGCAGCACGACAGACCGTGGGCGCGCGCGAGCGGCCGGTTCATTGTCACCGAAACCGCACTCTTTCAAAATAGTCCAATGCCGTCCACATCACGGGACAGAACGCGTACGTAAACTACAATAGAAACCGTGCGAAAGCGCTCATACCTCGAGCGACGGGCGGGCGGGCGGTATGGAGTGCGAGGGCGAGCAGCGCGCGGCGCCAGGGCGGGCGGTCCGCCCCGCAAGCCACCCACCGCTGTGCCGTGCCGCTACGATAAACTTATCTACAGAATTGTGTGGAGCCACTATCATACTCTCTGAATACAAATGGCAGATATCTATACAAGATTTTTAGTTGTATCATTTGGTCAACTGTACAACTAAGTTGGTTGCTCTGTAACTGGGTCATCTCGAGGTCGCAACCCGGCGTCGCGATCACTTTCTTTATTAAACCTTTGCCTGTGTTCTAATAAAACCCAAAATCCAGCACTTTTGATAGTACATTTGCAAAGGCATTTATGGAAGAACGCAAGTACGTCAGCTCGTAAATGCTCAGTTAGTCTCTTAGGCTTGTAGGAATAGTATTTTTGAACTAATAAACCAGATAAGTGCGCATCAGGCCCGCGCACTGAGGGTTCCGTACCACCACAAAATACAATAATATTCAAAACGCCTTCCAAAATAGTCCATGCAATTGCTCTGCTGTCTCATAATTAGGTAATATTTTGCAAGTGACGCTCGGTATAACTTGGTAATGAACAGAAATTTGTCACCGACTCGCACTTGGCCATTATTTATTATTTGTTTTTATACTTCAGAGTGTGTTACTATAATCCAATTAGGGTATATACAAAATCCTTGCTATAAATCACGCCGTTTGCAAGTTTGACGCTTGTATCATAGTAGGTACCAATCGTTTTTACTTTAGAGCCAATACAAAAAAAAAGTTTAAAAAAGACGTTTATTGTACGGGGTTTTAGTTTAGTGTTTACTTTTGACTTTTTTATTATTTTTAGTTAATCTACTGTAACATTTACATTTTTATTTTATAATTAATAGGCTTGCGCTTGACCGCCAACTCGCCTGATGTTAAGCGATGTTGCGGTCTACGGTGGAGCACGCTTGCCTAGAAGAAACTTGTAAAAATTTCAACAAGCTATCTATGACGTTTTGAAAGCTACAGCCGTTTAAAGGTAAGACGGACAGACAGACAGACAGACAATGTAGGCTTAGTAATAGAGTCCCGTTTTTACCATTCGGGTATGGAAACTTAAAAACTAAAATATTAGAATAGGTACCACAAAACAATATGATTATATATAAACAATAGTATAGCTGTCTTTTACGTGTATACGCAATTGGCATTTGTATAATTAATTATACTTACACGTAAAATAAATAGCTATAAGTAATATAACAAAAAAAAAACTTATAACAGATCCATACACACGTCCATATAACCTTCGTCCTTGAATGTCAACTCGTACAATTATTTTGACATAATTTGTCATTTTGTTAGTCTTTTTGCTGATTTGGAAAAAAACACGCGAAAAATTATTTTCTAAAATTGATGAGTGCCCTTCGTAAATATTTTTAGGATGTCAAAAGCTGTTGAGTTATTGTAAGTTAACCTTTGATCTTAAGTTTTGTTCCTAAGTTCCTCCACCACAATGCAGGCCACTCAGGCAGGCCCTCAGAATACAGAAAAAACGGCAGGCCATTAGTGGCCCTTTGATTGCCATCTTCGACTAAAATAAAATGAATGGACGGGCCCTAACCATTGAAATTGCTCAGTAAAAACGAGTCAAAATCGTAGGACATATACTTCAACAGCAACACCTAAGCATAAAAATGTACAGTATATTTGTTATAAAAAATAGATCCCGGTTTTATTTGTGTATTTACACTTCAGGAAAGCATAATATGAATGCATATTTTTGTCAGCTGTTTCGTTATCACGTAACAATAAACATGACAACGTCAAAGTCAGATGCTTCTACTAGGCCTGTCCATTCATTTTATTGTAGTCGAAGATTGCCATGTAGGTATTTTATCAAAGTAGTGGCTCGCCTCGGGGCCTCGTGCTGTCATGACGTAGCCCGTAGGCATAGAGTAAAGTAATCTCGCCCGTAGGCTTCGTAGCTTGACTACACATACCAATTAGGGAGTAACTAATATGTTAAAAAAGATCACTCAAATTAACCAAAAACATAAGATCAGTCTAATGGGTAACCGCGGTGAATTTACAACAGCAGCGACATGTTAAATTGCAGGTCCCGGCTTCGACCAATATAAAATGAATGGACGGGCCATAACCATTGAACTTGCTCAGTTAAAACAAGGCAAAACCGTTGGACATATATATACTTCCAAACCTAATTATAACCATGTAGTAACAGTAAATTTATTTAAAATAATATGTAGCGTTTTTTTCGTGGATTTACACTTCGGGAAAGCACACGAAGGCATAATTTTGTCAGATGTTTCGTTATCATGTGACAATAGACGCGTGTCGCACTTCCTACGGCTAGAGACCGACTGAAACGAAGTGAGCGCTCATTTTGTAATCTTCAATAATGCGCTTCTTCTGGGCCCGTCCATTCATTTTATTTTGGTCGAAGAGTCCCGGCAGTTTTACCACTACTAACAGCAACCATTCTGAGCCCTCTCACATTTTTTGACGAAAAAAGTTAAGTAAATTTTATTTTGATTTTTTACTTACTATATCGATCGATGGTTCTGATTCTACCATAAATAGAAAGATCTATAAAAAAATATTTTGTTTTTGAATAAATAGATCCGTACTTTTTATTTAAAATAACGGCTTAATATTTTGGAATAACTCAACATTTCAACTTATTACCTCCAATCATCGAGAAACAATACATAATTATTAGGAGGATTATAGGAATTTTATCTCGATGCCTCCAATATACAATTTAAGTAATTTTTGTTAAACTTTCGGAGGAAAAGTTTGAGAGTGGATTTCGTTAAATTACTGACATAAAATTAAATTTTATTGTTACGGTTTACCTGTTTTATATTCGTCTTGACAAGTACGAATTTATTTTTTCGTTATATGTCCGAAAATCTAAATACCTACATTAAATTTAACGACGCGGCTACGGCTTTTAAGCCATGTCGGAGGATTTTGGTGTTGTAAAAACTCAGACAATAGGGCTGATCACTCAGTCTATATCAATGCAGCCTATTACATCTTCACAGGCCAGTGTGGCACTCTCCTGCTCCCGCTGGTGCTGACTTCTGCGTGCTTCCTTGCGACTTTCAACCTCACGAAGAAGAAGAACTCTCGTATCTTCTAGGGAAAGGTAGTGAATTAATACACGGTGAACGTACTGCGATCACCGAGCCGCTTGCCAAACGTGAAGATTATGGCAACACCCCTCTCTAAGAAGGAGGTTGGAGTTTTGGCGCCAACGCGGAAAAAACATGTCGGCTCGTTGGATTATTTTCCTAAACTTGTGTATTTTCGAGTGTTAATGTGTACTAAATGGTGAATTATTATTCATTAAGTGCTCGTAAACGTGCTCGAGTGTGGGCAAGTGATATAACGAGGTGAAACGTGTCTTTTCGTGTTGTTTCCAAAACTCCATAGGAGCCTCTTGTAAAGTCTCCACCACTTTACAGGGGCATGAGTTCGACTTGACTGTGACTTACTTAGCTTGACTCTGGCTGTGACTATGATTTGTTTGACGCTAATAAGACAAAATGAACTGTTTAATATTACGAGTAAAGGACATTGAATCCACGATCAAAAAAATTTTAACAAAAAAAAAAAAAAAGAAGAAGGAGGCCTTTGTTGAGCAGTGGACGTTCACTGGCTGATGATGTGATGTCCCTTATTTGTTATCTCGGTTAACTGATATAATTATTGTTTATAGTTTCATAACTAGATGGATGGATTGGATAGTAGGGACTTTTTCCTTAGTTTCTGTAGACTGATATCTCATGTAGTAGATATACACTATCTACATTAAACAACGTCAATGAAATCAAACTCAACTACGTCAAATTAAATACATTATCTACGCCGTCTATTTGTATATCTACGTCAATGTCTACGTTAGGCCTCTGCCTAACTTAGACATTGTTGGCCTAATAGCAGCAGCTAATGTAGTTTTTAAAAGCCATTGGTGGCCTATTTGGGAGGTCACTAGATCTGAAAGCGTGAGGTCGCGGGTTCAAATACCCGGCCCGTACCATGAGATTTTTGAAGTTTATGTACGGATTTTCATGACACTGGCTTTACGGTGTAGGAAAATATCGTGAGGAAACCTGCATACGTACGGAGAAGAAATTCAATGGTATATGTGAATCCAACCCGCAACTGGGCCAGCGTGGTGGATATGGCCCAATCGCCCTTTCGGGGGTAGGCCAAAGTCCAGCAGTGGACTATTACGCTAATTCCGTTTTTATCAAAGTTACAGCTTGCAGACTTCGGCGCTGCATAATTTAATTCTTCCCCTCATCGGTCAACCGAGGTATAAGCGTCCCATCGTTCATGGTAGATATTCCACGACCGTACTTAATAGTGAAGCGATTTACTTTCATAT
The DNA here is from genome assembly GCA_914767915.1 of Agriopis aurantiaria. Lineage (NCBI taxonomy): Eukaryota > Metazoa > Arthropoda > Insecta > Lepidoptera > Geometridae > Agriopis > Agriopis aurantiaria. The sequence goes on along the minus strand of OU611985.1, from coordinate 2,713,691 downwards.
TTGATATACAGTTAGTGTTAATAATTTGTTGCTGAAGTTTGGATTTCGCAATAAAACAACACAGTTTGGTGGCTGAGCGGTAGCATGTATGCTCTACAATCTGACGGCACCCAGTTCAATCCTCGGCCCTGCAGCAATGATTTAATTAGTGCTTAAATAATTTAAGCGCAGTTTCGATGCCATCGCTCAAAACGATAATGACGATGAAGAATTATATTAAATACTTCGTTTTATCTTTATAAGGTGAGGACAGCTTCCGGCGACAGACGTGCTTCTCTTCGCCAATCTGGTGAGCCACAATTTGTATACAAATGTTTCTGCCGTATTTATTTAGTACTAGCTGACCTGACAGACGTTGTCCTGTCTTAGAACTGTCAAACACGCAAAGTCAAAATTGAAAATCTTATTTTTTTACACCTTGGGTTACATTATTAGAGTTTTAGTAAAGATCACTATTTAAAAAAAATATATATATATAGCCTATGTTACCTGGGGATAGTGAAGCTTCCCAACAGTGAAAGAATTTTTCAAATCGGTTCAGTAGTTTCAGACCTTATTCAATGCAAACAAACAAACAATCAAATATTTCCTCTTTATAATATTAGTATAGACTATTGCACACTTACAAATTATTTAGAAATTAATTTCTGATGAACATCCTGTGTAATTCCACTTCTACATTACAATATGCTATGGGTATCAAATGAAAGTGTTTGCTAAGAATAATACAGTAAATATATCAAAAAGCTTGTTTTTAAAACAGTTTTTTTTAAATTAATCATTTCATTTTATGTTATTATGGCAATGACGATATAACCAATTGACTATAATAGTAACCAATTGAATTATTTGTAAATTATTTTTTGTTTTAGCTTTGTATTTTTGTGACGTTTCAATGTTGTATCACAGTGTACCTATTTGAAATAAAGATTTATGAACCCTGCCATAAGCCAAATTTATACTTTTTGCAATAAAAAAAAAAAAAAACTTGGCAAAAATGCCCATGCTAACAGACTAGCCAGGGATTTTAATGTTTTCTCCCGAGATGATGCAGTGAACTTTGCGCAATGAGGTGGTTATAATTATCTTTGTATTAGGGTAATAGTTGACATGTTAGGGTCATTGTCTGTCACCAGTGAGGAAGGGGACAGGCAGGCGGTCAGATGGTCGCGCGCTTTCTTCGAGGACAAGCCGCCGCCAGCGCCACTGTGGCTGGCATCACTCGAGTGCCCGCTAGTTTCCTCGCCTCCATCGCCACCCCAGCGGCTCTTTGCCAGAGCCTCTGACCTGACCCCGGTCCCTCCGTCTCCTCCGCACCGACTCTTCGTTAGATCCTCCGACTCAACACAGGTACTCTTTTTATCTCTTTACCTATATATTTTTATAAACCGATATAAAATATATTTTTTTTTAAATTCATATTTGGATAGCTAACAGCTTTCTTACACATAAAAAAATAAATAATAAGTAGGCCAACATAGGTTATCACTTATAGCAACACAAGTCAAGGTGCTAGTGCACAAAAGTATAATACTAAATATTACAAAACGAATAATTGGTAATATATATATTTATATATAAATACGAGACTAAGAACCCACATTAAACAGAGAAATTGAGAATAAAACTTAGTATTAATAACATTAATATAGCCCGTTGGTCCAGTTAGCAGTGAACCTGCCTGCTGAGCTTGGGGGCGTGGGTTCGATTCCCACCTAGGACAAACATTTATGTGATGAACATTTGTGTTTGTTCTATATCTGGTTGTTAATATCTATTTAAGTATGTATTTAAAACTATATAATGGCAGCCATGGCAGCTTTGCTTAGTTTGGGATCAGATGACCGTGTGAAAAAAAAAACGAAAAAAAACGAATATTTATTATTATTATTTATTAATAAAAATAGTAATGATAAAAAGATGAGAGAGCCGTACGAATTAGTCTCTTACATTAAGAAAAACTGGTCATTAATTTAAATTTTAAAAATATTGTGCCTCGATAAGTCAACAAGCTGAAAAAAAATTATTTTAATTATTGATTATTTTATTTGAAAGGATATATTTTCCGCTTAGTCACATAGAAATTACATCAAGTATCGGACAAATCAAAAAAACTGGAAAAATGGTGGTCAAACGAAAAACCATATTTTTTTTTTAAAAACCTCGAAATTTACTCATTTGAAGTCTATTTCAAATTTATAATTATTTGTTGTCTTAGGCTGCATAATGCATATCCACCAGAGATGTGCAAGGAAGATGAGCGGTGTGCGAGGAAATAATCTACCAATAAGAGGCGAGGCGAGACGGAATGACGCAATCCTATTGGTTGATTTTTAGGGTTTTAGGGTAAAAACGGGACCCTATTACTAAGCCTACGATATCTGTTTGTCTGTCCGTCTGTCCCTCTGTCATCTGTCTGACAGATTAACGGCTGTATCTTCGACCCGTAATAGATAGCCAGTTGAAATTTTCACAGAATAGGCAGGTATATAAAGTTACGGCACATTATAAAAAAAAAAGTCAAAACGAAAGGTTTTTTTTGTGAAAACATTTTTGTGGTGGTACGGAACCCTCAGTGCGCGAGCCCGGCTCGCACTTGGCTGGTTCATTTCCTCGCGCGCCGCCTTTTTCCCTCGCACATCTTTGGTGGATACGCAGCCTTACTGTCGTGTCACTAGAAAACCCTAACGGCGAAAAACCATCGAAGAGCCCGGCGGCTGCCACGCGAGATGATCAAGGAGCTGCCAGCGTCGAGCGGGCAGCGGTCGGCCGCGGCGGCAGTGCCGGGGGCGCCCGCGGAACGCGCAACGCCGCCGCCTCTGCGCTCGCTCGTGCTCGAGTCGCAGACTTCTACGCACCAAGCACTTACCATTGATTCCACGTCAGTTTATACCACTAAAGTATCGAGTAAACCAACCCTTATTAGTTTACCTAGACCTATATTTATAAAATAAAATAAAACGAGTAGTTCGCCCGAACTGTGACCTTGCGACCCATAATTCTTCGAAACCACTCGATTGTTTTTGCACGTAATCGAACTATAAAAATTGTATTGAAATATACTACTTACCTACAACGTTTCATGAAGATCGGATAGCGGATCGGATCGGATTCAACGATAGCTTGCGTATCGTTGAACAAACCATACGCGTCGAAATGCCGACTTGTCCCATTAGCCATTAGAATCTGGGAACTCTCTTCGCTCGGTCGATTATACAGAAATATGAGTTTGCTCTTGGATATCTAAGACGGAGTAGCAAACGAGGGGCTGTTTGCCACCTCAAGACACCTTGTGGTCTCTGTTGAGTTGAGGAAGCTTTTACACAATATAGCTTTGTGGTTCTTTTCGTAATTCCATTCCTTCCGTGACATTCGAACTTCCCCTCGTCAATGTTATGTCCACATGGAACCATTTGACTTTTAGAGTGTTTTGAGGTGGCCACCACCCCACCCCTCCTTTGCTACCCCGTCTTAGGTATCCAAGAGCAAACTCATATTACTGTTTATCTATAATTTTATTACATTGATACTTTGGGACTATTAATATCAATATTACACTGTTTTAAAATATCACGGTTGTTCACTAGTCACTATACCCGTGAACATGGTATGTGTGACTGCGCCGAAATATCGGGAGAAATATCCATCACGATGTTCTATGCCTTAGGCGACAGACAAGCTAACGGGCTTCCTGGTGGTAAGCGATCACCTTTGACTATGGATACCTGTGCCACCAGGGGCACAGATACGATACCGATCTATAAAGACTATTAACAGTCCTTTTGAAGAATCCCATGTTATAGTTACTCGGAAATGCTAATGCCAGTACATCATGTTTGGGGCACTTTTCTATTTATTTTGTGTTGTGGTCGGGTGCCGATGACCGTGCCTCTACTCTCAGGTTTGGGGCCACTGCGCCGAGACAGCAGCCCGCTTCGATCGCTGCATCCACTGCTGACGACTGCCGCAGCATAGCTGTACAAGCCCAAACGTATGTAATCCTACTTCCATACATTCCTAGTTCACTGCACGACTCTCTGCTTGTCTCTTAGTTCTATTTTTGATGACCAGTATTTTTAGGGTTGACAGACTTTGATTACAGTACATCTAGCCTCTCAAACGAGTCGGCCTGAACACGTCGCTAGGTGCTGGCGATAGATTTTCAACTTGGGGATGGTATAGTTAGCCAGCCGAGTACTAGATAGTACCTTTACTCTACTACCGCGCCATGGTTTCACGTTGTTTTCTTTCACCGCTTAGCTCAAGGTCATTGTTGTTCTCAACTTACACCTGTGGTGTTGGAAGTCGATCGCGCTAACCACTGAGGTATCATCTCTCTCAACAAAATCTCTATTAGTCATGTTGGATGCGCGAACTACTATAACCAATCAGTGGTTCAATTCTCGGCCGGGAAGAGGTTTGAATGATAAGTTTATGCCGTGGATCTGAGTGTTGTCGTGTTTTTGTGTGAGTTCCATGGCATCCCCGACTCGGGGAGCTGAGTGTATACGTTTTCTATTTAATTAATTAAGTTTTAGCTTGGAACACGCGCACAAAGACAAATGAGCAAATTCCGAGTGGTTTATACGCTTGCATTTTGCAATCAGGCGCTAATATTCGAAAATATCATGCGAAATAAAGATATTCTATAGATATAATAGAAACAAATAGAAATATATTCGAATAGATAGAATAGAAAACAAATTCGAATGGTTCAAACCACTCGTTAAGTTTAATATGATTATTTTACTAATGCTATGTTTATCTATGCTAATGCGCAACTGGAACGGGAACGGTGCGATAGGAGTAGAGTGGATTTCGGAACAAATACGGAATTAGAGCGGTAAAAGCGAGCTACAGGATGAATGCGGGACTGAAAAAGAAAGGGCGGGATTGAAGTAGAGTGGATTACGGTATGGAAGTGGAGTGGACGGATGAGCGGAAATGGCGGGACTAAAATATAGAGTGGATTATGGGACGGATGCGGGACTATAGCGGAAAGGGCGGGACTGAAGTAGAATGGATTACGAGAAGGATGCGGGGATAGATTGCAAAATCAGTAAAGGGACTACTAGATGGATGCCGAGTTAGATTGGAAAGGGTGGGCCTGTAGTAGAGAATATTACAGGACTAAATAAGGACTGGCATTGTAAGGGCGGGACGGAAGAAGAGTAGGTAGATTACGGGACAGATTCGGACTTGGAGCAGAAAGTAGAGTGGATTACGGAGCAAAAGCAGAACCTGAGCGGAAAGGTAAAAGAGTAGAGTGCATCATACCGGACGGGCGCGAGACCGAAACTGGAGTGAAACTGAAAGGATGAGAAGCCTAGGGAGTTAAGTAGATTTCTAAACTACGCAAGCGAACTCCATCTCTGATTAATGCTGTATGTTTGCTTATTTTTCAGGCTAGAAGAAGCGATAAATGCTTCAAAGGCACGTTTTGGTAAGTATTTTTATTTATAAACAATCCTTGAGAATTATATATTATTGAATAAAATAAAAACATTAAAATAGATTCATAATCGAAGATGTAACAGTCTTCCTACTACATCTAAGTACTAGGAACGTCTATGGGCCTATTTTTTCAAAATCTGGTCTGTAGTTGCCATATGCCATATGTTGCCATATCGACACGCCGTTCGATGCCACAGGAGTTACTGGTAAAGAAGGCAGGTCAGCGCATCAGCCAGCAGTGCACCGCATCGGCATTACTTGGTCGGTCCAACGTAATATTCCGCACGTACTACTACAGTAGGTACTATACTCCTCTCAGCCGAACTCTCCTAATGGCTCCTCTATTATTGTTCAAGTTATGAAAGCGCGCAAGTAAGAAACCAAAACAATAGAAAAAATATTTACTTGTTTTGTAGACTGGCGTATCAAGGGAAACTTGTCTTCAAAATATCGAAAGGCACTACAGCCAAGTCACTAGGTATTTGTGCTTGACAACGACGAACCCAAAAAGAGGGCATTGGTGTTGATTCTGTTGTATCATTATCTAAACTCAATTAAATTTGACAGCTCTAAAATTGTTGTCATCCTTCTCTCACACATTGAAATGAAAAGAGAGGCAGATAATTTTAGTCCTGTCAGATTGGTTTAGTTTAGTGAGTGCTATGACAGAATCAACGCCAGTGTGTTGTTTACAAACAGTTGTATTCTGTTGTGTTGTTAAAGTGAATATACGTAATAGTATGTGTTCGCGTTACAAGATACAGCCACTTGTGGCATTTCAATAGTTACAATCTGTGTGTCTTCACATCGAGAGTGAATCGGTTTCTTCTAGGCAAGCGTGCTCCATCGTAGACCGCAGCATCGCTGAACATCAGGCGAGGTGGCGGTCAAACGCAAGCCACTATGGTTAATCTGGCCACGCCTGACGTTATAGAATGCCGTCGGCGCGGCAGCAGCGTGCGCTCTGAGGGGTGGATGGGAGGCGCGCGCGAGCTGCGCGACTCGCACGTGCGCCTCGTGGTGAGCCAACTGCACCACATCGAGCTGCTGAACCGCGCCATCGATGGCGCCAGCCCCGCTGACGATGCCAGCGACGCCTTCACTGTCACGCCCGGCTCCGGCCCCTAACCACGAACAGCCGAATAATCTCGTCCAGTGAAATACTCGAATCGATGTACTTTTTTACCCAACACAAATATAATTTTATATAGACTTATTTATTCAATATTTTTAAGTTGAGCCTTTCTATTATCAGTAATTAATTACCTACAGCATTTTGGGCAGGGCACATATCACGCAGAACAGATGGCCGATGGGGCCGAAAGGTTCTGGAATGGAGACCACGGACTGGCAAGCGTAGCGTAGGACGTCCACCCACAAGATGGACAGACGACCTAAAAGAGACCGCAGGGAAACGCTGGATGCAGGCCGCTTCCAACCGGCCCTTTTGGAGATCGATGGGGGAGGCCTATGTCCAGCAGTGGACGTCCTACGGCTGAAATGATGATGATGATGATGATGAATTACCTACAAAATATGAAAATAATAATGGACATACACAATCGCGATTAATTGACACAGGTACCTACTTTAAAACACCTTTCGGCTTATTGTTTGAAAAGGGTATTATATGCTCGAAGGGTTTAGGTAGATAGAAAAACTCTTTATTGTTCAGTCTAGAAATGACATGTCATGGACGCGATAGTATAGCTTAAAAACTAGATAGCGTAACAACCAGCGGTCGTACCGCCTAGAGCAGGGGTCGTTACCAACTGTTCTACTGTTTGTTCTACCAATAGAACAAGTAGGAAAAATAATTCCCAGTTGGTCTACCAATAGGACAAGTAGAAAAAATTATTACTAGTTGTTCTACCAATAGAACAAGTAGGAATAATTTATTACCGGTTCAGTTCAGTTCATTTATTTATCAAATATGGGTACATTAGTGTACACTTATGAACGTCAAAATATTTCGGTTGTTCTACCAATAGAACAAGTAGGAAAGAAAACTAGAGCAGGAGTTCCCAACCAGAAGGGCGTAGAGAGATGTTAACAGTGGCAGAATACGTTAGCATTTTCGAAAGAAAATTTAATTTGGCGCGTAAACATCACAATATCACATTAATTGATTCTGTCGTTGTCGTTGACGTTGATATTAACTGAGCTCTATGTTGATGAATCCGTCCATTTGTTTAACGTGATTGAACCAGTCATTCCACTCCGACCAACTGAACGGACCAACTGAAACGGATCAACAAATTTTCTTTCAACGTTTCCCAGCCGCTTTCTAGAAAATTCATAATCTACTGTTGAATTGAAATGCACACTTGATTAACATTTTACTACCTCATAAACAATAGTCATTTCAATGCTCAGTAATAGCGTATTTTGCGGAACGATACGGTATACAAACAATAAGATTAGAGTCTTTACTAAAAATGAGTAAAATTTCAAGATATCTCGGGTAAGTTGTAACTAAAGTAGAGCCTCGCTAATACGGACAGGTAAAAAACAGGATTACCAAGGCGTCCTGATTGTGGTCTGCAATGTTTGAATAGTAATGTTTCGTCCCTTTTTTCTTAATTTTTTTAATCTGAAATTCCGCGGTCTTTGAAATGCTAAAATATTTACGCAGCGCCATATTGTAAAATGCGAGCCGCCTAGTGAGCGAGTACGTAAATACAAACACGTAGGTCGATTGACAACATACAGAACATACTGCTAGCGCTAGCGGCGCGGTGGCCCGCCACGCATGTCGCGGGATATGGTAATAAAATGACATGCCAGATGCGCAGGCTTGAGCCTTTAGTCCAACTCACCCAGTAGACGACCTAGGCGCCCTTTATTTTGCATGTGGACTATTATTATTTAGTTAAAATGGCGCAAAATGAGTGAGCCTTACTTGCAGATGAAAAAAGGAAATTTTAAACACGAACGGTAGGTAATCGTACTATGGCAAGGTGGCAGGATGTACACTGTACACACCCTTACCTTAGTTAGGCCTAGTTTATCTGATTTGAGACATTGCTCTGTTGCTGCGTGAAAGAGGAACAAACAACCCAACAAACTTTTTTGCATTTATAATATTAAGTATGATAATATTTAATCTAATGGAGGGCCGTCCTACTGTAGAGCAATGGCCTTTAAACTCCCGTTAGACTTAAAAAATAAACATAATTAAAATTATATTTTCAGGCCAATAATTGTATTTGTGACGATAGCCTCCGCGATAAGCGAGGAGAATAAAACTGCGATAAGTTACGTTCTTGCGACGGCACTATTTTACAGAGACTCTGAAGGCGTAGCTCTCCTGGTAACCGGCCCGTTATCACCAGACACGGATCAACTGATAACACGGGACCTGCACGGTCGCCTACCGCCGCCTCTACAGGTTAAAGTCATACCAATATACAATAACATATACGAAGTACCAGTTCACAGAAACCTATGGAAACATCTGAAATGTTCATACCCCAACAACTTGTTCATATTAAGCTTGTCGCCTATCGAATCGAGGCGGGTCATGCAGAATATTGAGAAACGAGTTTTTATGTACAATAAAACAGTATCGAATAAAATTGTAAGGAGTAAGAATAATAACAATCAAACCACAATCAGTACGACGACGACGAGAGTTCAATCTCTCCGTTCCACGTCTCCTGATGATTTTATACCCAATGATATTTACTACGCCGTGAAGAGGTGTGCGAATTGGGCGGTTGGATGTGAAGTAAATGCTGGCGGGTCGATCCTGGATATGCCTAGCAAGTATTTCACCGTGCCTAAAATGGAATACAAGGTACCTTACAAGCTTAGATGGATGCCGCGCTAAAATAAATAAACAAAGAGTAACAAAATATGTGTTGGCATTCTCTCTCAGGTACCTAACGTTAGTTCTGTGATTGCACAGAAAAGAGAAGTAAAAGTATATAAAGAAATATTTTTCTTCTTTTCTGTTATTTTTAATAAACTTAATATATTCAACAAGAACAAGGCGAACGAGGCTATGATTTTTTAAAGTTTTGTGTTGTGTGGTTTAAGTGTAGGACAACTCCTTTCGCGGACTCAAACTAACGTTAAAACAGCGCAGTTCGGAAGATCACGCGAACGTGAACCTTAACGCCCTCAGATTCGGTTTGCGATCGTGCAACATTTTTTCATCACCTAAACTGAATTGCTTTAAACAGCTAGCAGTAAGGCGCCTAGAGTTGGCTTGCAAGTGGAAAAATAACGAATTTCATCATGAGTTTAGTAGATTTTATTGCCTGAGTCGAACCTGCACTGATAATTGCTAATTATTGTTTCCGCTGAAGCACTCGTATGCTGTTATCTCAGAAAAATATATGTAAATGATATATCTACCTATAGTTTCGCTTTTCGTTTTGCTGAAGTTTCCGTACCACCACAAAACACAATACGTAGTGCAAAAAGACAACATCACACCCAGGCGGTCCCCTCCCTTGGTCGTCTATTTGATCATCTCGTTTGCAGTTGTGTGCCGCTCAATATTGAAGTGTGCGTTTGTAGAACTAGTAAGAATATGTCAGTGTATACAATACGTGTTCTTTTTTCGATATTAGCTCAAGTTGGCAAGTCCAAACTATACAATTATGATCGAAGGTGTAGCACGAGGTCTTGTACACAGTAAACATATGGGACAAAGATAAAACTGTAAATAAAACGTATTATATTTAATTTTATTACACATAGTTTATTTCTTAAAGTTAGACACTATTTGTTCACATTTATAATTGTATATAGATAGAGTAAGAAAGATTTATAAAATAATAGTCTTATAGTTTTATGTTTACACAAGATATGTGTATAAGATACATAATTATATTATATTAATGAAATAGTAGTCTTAGCCAAGCTAATGATAACACGTTTTTAATGTCGATATGTAACACATATAAGTAGATATACTATATTATAACATATTAAATTAAATGCACAAGCCGTTATAACGGCTGAAACAACTAAGTATACGTTATCCGCAAATATTAACCACAAGTTACCTATTTAAAAAAATATCGTTGCTTAGAAAGCGAATGCCTAAGATAAAAACTCCCCCTCACCCTAACTAAGGAATAGAAAGCAAACAAAATGGCAGTGGTCAATAAAAAAAACCTTTCGTCGCACATCAATTTGGCACACATCAATGGAAACTATCACTGGGTGCAAAACTATCTGTAGAACAGACTATCGGATTAGTCTAAAATGAGTTAAAATAATTGGATTGAAAATGCTCAAAAATTTATTTAAATCGGGTAATAAGTTCTGAGATATACCTAAGAGTTTAGTTTCAGTGGTCGTATTAAGAACGGATACTCTATCGTCTATCGCTTTCCCACAAAGTATAGACTTTGTATAGCGTGACGTGATATTTATAAGCATAATGAGCTTTAATATGCTTATATCTGCCTTAATTTTGAACACATTTAAGTTTTGTTTTTGGTGTTTGGCTGTACATAAGTCAGAGCTTTTTATAAGGCAATAAAAAAACAGTCCGATAGCCTATTCTCCAGACTAACTGAATTGGACTCAAATATAGATACAGATGAAGCATTGCGAAGTTGAAACATCAGATACTAAGTACACGATAGAAATATTTCCTAATAATATGGCACTTTATTAAATAGAAACATTTAGATAATTGATATTGAAGATCATCTATCCTAGCTCCTTATTGTCCAAAACGGTACCTACCGTGAGTACATCCTAAACATTTAGATAAAATTGATATATTAAAGACATCGGTATAACGATATATCGGTAACATGTAAATGGAGGCATGCAATATCTATCTATTTATTTGTCGGAACATTGAGAGGTTAAACTTATTTTATTAGAGATTAACGTTTCTTCAACAGACTTTGTTTCATGTCATCATTGTCAGCGGCCGGGTCTGTGGAACAAGAAATGCATTTGAAATTTTGTATTAAATGGATGCAGTGGGAGCTCTTAAATTTAACATAACTTTGGAGTACTAAAACTTGAAAAGTACAAAATTTATTTTATTTTAATAATAATCCTAGTAAATTTCACATAGCCATGCACATTGCACATGTTAACAAATTTCAACCAAGTGCGAGTTGGGCTCGCGCGCTGAAGTTTCCGTACCCCCACAAAACACAAAAAGTAGTGCAAAAAGACATCACACCCAGGCGGTCCCATCCAAGTACCGACCGCGCCCGACGTTGCTTAACTTGATGGTGAACAAAAATTTGTCACCGACTCGCACTTGGCCATTACTATTTGTTGTTTTACTTTAGAGTGTGTACTATAATCATGCTTAGTTTGACGCTTGTACGTTTTACCGTTTTTCACTAGAGCAAATACAAAAATACGTTTCAAAAAACATTTGTTGTATGGGTTTTACTTTACTTTTTGAGGGTAAAAAGCTTTGACTACATTTCGATAAGACAAGACAGCAGGTATTACTTTACGATCAGCAGGGATCGCTTTACGACGAAATCTTTCTGCACACTAGACTTCACTCTTTCCTCTAGCAATAGAAACTCGGGTGGTTGATACGGGGGGCATCGCAGCGTGTAAAAGTCAACCCTTAGAGGTTTGCTGTAGATTCAAAACTTTCCCGCTGTACTTCCGCGCCTCTTGTGCTCTAAGCTCCAGTGAATGAGGTACAATTTTTGAACCCAGCGTAACCACGTAAAGCAGAGTAGCGGTCCAACGCAAACATATGCAAAAAAAATTGAGTTCACTTTTCCACGGCCCCTTCTACGCTGTCTCGACTCCACGGTCGGCGTGAGGCCTTATGGGCAAGTGTAGCGTTTACCATCAAGGTACAATTTGCTTATATTGTTACAAATGTTTACTGTATTAATAATCGTGAATTTTGTTTACTATGAGACCATCCTTCAATGTAAAAGAAATAAAATACAAAATTAAATCATTTCATGGTGAAATTCACAGAAAATAATAATTATTTTTTGTTTAAATATAGAACGGCTGTCAAGGCGTTTTTGTAAGAAATTTAGAAATGTAGCTAGTTGCACCCATATAAACGAAATCAGTTAGCAACTGTGATGCGGAGTTCGACGCGTAGATCTAAATAAGAATGTTCAATCAAGGTTTTACTCATAATGCCTGGCGACAGATTTTCCTTCTCATTTCCGTTCTATTTACTTCTCTTTTCTGTGATGAAATTAAATTTAATTTCATATATAATTGTTCACTCGGAAATGCGATTTCATAAGCTATGTATAGTTTTAATTGCCATTTTCTACGGAATAGCTGTTTTTATATTCGCGATTACAGGTTCGGTCACATAGCACATTTCTCATGATGATGGATGTAGCTTTGGGGTTAGTCATGACTGAATTGTTAATGTACCATTGTTGTACTTACCAGCAGTTATTTATCAGCGAGATTATTTAGTTTAGGATGTACCAGTGAAAGAGAAGGATGAAAGGAAACAGGAATAGGCGTCGGTTGGGGTGAAGTCGGGTGCGGCAGTTGAAGAAGTACTCGGGTGGGGGGGACTCGAAGACTTCTATCTCATCGAAGTAGGGATACACGTCCGAGAGCATCGCGCTAATCCGAGCGGCGTGCGAGATACGACCAGGTGTTAGTAATGTTACAATTATACACATAAGTACCACAAAATTTATAGGTACAGAAGGCCGGCGCCATACAACGAGCGTTAACAGGCGCACGCTCACAAAGACGCGTACGTACAGCAATCTCGGATGAAGTCTGCCGAACGCCAGTCGCGAGTGCCCGCGCTTTGGCAATACACGTAAATACTAATAAAATAAAAATGAAAAAAAAAAACTATCGTTTCTTGTGACAAATTAATTGTCATATTTTACAATGATTTTTCCATCGTCATATTGCAATTTTTTTTATTTACGAATTGCTTTATTATACCTTTTAATGTAACAACGTACGTGCCGTTATAGACAAAAACTCTTTTGGGAACCAATTGTTTTTAACAGAAACTCCCAAATCAAACTTTTCACAAAACATTATAGTTACTTTGCAAGCGCTACGGTTGCGCGAACGTATTAAAATTAAGCTCAGCGAAGTCGGCTTTCTGTACCTGTTTATTTTGTGTATGGTTGTTTAAACAATATTTAAATGTTTCATTTGGATTGTCTAAATAGTTAGATCATCGAACTACTAGTAGGACAGAATGGAATGAGCGGTCTCTGCTCTAGAACTTCAACGGTCTAGAGCAGGGGTCTCCAAACTACGGCCCGCGGGCCAAATCCGACCCGCCACTGCCATCAATCCGGCCCGCGACAGCTTAAGACTAGTCTATGTTATGGCCCTTGCATTGCAACATACCGAAAAAAATATTATGGCCCTAAGGCTTCAAAGTTTGGAGACCCCTGGTCTAGAGGCAATCCAACTGTTAAGACAGTTTAGATATCTAGTATTTTGTTACAAATAACAGGCTTAGCGAAAGATATAATTAAATACATGACACATGCTGAAAAAAATATTTAAAATGGCTGCTAATTTTCTGAGATATAAGCGTTTAAATATTTTTTTAGTAGTTAAATTAATTTAATTTTGACATTATGCAATTTAATAATTTTGTTTTTTTATTTTTATTTCGTGTTTTTTTTCCATGTTTGATCAATATGTAACCATAATACACTGTGACATGTAACTATATTTGTTATGAATAAAAAAGTATAAGTAAGTATAAGTATTTAAAGTTTGTGGCGAGGACAGAGAGCGAATGCGCTGTCCCTCTTCCGCATAGCGTGTGTTAGTATAGCATATTATTATGTATTGCGCTCGCACGGCATGACGCCATAACGTTATATAGAGCGCTCTGTCTAGCATGACATTAAAATACTAATAACTTCAATTTTTTTTTCGTAGGCTCTATTTATGATCAGCTATATTTTAAGGTACTTAATAAAAATAAAAAATATTTTTTTTTAACACATCCATTATACGACATGTTTGGTGGTTGGGAATGGGTTTTGTCGTGAGTACAAGTGAGTAACAGTGGGATATAGTATACTCACTAACGGCACCGGTGCGTGTTAACGCCGGCGCGGGCGTGGTCGGCGAGCACGATGGGCCGGTTTGCGTTCATGAACTCCACCTGCTCGATGCACCCTGCAAAGCCTGGGTACCCGCGAGGATTCAGTTGCTCAGGGACACCACCTGCGAATAGAACATTTGCATCACATTTAAAATAAAATTAAATGGTAATATTATTTTCATTATTTGTTCTGCTTAGATTTCTATTTTATTAAATAACTAGCAGTCCGCCCCGGCTTCGCACGGGTATAATTATATTATAGCCTATGTCACCCGGGGATAGTGTAGCTTCCCAACAGTGAAATAAATTTTTCAAATCGGTCCAGTAGTTTGTGAGCCTATTCAATGCAAACAAACAAACAAACAATCAAATCTTTCCTCTTTATAATATTAGTATGATAAATATAGACTTGCGTTTGACCGCCGACCACCCAATATAAATAAATATAAATAAAATAAATATTCGGGACATTTTTTGCACACACTGTCATCTGACCCCAAACTAAGCAAAGCTTGTGATATGGCTGCCAGAGACTGATATACATACATATATAGTTTTTTAAATACATACTTAAATAGATATTAACAACCAGATATAGAACAAACACAAATGTTCATCACACAAATGTTTGTCCTAGATGGGAATCGAACCCACGCCCCCAGGCTCAGAAGGTAGGTTCACTACCAACTGGACCAACGACTCAAACGTCAATAAGTATAGTTTTAAACATTTATTTGCAAATATTAAAAAAAAAAAACCTTCATTTGTCATTATGCGTATTTCTACATAGTATAAATTAAAGTCGCTCTCCGCGTCTGTTTGTCTGTATGGCCGCTAACTCCTCCTAAACCGCGCAACGGATTTGGATGCGGTTTTCACCATCAGTTAGATACATTTTCACGGAAGGTTTATATATATAACTAGCGACCCGCCCCGGCTTCACACGTAAATTAAACCCGTGCAAAGCCGGGCGGGCGGGCCTATAGTTAACTATAAAGTGGAAATAAAATATATCAAGAAGAAAAAACGTATGAATCGTAAAGGATTACTATTGACTACGTGACGAAAACCTAAGACCAACTGTGACCAAGCGTGGTATTCCGGGTCAAAAGGGTCACGTAGTATGGGTACGTTCCCTAAGAGTTGTGAGGTGAAAGAGTGGTTACCAATATAGATGCTGGAGTCCACGTTCATGCGGTTGGCGATACCGTTGGTGTAGCCGTTCACGATGTGGTCATCTACCGTCAGCTCCAGCTTGTTGTCTGCTAGGAATCTCACTATCAGCTGTAAAACAACACATGTGCTCAAACGCTTGTTAACATTAAAAACAACACTATCAACCTAAAGCCAAACCAAGAAAAAACCTAGTTGTAAATTTAAAAAAAAAAAAAAACTAGTTACGAAAAAAAAAATTGCTTTTAAAAACTTAAATTATTGGAGCACCTATTTTCCTACCACAAAGTTAAGTTTGTCATTAAATATTTCAATCGTTTTAACCTTTTTTCGTCAAGACTCGATTCCCGGGATGGATCTACATACATAATAATGTTTACTTTGTTTGTACGGAACCCTCAGGGTGCGAGAACTACTTACACTTGTCAGTTTTTTTTAATACTGTCTACCTACAAACTCCTCATTCTAGCAGGTTTTTTTTGTGTTTTAAATAATTTTTACATAATTGAAACTACAGATTATACTTAGGTTGAATAATAGTCTGACGTTACATACCTGATGCCTTTCCCCGTCGGTTACGAACTTGGAATCGACGGTGAGAGAGGTGACGCCGCTTCCCATGTCCCATTCTAGCACTATATAGCCGCGGTCGACTGAAACAATCAAATGTTTACATTAGTAGTTTAAACCGGGTAACAGCCGCACTCAGAGACGTTACTTAAGCTAAGGGATACTTAAAATTGCTCTGTCAATTTCTCGTTGACGGAAATTGTCACACATGTAAACGAAACAGAGCAATTTTAAGTATTCCTTAGCTTAAGTAACGTCTCTTAGTGCGGCTGCAAGTCTTTGTACCTAGGGACCGAGACAGTCAAACTGATATGAAACTGGCACCCGGAAGATAGGAGAAGATCGTCCCTTAGTGGGACCACGTACACAGCCAACGAACTACTTGTCGGTCTCGAGCTTCTCGTCTTCTACGCAATACGCGTACGCATATAATACGCAAAGTTGACCAATGTCAAACTGCGTGAATAAAATGGGGATGACCTTTGCCCAACAATGGGGCGTGATAGACTTTTTATGCAAACAAGCAGACAGGCTGCCTGATGAGAAGCAGTCTATATATATATGCCCTGTTCTATGGAATCGCAAATTAGGTTACATTTGCGCTGTGTTGAACAATGAGCGTAGTCATCCTAAAACCTTTCCCTAGATGCAAAGTCATTTCTCTCAAAAAATGATTTTTTTTTGCTTAGGCTAGGCGTTCCGAGTATCTACACCATGGGGTTCTTCAAAAGGCGAGTTAATAGATTCTTAAAAGGTCGGCAAGTTGTGATGCCTCTGGTGTTACAGTATCCATAGGCGACGGTGACTGCTTGTTTTGCCAGCTATGGCATAAAAAAGACATGCAGAATGGCAGTAAATTTGGTACAGAAGATAGAGAGGGTGCGGACCCATGCTCCACCTAGGTTCTCCACCTGGGTGATGCACGGAGTACTTACACGGCCTCGTGCTCCAACTACCAGTAAGTACAATAGTATTGAGCCTGATAGTTCAATAGCCCAATAAAACAGGGTCAAAAAAACCTTAACCGAATTTTAAAACACAAACGAATGTGTCGATGCCAGGTACCAGGACAGCAGAAACGATGGAGAAGTATTTCACTTTAGATTCACAGAGTATTGTACTTACTCCTCAAGAGGATAAAGTCTCCCGAGTCCCCAGCACTGTAGTCGTCAAGCGCAGTTGCCATCTCCGTCTGGTAGAGCAGCACTCCATTCTGAGTGGTCATGAGAGCCATTGCGATGGTGGCCGGGTTGTCGTCGTTATCGTACTCTATGAGGTGCGCCGGCAGCTCTAGGTAACCGTCGCCTTTGAAACTCACGCTCTGGTACAGGCTCAATTCTGGAACAAATACAAGTTAATTATTTTTTATTTTCTCATATTTATAAAACAGCTTCTAAATTAGTAAATACGCAATTTCATTTACTTGTATGACATATTTTTTCCAGTTATTTTGTTTTAAAAACCATACTAAAAATATGTTATGTATAATAAAAATATATGCAATTATAGTTCTGAGGTAACAAACATAAAAAAAACCCGGACAAGTGTGAGGACTCGCACCCTGAGGGTTCCGTAGAAACGTAATAAATATGTATGTAGATCCATCCAGGGAATCAAATCTTGAAGAAAAAGGTTAAAAAGATTGAAACATTTAATGACAAACTTAATTTTGTAGTTGGCAAACAGGTGCTCCAAAACATTCCAACTACAAAATGTAAGTTTGTAATAGCAACATCACATTAACAACTTTTTTCCTTTATATGTGCTATAAGGCCTTGCTTCTTGCCGAATTTCATGATTCTAGGTCAACGGGAAGTACCCTATAAGTTATGATTTCCTTGTGAAATCGCAAAATATGCGAAAATGTAATATCTTTTGATCGCGTTAATTTATAAGTTTGATTTTTTTTACAGCCTCGTCATATAAATAAAATGTAGCATTTTATGTTTAGAAAATATCTGTTAACGCAACCACATGATAATAAAAAATATTCTGTTCTATGACGATAAATTAAAGTGTAGCCTCACCCATCTGGCAGTTGGCGCCGCTGTATCCGAGCGGACAGTCGCAGGAGTGGTTCATCATGTTTTTGTAGTCGGGTCGGCAGGAGCCTCCGTTGCGACACGGGTGCACCGCGCAGGGGTCCGGGCCGGGCCCGGGGCGGCGTCGCACGCCCTCGCAGTAGTAGCCGCCGGTGCCGGGCGGGCACGAGCACGTCCCGTCAGGGTTGCACGTGCCGCCGTTCTTGCACGAACACGGGTTGTCCAGCTGCACAATGCAAACAATAAATGTGTGTTCGCCGATACCAAGGAAGACAGTACAAGTACAGAAGATTCGCTCCGCAAAATCATTCAAATAAGTAGCGACTCTTGCTACTACACAATAGGCATGATAACTAATTTTTTTATTACCTCATAAAAAAGATGATCACAAATAGAGCACATCAACGAAAACAAAATTAAAATATGTTCAAAAATACATAAGTTATAAGCATTTTAATTTCATACTAGACAGAGAGCGCACTATACTGAGCCGTGACATCACGGCTCAGGAGTGCCATACAAATGCTATACTAACAGACGCTTTGCGAGAAAGAGATAGAGCATCCCCTCCCTATCCCCACCTAAAACTTTAAACACTCATATCTCAGAGATTTATCAGCCGATTTAAATAATTTTTTCAGTATGTGTCATGTATTTAGTTATATTCATTGCTAAACCGGTTATTTGTACTAAATTAAACATTAAGACACATGCCTATTCAGGACGTGCGAGTGCTAAATACCATAGACAAAATTAATATGAATCCTTGTAAATATCTACAGCTATAAGGTTAACTAACGTTAAGCTATATTAACCTAGAAGTTGCCTCTCTGTCTATCGCGTAACTCTTGTCGTGTTATCTCTGTTTACCGCGCGGCAGGTCCGACAAATCAACTGCTTGTAGCTTCATACCTAGCAGAGTGCGCCAGTACTGCCGATAGTTACAATTTGGGTGTATTCACATCAAGAGTGAATCGGTTTCTTCTAGGCAAGCATGCTCCATCGGAGACCGCAGCATCGCTAACATCAGGCGAGTTGGCGGCCAAATGTAAGTCTATTATTCAATTTAAAAATGTGCAAATGTTAGACAGCTTTATGACTTTGAAAGTAAATTTATATTGAAGCGTTTCATACTTTAGGATCTACTATTTAAGTGTAACATTTCAAAAATCCTGATAAAGGTTTGGAGGCCTACAGGAAAGTAGCTGATGCAATGCGATTTTTTTTTTAACGCTGGTAAGTCCTGACTTTACCCGGATTGTTGGATCATTTTAGAAATATCGTGCCCTTTTACCTAAGCCAGGTGACCACACGTTTAAAATGGACATCAAAATGTCAAGACGATTGAGTTGTGCTATATATGTTAAAGTAATATTTCGACCCCCTAAATAATGTATCTATACTAAAACAAGAAGTGCTTCGCTGCACCAATGAAAAACCGACATAGCCCACCACATTAGCAAGTTGAAGTGGCACTGGGCAGGCCACATATCACGCAGAACAGATGGCCGATGGGGCCGAAAGGTTCTGGAATGGGGACCACGGACCGGTAAGCACAGCGTAGGACGTCCACCGACAAGATGGACGGACGATCTAAAAGAGACCGCAGGGAAACGCTGGATGCAGCCCGCTTCCAACCGGCCTTTTTGGAGATCGATGGGGGAGGCCTATGTTCAGCAGTGGACGTCCTGTGGCTGAAATGATGATGATGACCAATGAAATGACCTCACCTCGGGGATGTCTCCACGATGTTGGTCGATCATGTTGCAGTCCTGAACGTTGCCAGAGTAGTTGTGAGATTTCGCGATATCCGTCGCCTTGCCTTGGAACTCCACCTGAGCGGACATAATCAGAATCAGAAAATAAGTTCCGAATTGGTGGAACACCACTGACAATTTACTAGTGGGACGCCACAGAGGCGTCGCCCGAAAAGATATCCGAAATTCTATTTGGAGATGCCTCAGCAGCTTTTCTACAACCTACTTTTCCTGACTAGTGTATTTAGCTACTTCCTCCGGTTATCGAAAGTAAGTATCAAAGTAAAGGTTGAAACCTTTTTTTTTTTTTTCAACCTACGTGACTTTCATACTTGTCACTTTAACGCTGTCACATTACAAACCCGACACTTTTGAAGTATGATGGGAAATCTGAAGTGCCACCTTGACATATGTCACTCTGACACCTGTCATAAACTAATCGATTCTTAAAACTTGGCTCCTGAGAAGATGCCTATGGTAATCCAGCCAATCCAACCCATCCAGCACTCGGCTAGAAACCAAAGAATCTAGGAACGTACATCTTTAATGCATCCGCTGAAGCCACCGATTACTCCAGTGTTGTTGTTCAGAGTGATCTTCTCGTCGACGCCTCCCACGAACATGGCCGTGATGAAGTTCAGGCTCTGGAAACAAGACAAACAAATTGATATGTCAGGGGAGATGTCATCTATATCACGCCTAACAAGTTCCTTATATAAGAAGTAAAAAGTTTATGTGAGATAATGAAACTAAATCAAATCAAAATCAAACCCTTGTTTGTTGAACCCTCAACTTTTTTTTTTACTTTACTTAACTTTTTATTACTTCGCAAATAATTTGAAAAAAATTGTCGCAAAGAAAAAAAAAATGAAAATATTATTTAAAACTACATCTGCGGCAAAAAAAAAACACATTTGTTAGAAATTT
This sequence comes from Agriopis aurantiaria, assembly GCA_914767915.1. Classification (NCBI taxonomy): domain Eukaryota; kingdom Metazoa; phylum Arthropoda; class Insecta; order Lepidoptera; family Geometridae; genus Agriopis; species Agriopis aurantiaria. Next base: position 2,692,740 of record OU611985.1, on the reverse strand, counting down.
ATCCAAGAATATTTAGCTAACTACTCAAAAACAGATTCTGAAAATACCTTGATTAATGATTTAGGTAACTTTTCAAAATTTCGAATATTAGTAAAAATACTAAATATCCATGAGTTTTTTACTGAATACAAATCATAATTTTCTGAACCGTCGTGATGTCCCCAACCTGGAGATAACGGGTTATCTACTCATTACGCCACACGCAGTATATGAATTGGTTGGTAGGTACCTATATATAAATTAGCTCTAATTTTAGCAAAGTGAAAGTATTGTAGGTACCTTGTTAGCAGAGTCCCGGCGTTGTTCGTAAGTATGAACCGCGTTGATCGTCAGAGAGAAGACAGGACCGGAGCGGGTGATCTGTATGTCAGTCCATTCTCGAGCAGGTAGGGTCGTGTTTGATACCAGGACCATGGGGTTGCCTGAAAATTGATTGTTTGTTATTCATGTAGTAATTAAACCTTTTATTTCGATACCAAAAACATGGCACTATACAATAAGATGCCTTGAAAGTTAAAAAAAAAGTGGATGCTTTAATTAATATAATATAAGGCTGCCAAAAGCATGAGTAACCATTTTTCCGTAGTTTGGTAAAAAGGTGTGAATGTCTCACCATCGTTGAGGTCATATCGGAACTCGATCCTCTGGTTCCTGATAGCCAGCGAGGTGAACCCTCCGAGTCCACGCTGTGACTCAGCGCAGTACATGATGATGCCGTCCTGCACGGGGCTCGTCGGCTTCACCTTCAGAGACATCTTGAAGAACCTCCCGCCTTCAGGGGGGTTGAGGGCGAGGTAACCACTTCCGGTGAACGCGGGGAATTCTACTGATTGGCTCTCTTCGCAGCTGCAATAAGATTTAAAAGTTAACAGCTGAAAGGGGACTATTACTATTCTGAGGGACTATCAGTTCTAAAATGACAATTAGGATGGCATTAGATAAATATAACTCTTCATTAAAGAACCATAAAAACAAGGATAATATGTACATTATAATGAAACTATTATCTAGGATTTAACAGGCGCCTTATCGCTTAAAGCGACCTCTTCCAATGTCGTCTCACGCAGAGCAAACCTGGGTTGAAATGTCTAAGTTTCTAAGAAATGTGTTTTTGTTATGTTATTAGCTAATCTAAACCAGCTCTGCTTCGAATGCTTCGATGGATGTCATCTTGTTGTTGGTCGTGTCGGGTGGTCAGAAAGCTTTCAAATGTGATACTTACAGTAAAGGTAAGCCCTATACTAAAGGATTCACACGTCGAAGTTTTTTTGTATCGTAATAAGTACAAGAAATTTGAACATCAAACTTCGAACAACGTTTTGTCATTTCTTCAAAGGTCTGATTTATCTACTAGTTTTTATATATTTTTTTCTGGCCAATATGCCATTCTATGAACTGGTTTAGATCTACTGACCTCTATTACACCATGGTATAACAATATTCTCCGCCTGGCGTTCCAAGACAAAGGTAACGTGGGTGATACAAGCCTACGTCAACGACACTGTGTTACCAGTCAAATAATATGTTTAAATATGAACAGCTTCGCGGAAAAACAAAATAACTTGGGTATAGTATTTTATTTAACACATTGTTTACAATTTTGTTTCCCAATTTCTGTTTGTTGCAATTAAGTGGCAACTGGACAGTGACGTAGGCTTGTGTCACTCTCGGAATGCCAGACCTTGTTTAAGGGATCATGCTTTAGAGCGGTATGTATGTATTTATGTATGTATGTGTGTATGGTGTGAACGCTTACTTCCTGCCGGTGTGCGTGACAGGGCATGAACACTTGTATCCGTCGGGCGTGTCGCGACACTTGCCGGGCCCGCAGAGCCCCGGGTGGCACGCCTCGCCGCGCCGCGAACACGTCTCGCCCGCGAACCCGTTCGAACAGATGCACATGAACCCTCGCTCGTTGCGCGACTCCTGAATTCACAAACATTATACATCTAAAAAATATGAAGTGGCAGTGGGCAGGGCACATAGCACACAGAATAGATGGCCGATGGGGAAAAAGGTTCTTGAGTGGTGACCACGAACCAGAAGACGCAGCGTAGGTAGGCCTCCCACTAGATGGACTGACCACATCGTGAGAGTCGCGGGTACAAGTGTTTTTTTTTTTTCTTGTATGTTCTAAGCGGGACACCTATGTTCAGCAGTGGAGTTTTCCTAGCTGATGATGATGATATCTAGGGCAGTACGTACCTGGCACACGCCGTTGTTCTGGCAGAGATTGGGCACGCAAGAGTCGCACTCGGCGACATTGATGCGGTTGATGCTATTCATCATTATGTTACTCTCCTCTTGGCCCACGATCAGCATGCTCACGCAACCCACGAAACTGTTAACAAATACAAAAAATAACGTCAAATCCAAATGGGCTTATTTTATTTCCCCTTGAAGAATGTTCGCTTTGCACGTCTTGTGAACTTGCCAGTGTCAAGTTTTGAAATATTTTCTAGTTTCAATTTTCAGTCAAGTTCTAGTTAAGTGGTGCTCTAGTAAAGTGGCGGAGACTTTACAAGAGGCTTCTATAGAGTTTAGGAAACAACACAAAAAGACATGTTTCACTTCACTATATCACTTGCCCTTGCCTAGTCCATGTCTGTATTCATTGGGTGCCCATAAACATTTACCGTCTTACTACAAAAGATTTAAGAACGCTTTAGACATGTGTTTAACATATTTTTCACAGGGAAACAACTGCTAAACACATGTCTAAACCGTTCTTAAATCTTTTGTAGTAAGACGGATAAATACTATTCTACCGTTACTACACATCATTCAAAAATACACAAGTCCAGGAAAATTTATTTTATTTATTTATTTATTTTATTTCCAACTTAGAACTATCATTACAGGTTATAACCTAATGCGATAGTGTAGCAAATTTAAAATAATACAATGAGGTGAGAGGTTTTTTCACGTTGGCGCCAAAACTTTCATGTGTACCGGAAACCAGCAACTTCGACGTCCAATGACAAGCCACTATCGCATTTGTCACCATCAAGCTAAATTGGATTTGGCTTTCCAGGAAAGCTTGGAACACATCGTTAGGTACATTGGAAGATTTGGATTTACGAAGATGGCAGCTACCAAAAAGAGCACTTAAAATTGCCACCATCAGGCTATGCTGCTTCCCTGGCGATGTTAGAGGGGTTCGTACCCATGAATGTAGTTATATTCATCGCTAAGCCTGTTATTTGTAATAAATTAAACATTAGGACACAAACACATGCCTATTATCGGCGGAACACCCATTCAGGCAGTGCATTCCGCATTCCATTTCCATTGCTTTTGTCTCTTACTCTCGGGATAGCGCGTTTACTGCGGTGACCCATAACTTACCCAGAAGCGCCGGCGAGTTGTGCTGGTAAGTCAACGAGGTCATACACGCCGCCGACGTACAAAGGCTCGCGCAGCTCCAGTACCCAGTCGTCAGCCGTCTCGTTCGTGAAAGGACCGTTGTTGTCCACGTCCATCGACACTGGGGAACGAATGCGTTGGTTAAATACATGATAAGGCGTGTCCATTAACCAGACCTAAAGTTGAAACTACCCACGGTTCACAATTTTGGGCATGATTTTCATTATGTTTAACTAATAGATTTTTTTATTTAATAAATAGTAGGCTTGCTTTTTACCGCCACCGATATAAAGCGTTGATACGGCCAACATGACGATGGTAGGGATTGTACGCTGTGTGAAGGGATTCTAGCTTTTAAACGATGTAACCTTCTCAACGAAGGAATATGCTGAGGTTCAAGAAGAGCAGAGGAACATTATATACTTAGTAAGTTTTTTTTAACGCTATGATGACGAAGACCAACCATATATTATGACACCTTTCGCTGGTAAAAACAGTCACAATGGCGCGAAATGGGGCGAGCAAGCTTACCCGCTCGCATCATGCCCACGCTCTAATAAATTTTCTACTCATCATCAAATTGGTGACATCAGTTTAATGTGACGTTTATCGTAATAGTAGCAGTGTTTAATTTACCTTGAGATCCGATCCTGTTGAGTCGGATAGTGTGCCAAGAATTGAGAGTCAGCGGGCGGTCTCCTTTCACGTAGACGGGACCATTGCCGGTCTCCAGGATAAACTGAGGCCAGCCCTCTTCCAATCGCAGAGCTAGGAAGTCGCCAGCGTCGCGACCCGGTCTCTCGCTGTTGTATAATATTAGACCGTTGGAGTCTGGAAATAAACACTAAAATTGTGACCATAGTATGTGGTATTTCTGATATTATAATGTTTTACGTAATTGTCACGGCCTGGAAGATACATTTAAATTATTTAAAGGAATTAGGGTAAAGCATTGGAGCTACAGCAAGGCACACATAAATATTTTTATCTAGATCACCCGCGCTTCTTTGGCATGTTGTGATTCACAACAATAGTTTTGATCTGGGATTTGAAGAGGGATCTCACAAATAACTATATACTATAGCATAAGGACTGAATAAGTACTATAACAACCTATTCCACTGCTGTCGGTCTTGTGCTATCCCATAGATGCACTTGCCGTAGGACACTACAAGGTAAGTACAAGAAAAGACGGAGCTCGAGTCTTCCTTCTTGTTTCCTGAGAACTAAAATCTAGGCAAAATGCTCCGCATGCTCATTCTCGGCCACACTGTCGCGTACAAGTCGCAAGTTGATGAACGCAGATCTATCTCTAACAAAAACACGGCTGTTGTAAAGTTCAGTGACAAGTTTTACTTACCTCCTGGCTTGAAAGATATTTCGATATCAAACTGTCGGTATGCATCAGGGATGGTTGGTAGCGCGACCAAGCTGTCTCCACTGAACTTGGGCACCACGCCGGTGACGCGCAAGATCGCGCGTCTCTCCAGTACCGCTCGGTTGTTGCTCGCGCGGCAGATGTACGTGCCCGCGTCGGCTTCCGTCACGTCGTTCAAGAAGAGAATCGGCTGCGATAATAGTAGTAGTAGAGCGTTATACAAGACAAGTATTGTAGGACGAGTATTGTATGAGTATAGTTGTCGCAAATATTGCGCTTTTATCGGTTTTGCTCGTTTGTTTAGTAAACGAGGTACCTTTTAACCCAGGCTAAACACGAAAGGGTTAACTTTTGAACGACCGCCTTGTACGCCGCGATAAAACTTTGATTCTCCAGTGAACGTTGTGCCTAAGGCTTTTTTACATCAATGCAAAGATTTTTTTTTTGTTTAAATTAGAACGGCTGTCAAGGATTTTTTGTAATAAATTTGTTGTAGCCAGTTGCACCCATATAAACGAAACGTCAGTCATTCGAAATCAGTTAGCAAATGTGATGCGGACAAAGGACTTTGAGACCTAACCCAGAAAGGTAAGGTCCAAGTTCTTTGGATGCGGAGTTCGACGCGTTGATCTAAATAAGAATGTTCAATCATAATGCCTGGCGACAGATTTTCCTTCTCACTTCCGTTCTATTTACTTCTCTTTTCTGTGATGCGAAGCGATTGAGCTTTGACAGCACTGTTTCTGCTGAGGACTGCAGTTGTGTAAGTTAATGAGGCGCACACACTGGCAGTTTTTTCATGAACATACTGGCAAGTGTCACTGTAAGTTTAAGGTCCGCGCGCTCGTGATTGCAACAACTATCCACATATTTCACACGCTATTCTTGAAGGTTTCAAGTGAAAGTACAAAACACCGTAAAAACATGCTTGCACGTTGATTCCAAGAAGGTAAATAAAGTAATATTGATAATAGGCGTGATAACTAATATTTTTTATTTCCTGATAAAAAAAGCTGATCATAAATAAAGACCAAAGATAAAGACCCATCAACAAAAACAAAATTAAAATGAGTTAAAAAATAAATAAGTTATAAGTATTTTAATTTCATGCTAGACACTACGAGCGCACTATACTGAGTTACGACGTCACGCCTCAGGCGCGCCATACAAATGCTATAACACAGTTTGCGAGAAAGGGACAGAGTACCCCCTCTCTATCCCCACCTAAAACATTAAACGCTCATACCTCAGAAATTTATAAGCCATATATTTTTTTCAGTATGTGTAATGTGTTTACTTATATCATGCCTATTGTTTATCGAACATCAGTAATATTAGCTAAATAGTCAATTTTTTGCAGTGAATATATACCTCTTTGGAATCGTCCAACAGCTACCATTCACAAATTTACATGGGTATTAATTAAAACGACCTATTCTGACTACAGGGGCTTTATTTACCTCTGAATCAAATCACGTGGGTGATATGTGCCAAAGTGGAAATAATTAGTATAGTTTGTTCACCTTGTAATCAAAACTAGCAGGTGGACAGTGGCTACTTTTTTTTTATTTTGTGTCGGAAAACAACCACAATACTCGTAAAAAAAAAGACTACAGTGCTGATGTGACACCTGGAGCCTTACGGCTAAATCCTTACGCGGTCTCAAATTAGCGCTAAAACAGTGCATTTCGGGAAATCATGCCAACGTGAACCTTAACGCGCCCAGATATGGTTAGCGGTCGCGCAACTTTTTTCATCACCTAAACAGAATCGGTTAAAACAGCTTGCCACAAGGTTTGTCGAACTTGGCTTATATCACCTAAGCGATTTAATTCCGAGGTGAATAAAAAATACACATAATACTACTTTGTGCACCCAGGTGATATCATCTGGACGAACAAAGTAGAATAAACCACTTTAGTATAGCAAAACTGTCATTAGAAAGTGGCAACGAATATCTGAATAACGGCCAATTCAATAAAATTCAAACCTTGAACCAGATACGTGGGGAACCTGACATAATGGTTCTGTTACGAACATACGTGAAAAAATGAAACATGCAGGAGAAAGGTCAAGCAAGGTATGCTGTTCAATAACGAATACAACAAATAGTAAAAAAAAAATATACACTTTGGAATCACGATGCAGAATTTAAATAAACAACTATAAGTTTGTAGGGTAAAAAATACAGTAGCACCAACTTCACTGTTTGGGTAATCTATCAATATCACTTTGAAATCATTAGTTTTCGTTTTGAATATTACTTGGCTTGTCACTTTACTGCAGATGAGCGAGTGAATGTTCATCCATGTAACAGTAGGACGCCAGACGGACAAAATCGCAACTACCGTGTTAACTATATATAGTGACACTCGATTTAAGGGACCTGTCTCCAAATAATCATTCAGTTCAACAAACCGTTAGGGCTCCAGGGCACACCCCCTCTGGGGTGCCTGGGCAAGTCTGATTCCCACTCCCGGCGACGGCCCAAGCCGAGGTTCGTACCATCGAGGTGCCCTTGTGCTAGTCGCCTATAAACTTAACCACCAAGTTATGCCGAACGCACTCTGCGTTCGCTAACTAGTCCGGTCAAGCTGTAGAGGCCAAAAGGCCAACAGTAAAAGTCAATCATAAAAAAAAAAAAAAAAAAAAATAAGGGACCTGTATACCCTCTGCAGCTATCTCGCTCGCACATTTTCACATTATTGAAGATATAAAATCAATGAGTGTGAATTTCCAAAAAGTAACAAAATCATGTCTTGTTTGTTTCGATATCTTGTAATTTGACGGAATAACATGACACGAGAAATAAAAATCACCTGTTACCATTTTACTGTGTCAAATTAAAATATATCAAATTGACAATTTCTTTGTTTGTAATGTTACGATAGACACCAAGACATGATTTTGTAAATTTTTGGAAATTCACACTCATTGATTTTATATCTTCAATAATGTGAAAATGTGCGAGCGAGTGAGCTGCAGACGGTATACAGGCCCCTTAACGACAAACTCCATAACGGCTAACGGCTAGTACGCAATAGTACGTTGTTATTTATATCAATATTAACGTTTGTTTGTAAATTTTATACTTTATTAATAATTACATACTATAACAGTAAAATTATACTGATTTTTTTTCTCTCCATTTAACGACAAATCTCAATAAAGGCCAAAAAATAAAATGCCATAAAATGCGCAGTCCCTTAAGTATCGGTATATAGAGTTTACACTGTATTTCGTAGTTGTAACTTTGTCAACTACCATACAACTCAACAGTTAATCGGTGACACTGCTAATAAGAAACCAGGGATAAGTGGCTGATTACGTTAGCTGGCAACCGAAATTATATCATCCCGTTCACGTCAACTCACTCATGCTTTGCACGCGAGTAGGATGGAGTGATTGCGATCGCAAGTGACACCTAACGTAATCAGGCCGTTGTACTGACATAAATTAACATAAATAAATAGGTTAGGTATTTATTTACCAGCTTTCGCATATACTTGCGGAGTCGCCTGTGGAACTTTCTCCACAGGTGCCTCGGCTTGGAAAACGAACACCGCAATCAATAATACAGCATATAAGCAAATGTGCAAGTGTCAAGCTGGCTGACTTCGCGTCAAGCTTGAGACGTTGGCTTGACGCGACTCCGTTACAAGCTTGCAAACTAGCCAATTGTGTGTCTACGGTTTGAATAGTGTATCAATTTTAAGGATGCTTATTGACATAGTCGTGGCGGCGGTAAAAAATAGATTGAAATGTAAGCCCTGTATCGTTGTGCATATTGTCGAATTTCCAATGACAAACTTCGAACTATGACATCACTCGATATAATGTGTCGTCTTTCGAAACAATGCTTTACTAAGCACAATCTAGACTTCACATTTCAATCTTGTCTTTGCCTTTACCGCGACTTTTCGTCGATTAGCATCGCACCTAAGACAATTCACCCTCATTATCAGCTCGACATGGCTTCAGCTCTATAAAACTATTCAAGCTTAGGCTCTACGCATAACTTTTTAAAGGTAGCTTTTAGCGTGCACTATGTATTTGTGTGCGTGTCGCTATAGTATTCCATGGGCTTATGTAAAAGGATGTCTCAGAATGTTTTTCGATTTTGGTTTGAATTTTACGCGACAATCACAGATAGCGGGGGGAGGGGAGTAGTGTCAAACGCTTGGGGGGCTTATTTAGGGCAAGTAATTAATTAGTAGCGATCGATGGATAGTCTCACGGGGTGACAGCGCGCATTTTGCGTGCGAGAATATTATAAAAACAACAGTTCGTACACTATTTTTCGACGTCTCTACAAGACACATTTTAATTGAACGACTGTATCAAATGTTCCAAGTATTAATTTAATCAGGCAATGGGTGCGCGAGTTTGAAGAGACTAGGAACACATATCGGATATCTACTAGGTGCAAGGACATCGTGATCGATGTTCTTTTGTTATGAACAACCCACGACTGTTATTACGATTGCGCACAGCTTCTCTAAATTTTAGTTCCAGCAGGCCTAGCACGGGCCGTGGATAAATTGTCTTTCCACCGTTTTTATCCCGCGAGAAAAAGACAAACGTATCCATGTTCTAGCTTTGTCGCGTCTAGGCGTGGATAAAAACGGTGGAAAGACAATTTATCCACAGCCCATGCTAGGCCTGCAGGCTAAATGAGAGTCTAAAAAGGGGTGGCACGCATTCACTAACGGTTGTATTTCATTAATACATTTTAAAATCTGCTCTTTAATAAGACAGTAAACAAAACGAGTAAAAAAAAATATGGAGTCTTTTTTGAGAGGGAAAACAATCTGAGACACAATATATTTTACTAATTACATATATAGTATCATATGTACTAGCTATCAAAGTTCAAAATCAATTGCGGAGCAAGCAGTTGCCGAGCTAAAATTTAGGGGTCGACCTTTACACAAGCTTGGTGAGTAAAATACTGTGATATAATAATCTGGACAGTGCAGTGGTGCAAATACTGTTCGACGTTTACTCTAAGCTATTGTGAAATGTAGGTACTTTAATGACATTTTCTAGTGCCTTCCATATCCGAAAAAAATATTATTAGTGTATATTAATCAAAAGTGCTATTTCAAGTAAGTATATAGAATGTTTGTGTGTAAGTATAATTGTCAGCTTAACTTGGAACGGCTGAACGGATTTGGAGTTTATAATTTGGATTAATAACAGATACAATACATATAGAGTCACAATCGTGCCAAAAAACGTCAAACCTAAACTCGGTGCACGCCACGAATTGCGCAGACTTTTTGGTTAGTTGGACCGAGATTTATGGAAGGAAATGGGGAAGACCTTTGCTAAAAAAAACAAAACAAGGTAACCGCGATCCTACTACAACGCCGCGCGATGCCAGAGCCACGATGACATAGCGGACAACTAACGTTGAACACTATGCAAGCGACATAACGTCTAAATTGGAGCAAATGTGGAGAAAATGTACAATGTATGCACAATGACGCTCGGATTTTTGATTTCTTTCACTGAGAGATTGTGACTCTATAAGAATTGTGTGTCGATGATTAAGAACCCTGTATTTCGGTCGTCTTCACACAAACAAACAGTAACTTTTTCGCTAATAGGCTCCGGACAGGCAATTTTCATTCTCTTGTAAAAAAAAGCTCTGCATAACTAGAGTTATCATCGAAAACAACATTAACATGTGTTCAAAATTAAGGAACATAACATAAGGAGCATCGAGATACAATTCCTATCTATCTATATACCTATATATTTATTTAGTATGTTATCTCAATGCATATAGGTAATCATTTTAATGTCTTGCTAGACAGAGAGCGCAGTATACTTATGTATGACGTCAATTGTTAGTACGCCATACAAATTCCATACAGACACTAACTTTGCGCATCCCTTCCTAATCCGGACAAAAACTTTAAATGCTTATAACTCAGAACTTTCTAGGACGATTTATATAATTTTTTCAGTACAGAATGTCTTTGTGGTGTGAACCCTCAGACAATGTCACACTTGATGGACTGTGCAGCTTGTGACACGCAGCGTGTCCTACAACTTGCACACAAGACGACCAGAATGAAACCACGGAGAGTGCCATCGAGGTGGCAAAGTTCTGGTCTAGAAACTTGATTTGAAAATAGAATTGTATTTTGCGGAACATCGACTCGAAAGAAGAAGAAGTATACATATTACATTTAATATATATATTTTAATTATATATATATATTTTCCTGTTAGATTCAACAAATCAAACATCTGTCCGATAGCCCATTACTCAGCATGTATTTGCAATATGCCTGTTTTCTAAATCGAAATCGTGAGAGTTTTGTATGAAAACGTCCAGTATGTGTTTGATAGCGTCGGCGTAGTTAGTCAGGTGGTGTGCATACCTGGTCGGTCCTGGCGTAGGCGGGCATCGTCGCGTAGTCGCGCTTCCAGTTTATATTGACGGGCTCGTCGAGGTCGTGGTTGCACCTCAGTTCGACCGAGTCGCGCAGCCGCGCGGAGTAACGAGCGGGCTCGTCGCGTTCGCGTTCGCGCTCGGGGTAAGACGGGTTCGATGCGCCTGCGACACAACACACGTTACACGTTACGCTTGAATGGTGCATGCCGGTGTATATGTCAGAGGGGATTTACTAACATAGATAGAAAGTCTTTTGGCTAGTTGATAGTGAACCTGCCTTCTGCGCTTGGGGGCGTGGGTTCGATTCCCACCTAGGACAAACATTCATGTTATGAACATTTGTGTTTGTTCTATATCTGGGTGTTATTATCTATTTAAGTATGTATTTAAAAATATTATATCAGTCTCTGGCAGCCATATCACAAGCTTTGCTTGGTTTGGGGTCAGATGACCGTGTGTGCAAGTGAAACCGAAAATTTATCATTATTATTTATATTCGTATGTATTATAAAAATGTATGTCTGCAAATTTTATTAATTTTTTATTAATATGCTTGCGTTTGACCGCTAACTCACCTGATGTTAAGCGATGATGCGGTCTACGATGGAGCACGCTTGTATAGAAGAAACCGATTCACTCGCGATTTGAAGATATAGATTGCAATGACGATATAAATTATCTTTGCCATATTGTAACTATCGGGAATCACCCATTCAGGCAGCGCGTTTTATAGACTAGCAGTTCGCAAAATAAAATTGGAATCAAAGCGCTTCGTACAGGATTTCGGAATATCAACCATAAAGCGGTATGCCTATGATTTTTTTGTGCCCGCTCTGGCAGTCTGATAGAAAAATATATAACATTAGGAGGATTAAAACACTTTAATTATCTATGTATCTATATAAATATCATCATAGTCAGCCTATCATGTTCCCACTGCTGGGACACAGGCCTTCTCTTAGAGAGAAGATGGGCCCTAATCCAACATGCTGGCCCAGTGCATGATGGTGAATGTCATATGTCTTTCAACTTTTTGAGGTTCTTGGACATACCAGTTTCCTCATGATGTTTTCCGTCACCGTTTTTGAACGATGGCATCGAAACTGCACGTAATTAATTTAAGTACTAAATAAGTCATTGTCATTGATGCAGGGCCGAGGATCGAACCAGGTGCCGTCAGATTGTTAATCACACATGCCGCCGCCCGGCCACCATCGCTCTCTTCATGTGAATATTTAAATTAAAGACCATCACAAAAAGTTTAAAAAAAAGTAAGCAGCAGAAGATAAATATTAATTATAATAATATTGTCTGGAACGAGTGGATGAGAATAGCGTGAGACCGGGGAGAGTGGCATAAACAAAGGGAGGTCTATACCCAGCAGTGGGTCACTCAGGGCGGATGATGATGAAGATGATGATGATGAAGCAACAGAAGTGTCTGGGTAACATGGGTGATGCCTTCAGGAACAGTTGTTTTCTATCTATCTCATGAGGCAATGGGGGAAGTAACGATGATGAGAGTCGTTGGCACCCAGTGGATGCAAAAGGCAGGCTGTCGTTCAGTGTGGAGGTTAAAGGGGGAGGCCTATGTTCAGCAGTGAACGTCTTCTGACTGATGATGATGAACGATGATGAGTGTCTCACCTGGCACTACTTCCAGGTTGAAGTCTTCGAAGCTCATCTTGCCGTCGCTGTCGGCTCCTGTGCAGCGGTAGACACCGCTGTCGGCGACGTCGGCTCCGTGGATTATAAGCATTGCACCACCTCCAAACCGCTGGAAACAATCAACATTTTCTCAAACATCATATTTAATTTGTCTCTATTCATTGAAGTTGCGCGTTTTGCACTAAAATTGTGTAATACAAAATCTTTTATATTTTATTTTTTTATTATAAATAGGCTTGCGCTTGGCCGCCAACTCGCCTGATGTTAAGCGATGATGCGGTCTACGATGGAGCACGCTTGCTTAGAAGTAACCGATGCACTCTCGAACATAATTAAAACTACTGGAAAGCTGCTTATTTTGTACACCAGATAGAATAAGTAGAATTAGGCATACATACTAGGATGTCAAGAAATGGGAGGTCTATGGTAATAGTAGCGGGTTACACTCACTCTAGAGTCAACAAACTGCCTCGTGCCGTACTTCTCCCAGTTCACGTTGACGTCTCGCCTGAGTGCTCGGCAAGCGATCTCGACATTCTCTCCGGTGATGTAGCGGCTCCGGTCCGGTTCAATCCTCACCAGCTGAGGCGCAGGCGCCCTCGTATCTAAAATAACGGCACAAGTCATCAACTGTTCAAATAAACTTGGGTACGGACAAACAACCAAATTTTGCAGCATCCCCACCTGTTAATCGCTTCTAAAATAACAGAAACCCAGAGTTACCAAGTGAAGGAATGTCTACAGATCATAGGTATGCGTTTTTAGTCTACACCGGAGTGACTGAAAGCACACATTGAAATGTAAGCTCTATCTCATGACGTGTATGATACGATTTCAAATGAACTGCGAACTGCACGTTTCGTTTCAAACGGGCCTAACGTCATAGTCATTTGAAATTCTTATGTACATAACATGAAATAGGGTTTACATTGCAATGGTGTTGTCCCTAGTCGGTCCAGTGTTGATTAGCGCATGTGGTATATAAGCTAAGCATGCAACCAATACAGCTAATCCACCCTGTATAAACATAATTCAAACAAATCAGGCAAAATACAAAGCACAAAACTATACTACGAAACAAAACAAAAAAATACATGAACAAAACAGAGACAGTTTGTGACCAATATGCGCTTATTTACAACTTATATTGTATACAGGTATCAATCAGGACCCACAACTAAAACCAATATTTATTTTAGTTGTATTTCAATACAATCAAAATAAATATTAGCGTCTATTCCGATATACCATTCTGTAAACTAAACTATATAACAGCACAAAGGGTTTGCTCTCTAACAGACATAAATAAAAACAAATATATCCTTATTATTTTGTAGTTCTAATTGAATACAAGAACAAAAACGAGTAAATGAATGATATTACCGCTGTCAATATAAATTTAGTTTAATTAATGATAATTACATATACCAGCAGAGCAACAATAGCATTATCGATCGAAAAGTTTGACGAAATTTATCGTGGATTAACCTACCTACCTTGGACCTTGGCGTGGTCCAAACTCGCTGTTTTGGACTACTAGATGTACCCTGCGGTTTTTCATGTCTCACATATTCCAGGATCTAAACTATGTCCTTTGTCTTCATGATAAATAAATAAATGTTCGGGAAATTTTTGCACCCACGGTCATCTGACGTCAAACTAAGCAAAGCTATATAAATGCTAAATATATGGCTGCCAGAGACTGATATAAATACATAGTTATATATTTTTAATACATACTCAAATTGATAATAACACCCAGATATAGAACAAAGACAAATTTTCATCACATATGGACATATTATTTTCATTACAAATTTTTTGTTTGTCCTGGGTGGGAAACAAACACACGCCCCTAAGCGCAGGAGGCAGGTTCACTACTAACTGAGCCACCGGGGCATGATGCATATACCATTGGTCGTGATCAGGTATCAAACAAATCGACAGAATAACTTAAAAATATCAACGAATATAGATTTCACATGTTTTTCTTTCTTTTAATAATTTAGGCATAAAATGAGCATTTTAGGACATTTTTTACTATTATTGTAATTTTTTTTACATAGACAAATCTAATAATAATAAAAAAATAAAAATAAAAAACGCAGCACCTAGGAAGGACATGAGATACGTTTCCGTTTGTACACCCCTATATGCTACTTTGTATGTACGTGTACCTACCATGTTCTGACAAATAAATTATTTGATTAAGGCTGGCTTGCACAACAAACTAAATCTAAGTTTAAATCTAGATTTTACTAAATATTCTATACTATTTCACATTTTAATTTAGTTATATCGAGATTTGAATCGGTGGCGAGTGGCTCTTAATTTAGCAATAGGCCGCTTGCAGACCATGCATAAAACAAGTAGCAAGTAGCTACTTCGCATCGCGTAGTATTTACTTGTAGCTTCGTCTGCAAGCGGCTATAGTGATAAATGTCAAAATCGATCGATAAGTACGTAGGTTGGTATCGACACCATGCGCAGAGCAATACGAGTACAGCACCCCAGAGCACGCCGGAACACAACAGAACAGAACAGAGTGGCCCATTCCATTTAGTAACGAGACAAACGGCGACACGACCCCCCACCAGTTACCGAGTCGCGTCCGCCGAGCCAAGGGCGAGTGACGCTTGCCTCGCAAACAGTAGTCTTCGTCGCTCCTATCGTTACAGTCCTCGAACCCGTCACACAGTAGGTCCTCGTCTAAGCAACCGCTGTCGTCAGTACAACGAAACTGCGTATCCAAGCATTCAATACCTTTACGAACAAAACATGTCTGTCACGAACGCTACTCTTTCAAATAATGTTATCAAAAAGGATCTAGTTTACGCTCGGCTAAGCGGTGTTAAGATCAAATTGTACGACCATGAGGGTTATCATAATCTCAAAAACATTCTTATAATAACTTTATATTGTGTTTTGTCCTGCTCTCTCATTAGCCTGGAGAGCGAGACAAAAGCCAATGTAATGTTATGATAAGAATGTTATTGAGATTATGGTAACCCAGCTTGTCGCCTCATACAAACGTAGGACCTTCAGATCATTCAACAAGGGAGATATGGCAAGGTGACGTGGCGGGTGCGAACGCATCCAGTCTAAATGAGTCTGGATGCCATTAGTCTAACTCACCCTGCAGACGACATTGCCACCCTTTTTAATGGGTGGACTATTAGTTAATTCATTAGTGCCGCTGCAAGTTTCTTAGTTGATAGTTGCAATTTTGCGTTGGCGGTATGGTGAAAAAAAAGTATAGTGAGACATTTGAACACGAACGATAATTGCATCATATCTCCCTTGTTTTCGGATCTGATATGGGACCCAATTATGTATTTTGTAAACTACTTATGTGGTTTTAATAAAACTTCGCACAATTACGAATCGATGTTATGGCGTTTTTTTTATGTATACCAGCAGTCAATTTCCTTAAGGACAAAACATCTAGGGAAACTTGATCCAAAGTAGACCGCATCATCGCTTTCCATCAGGTGAGATAACGGTCAAACGTAACTGAATAGAATGCCTTGACGTTATCTAAGAAAGCAGTATCTATGCTTGTAGAGTCCCGTGTTTTTGAAAATTGCTATTATGTAGTTATTGGCTCTAAGTAAATTGTAGGCCTGTAAACATCAAGATACAATACATTGTAGAGACACAATCGTGCCAAAAATGACCGAATCAAAACTCAGCTCACGCTACGAGTTGCGTCGACGTTTTGGTTAGCTACAAGGTAACCGCGATCCGACTACAACGCCGCGCGATGCCAGAGCTACGATGACATAGCGGACAACTAACGTTGAACACTATGCAAGCGACATAACGTCTAAATTGGAGTAAATGTGCCATTGTGAACTATATAATTGATGCAATGACGTTCGGACGTTTTTTGACTGTTTTCACTGAGTGATTGTGACTCTATAGGAATTGTATCTCGATGCCTGTAAATGGTATATTTTGGCTATAGAGTGGTGCTCAGTGTTCCCCAATAAAACAAGACACGATAGGCATAGATACTGCCAATTTACATAACCAAGTTTTATCAAAATCAGACAAATAATTTCCAAAGAGGGTATGTTTGTATGAAAACGGCCGCCATCGTTAGTACTACATCGCCGCCTCAAATAAAGCGTAAACCGTCCGAAGCGTGGCAACGTGACTGACCCTCGATGTGGAGATTGATGTAATTGGTCGTGACGCGGCCGCTACTCTCCGCGATGTGGCAAACGTAGTGGCCGGCGTCGGCCTTTTGGACCACACGGATAGTGAGAGATCCATCCAGTTGCGTGCGCACACGCGAGATGCGCGGCAACAACTGGCCGTCTTTCGTCCAGCGCACGGTGACCCCCGGCGCCGTCATATTGCAGCTCAGCACCACGGAGGTCCCAACGCGGACCCACTGCTCGTTCTCATGCGACTCCGAGGAGGAAACCTCAGAGTCTTCTATGAATGTTATCTCATGCATTACCCTCTCACAAGCGGCGAAATCATATGCGCCGGCCTCAATCAACCTGCTTTCTTTGTAAGTGGTCTAACCGTACAAAATTTCCTCTAAAGTTAACCAAGGAAAAACAGCCTTGAAAGTTCTTAAATTGATTTTATGACAGCTCGGGAAAGTGCCATAAAGTTAACGGTCTCATATTTGTATTTGCTAAAAGTGAAATCAGGTTCATTAATACCGGCTCGTTGCTAAAATGTGACCTTGGTCCATAAGATGCAAATAAAAGTGAATGGATTCAGTGTGATTGTGGGCTGAATTCTTGTCCGATCGGACTTTACTAGATTTGTTAGAGATGACGGTCAAAATGACTCGTGCTGTGAAAACGAAATACTATAGAACAATTAGTAGTATGTACTTTTACACCATTTCCCGAAGAAAACCATTATTAAGTCAATACATGCCGCTAAAATAAAGTAGACAAAGACCGTTACCAATATCTGAACTAAATTTTGACAGGTCTGAAATGTCAGGATCTTTTCCTTATATCATTCTCGAGGAATAGACATTATTTCTTTCAGTTATTCTACTTGACATAAGTATATGAACGACGGAGACAAACAATGTCGATGTTTGAGAATGGTTGGGCAGAGTTTATGCCATTCAGATTATAACTAGCAAAACGTTCGTAATTAGCTTAATATTTAATCGTATTACATTGTTCTATTGTATTTTAATGAATCTGATGTGCTTTTTGATCTATGTTTTGTGAAACATTCAAATTTGAGATGCAATAAACTATAGCGCCACGAACTTGGCTGCTCAGGTGGACAAACTCTAGCTTTGAGCACTAGCGATGCCATAAACTGAACAGTACAGGGGCCTTACGGCTACCAGTTTTAAGCGATTCTGTTTAGGTGATGAGAAAAGTTGCGCGACCGCACACCGTATCTCGGCGCGTTAAGGTTCACATTCGCGTGATTTGCCGAACTGCGCTAATTCGAGCCCGCGTTAAGACTTAGCCGTAACACCCCTGATCAGTTACTAAAAGCTGGCATATTTGCAAATAAAAATGCAGTACTTTTTGTTTCATCGTGGTATCTACGCATGAGAGACCAAATATTTTCTAAATAATTCAAGGTGATTTTTTCCAAATTGTTTACAGACAGGTGTTCGTGCCAGCAAAACAAAATACCTGTAAGTTTGTGGGCATTATTTTAGAAGTGTGTTATATACCTGCGACGATGACCTCGGCAGTAGCGCTGGCGTTCGCGTACGCGTTTTTGGCGAAGCACTGGTACTTCCCGGCGTCTTCCACTTCGATTTGGTGGAATATTAAAGTGGAATTGCGGATTTCGATACGCCTGGAAAAACAATAAAGAACATTTTGTAATGTTTGTTGCCCATTATGTTTTTTTTTCCATGCCGTAGGTGGTAAACAAGCAGACGGACCACCTGATGGTAAGCAGTCACCGTAAGGATACTTGTAGCGTCAGAGACATCACAAATACGTTGCCGACCCTTAAAGACTCTATAACTCGCCTTTTGTGGAACCCCATGTTGTAGGTTCTCGGAAACACCGTGGAATGTTACTCATTCCACATTTTCCAGGTGTGAAGGTAGCTCATTCCACATTTTACAGTGTGCGATTGCCACTGATCTATGATGTGTGGATGAATTTTAATTGTTTAATAGTGTTTTGATGTCTGAAGATAGTGTAATTGTAATTTTTTTACGCCCTGAGGTACTTGCTGAGTACATTAGTACTTCCCTGTAGTACCAGGTGTTGTAGGAACCGAATGGTATGCTTATAGAATGACGGTATAACCACTTGACTGCTCATCCTTTGCCCCGTCGTAAGCCAAAGATATAAATTTTCAGCGTATATCTTTTTCGAGCGGGCCAATCCTAGGCGCGAATTGAATGAATGACTTTTGAGTCTCCAATCACAAGCGTCGAGTCACGTAGTCTGTCTCCAACCACAAGCCGCCCCCCCCCCCCCCCCGCAACCCCCCGCGACCGACGTGGCTTACTTTTACAAAAGAGAATTTTGACTAGATGCGCGATCAAGTGGTTATATAATCTTTGCATTTTTTTTTTTTAAATAATTATTAGGCTTGCGTTTGACCACCATCACGCCTGATGTTAAGCGATGATGCGGTCTACGTTGGAGCACGCTTGCCTAGAAGAAACCGATTCACTCGTGATATGAAGACACCCAGATTGTAACCATCGGGGAACACCCATTCAACACAAAGCACATACCCAGAATGGACCGACCGACCATACGTTTTTTTTTTTTTTTTTTTTTTATTTAAAATGCAACTCCGTCCGTGACTTTTATTATACTTGACTACAATTTTCTTAACTTAAACGAATTTACTTAGTTATTCACAACCCCCCTGACCATACGTTGGTACACTCTACTTTTGTCACTCGAAATTCTGCTGTAGTGCGGTACTGGGCTCCTATTGGTGTTGAAAGTATATGAGGTATATCTCGATCTACACCAATATTCTAGGCCCAGTTTTTTTAAAGTTTTTTTTAATATTATAAATAGGCTTGCGCTTGGCCGCCAACTCGCCTGATGTTAGGCGATGATGCGGCCTACGATGGAGCACGCTTGCCTAGAAGAAACCTATTCACCTCAAAGTCGTGCCTCAAATCCTCAGCAGTGGGCAAACGATTATAAAGAACACTGACCTAGAAGGGTTGCGGTTGTAGGGCGTCCACTGAATGGACAGGATGTCATCGCCATCGACGATGCACTCGACTGTCGGCGACATTCCCGGGCTGACGGTCTGCGTGGGCGGCCGGAGAGTGATCCTGGATCAGACAATGTATATCAATAGGATTTATTGAAGATCATATCCTAAATGTACAATGTAAAACTATCATTTATTATAATAAATTACAACATAATATTAAATTAATTTTAGCATACATAATCTATATATATATATAAAAGCGAAATTTTACTACTCCCTCACTCACGCATTAAACACGAAATCTCGAAAACTACTTGACCTACGAGGCTGAAATTTGGCAGATAGATTCTTTATGGGGCGTAGAGGTCAGCTAAGAAAGGGCCGAATTAAGGATGACAAAAGGGGCTTGAAAGTTTATATGATTATTATAGTTAGTCTTAAACCTCACCATGTATCACCAAAGGGGTGGGGGGGTTAAAAAATTTAAAAAAAATATCACGTGATTAATGGACGGCCTCTTATTAATATTTATACTACCCAATTTTCTCATAAGCATTACTATATTATTCGTTTGATGTACACACCTTATTTAAATCTGTTTTTTTTTTTTATATCTAAGGTTTATTTATTTACACGAAAAATAAAGAAACAAATATATTTTTCATTTTTATTTTCATTTTTCAGGTGTAAAATAGAACACCTAGTGAAGTTAAGGGTCCTCTTACATTTGACGAAAATGCAACGAAAACTGGATTTTTGGCGTTCCGATTCTATCGAATAGAAAGATCTAAAGAAAATTTAATTTCAGTAATAAATATATCTGTACATTTATTTGAAAATAACAGCTTCAAATTTTGGAAAAACTCAACAGCAAATTGCAAAAGTAGTTTTTCGTAACACTCTATGAACTCTATGTTGGAAAGTTTGAGAGTGGATTTTGTTATTGGATTGGTGTTCATTCAATTCATTGTTTGTGTTGATTAAATAAATTAGGTGTGGCTGTTACCGGTGGAGTAGCTTCCAGGGTTCACGGAGCTGAGTGTGAAACACCATTTTCTTTTATCTTTTAGTGTAGTGTAAAGGTAACAAACCTGGGCGGACGCACGACGAGAAGTCGGATGTAGCGCGCCATTTGCACGTTGCCAGTTTGTGAGTTGTACATGCTGCACTTGTATTCACCAGAGTCTGAGCTCGAAACCTGTTGACACAAAATGGAGTTAGCCTTTCAACAACTTTACGTCAACCGGCATACCTGTTGTCACAAAATGGAGTTAGCCTTTCAACAACTTTACGTTAATCAATAGGCATATCTGTTGTCACAAAATGAAGTTAGCCTTTCAACAACTCTACGTCAATAGACATACCTGTTGTCACAAAATGGAGTTAGCATTTCAACAACTTAACGTCAATCAATAGGCATATCTGTTGTCACAAAATGGAGTTAGCCTTTCAACAACTTTACGTCAATAGATATACCTGTTGTCACAAAATGGAGTTGGCATTTCAACAACTTAACGTCAATAGGCATACTTGTTGTCACAAAATGGAGTTAGCCTTTCAACAACTTTACGCCAATAGGTATACCTGTTGTCACAAAATGGAGTTAGCCTTTCAACAACTTTACGCCAATAGGTATACCTGTTGTCACAAAATGGAGTTAGCCTTTCAACAACTTTACGTCAACCGGCATACCTGTTGTCACAAACTGGAGTTAGCCTTTCAACAACTTTACGTCAATAGGTATAGCTGTTGTCAGTCAATAGGCATGCTGGCTATTTTTTTTAAATATATTTTTCACTAAGCTTGTTATTTATAACAAATCAAACACTTGTCGGATGTCCTATAGGCGAAGAAAAGAAAGAAGTTTTCACGTCGAAAAAATCAGGTATGTGATTCCAGAATATGCGACTATTTGTCACCCTAAGTGTGACAGGGACGGATACAAAATATATGATACAATATTTCCGCATATCCTACAGTATGATGCTTTTTAATCATCATCATCATCATCAGCCGGAAGACGTCCACTGCTGAACATAGGCCTCCCCTTTTAACCTCCACACTGAACGACAGCCTACCTTTTGCATCCACTGGATGCCCGCGACTCTCACAATGTCATCGGTCCATCTAGTGGGAGGCCTCCCTACGCTGCGTCTTCCGGTTCGTGGTCTCCACCCCAGAACTTATCTTCCCCATCGGTTATCGGTTCATCGAGCGATGTGGCCTGCTCATTGCCACTTCAACTTGCAAATTTTAACAGCTATGTCGGTGACTCTGGTTCTTTGGCGAATATCCACGTTTCGGATCTTATCGCGCAAAGAAACTCCGAGCATAGCTCTCTCCATTGCCCGCTGTGTGACTCTGAGCTTTTCCAAAAGGCCAACAGTTAAGGACCACGTCTCAGTACCATATGTCATCACTGGCAACACACACTGGTCAAAGACTTTCGTCTTGAGGCACTGTGGTATTTTGGATGAGAAGATGTCACGCAATTTCCCGAACGCTGCCCATCCGAGTTGGAGTTGGAGTTGCTTTTTAATGGTGCCAGTTAATTAAGATTCTAGAGCAGTGATCTACTTACATTGTAAATGACTAATTTATTTCCTTCTTGTCTGGCGTTTTTCTGCAACGGCTGGCGGTCACTGCGGTCCCAACGCGGGTTGTAAGCATTCACTGAGCATCTATAAAACATCAACAAATTCATTTATTTAAGAATCTTAATGGTTGGAGATAAAGGATGTACCATGTAACAATACGTGGACAAATAAATAATATCAACTAGCCGTTACCCGCGACTTCGTAGTTCGCGTAGGCTTTCAACGCCCTTTTGGGTCCTTTAATTCGGCCCTCTCGCAAATTATTTTTTTTGTGGACATCTACACCCCTTTTTTTGTTTTTTTATAAAGAGGAAAAATTTGATTGTTTGTTTGTTTGTTTGTTTGCATTGAATAGGCTCCGAAACTACTGAACCGATTTGAAAAATTCTTTCACTGTTGGGAAGCTACACTATCCCCGGGTGACATAGGCTATAATCTATACCCGTGCGAAGCTGGGGCGGACCGCTAGTAATTTATAAAGAGGAAAGATTTGAATGTTTGATTGTTTGTTTGTTTGTTTGTTTGCATTGGATAGGCTCCGAAACTACTGAACCGATTTGAAAAATTCTTTCACTTTGGGAAGCTACACTATCCCCGGGTGACATAGGCTATATATATATATATATATATATATATACACGTGCGAAACCGGGGTGGGCTGCTAGTATATAATATTTATGTACTTTTCATTTAATTATTTTTATTGAATTTTAATCTAAGATTTTATGAATGTTGACATTTATCTAATTTTAATCTGACATTGTATGTGTTGACATTCATTTAATTATTGATCCGAAATTGTATGTTTGACATTTATTTAATTTTAATTTGACTATTATCTGACTGAATGTATTTAATCTCTTTAATTATTATTATTTTGTTTATTGTAGGTAATCTTGAGACATTTGTTATGATTTTGTGTTTTTAAAATGTTATTAATGTCATTAGTGTAAGTCGTATTTGTGCGGTGCTAATTTGAAATAAATAAATAAAAATAAATAAATAAAATAAAATGGCTGAAATGATGATGAATGATGATGAACGTAAATATAAGTATACAATAAATATACTCACTCGACTTCTGTCCTTTGCTGTCCTTCAGAAACGATCATCTCGATGGGGCGGTCGCTGGGACGTTCTGCGCCAGTGTTAGGATTGTAGTTCGGATCGTAGTTCGGGTCATAGTTCGGATCATAGGGGGGGATGTTAGGATCAGTGTTGCCAGTATTTATCTCGTTATCTCCGCTACCACCTGAAAAGAAAACAAGAATATTTATTTAGGGTGTGTTGAAATAATGTATGCCTCTTGCACACGTTGCATCTAAACTGCGCACAATAATTACAATTACATATATATATATATATATATATATATATCCTCAGATCACACAAACAAGAGAGATATGCCTTAGTACAATAATCGTTAGTGTTCAAATGTCTCCATCCCCCGAAGTGCCTTACGCAATGCATGTCTGCGTAAGCAAAACAGGACCGACGCGCCGTAAGCAGTAAAGGGGTGCGTAAGCAAATGGCTCCCGTTCGTCAATTTAAAAAAAAGTCAGTTAGCACGCCTCACTTACTAATTTTTGACGCACAATAAGAAGTTTTTAGCTACACCAATGAACTTTAAGTCCACATGCAAAAAAGGGCGACGAAGTCGTATGCTGTGCGAGTTCGACAAGGCATCAAGCCTGATTGAGGCCAGATGCGTTCGCGCCTGCCAAGCGTTTTTTCCATATCTCCAATGTTTGTCTGATCTGAATGTGTATCCTAACTTCGCACGCACGCTTGCTCTAAGTTGCACACTTTACGTGTACCTTACTTGTATGCAAGAAGCATTATAGTGTCACTCCAAAAAACAAAACATTGCTAGAAGTTTTTTTTTTTTTTTACTATGGATAGGCTTGGGCTTGGCCACCATTTCGCCTGATGTTAAGCGACGATGCAGTTTACGATGGAGCATGCTTGCCTAGAAGAAACCGATTCAGACAAACTAAGGCTTTCTAAGATGTTTTGGTTTTATGATTAGGTTTTATAGTATTTTGTAACATATTACATAATGAGACTGGATTGTCCCATCTTTTTCTTTTATCAACTAGTGCATTGGCAACATAAAATTAATCACAACTAAACAAGGAAAAACCAAATAAAAGGGAATGAAATGGGCAGAACGGACAAGATTCTGAAAAAAAAACCCATTTTGCTATTCTGATTCCTGTATCCAATTATTGGAATGGAACTTTAATTGAAAGGTACATTAATGCAACCTTTCAGCGTGATTCAAGGTAAGCTCACTAAAAAATGTCGCTTGAAATTTTTGTATTAAATACAAGTAAAAAATTGTCAAAATGTCAAAATTGTCAAAATGTCAAAATTGTCAGAACATTTACTTGAGTGTTTGAAAGGCTATTTTATTTATATTGAATCATTATATCATAAATTGAAAAAGTTAACTACAGTCCGCCCCGTGAAATTGTACAGGACAGGAACGAAATATATATGAATATTTACAAAAGTAAACAGATAATTCCATACAAACTTCAATTCTAATTAATGTAACTAGTCAATGGATATAATATAATTTTTTTCTGCTGGTCTTAAATAAATAAAAGAATAAACGAACTTAGTTTGGAATTCGATACGTACTTACGTAAATATACTCATTTTGGATCAATGCATCACCCAATAGCAACAAAAGTACCAGGAGAAAATAAACAAAAGAAGCGTGCACTCACCAAAGTCAGGGAAAGCGTCACCTCTGTAGACGCGGACCACGAAGGCCTCCTCGCGCGTGCCGGCCGCGGAGGTTGCAAGACACGTGTAGTCGCCGTCATCTTGCTCACTCGCGGAGGACACGCGGATGGTGGCGATGCCCAGCGACGGGGGCGCGAGTTCGCGACGGTCCGGACCTATGACAATGGTAAAATCATGGTATAATAATATACTCCGCCAGGTATAGTGCTCCGAGAAATAATGTGACGTGGGCGTCCCGCAATGATGTCATCAATGTCATGGATACACGTACACGTGCATAAGCAAGAGCAGAATAAGTAATTTACAACAAGTTCGAGAGAGATGACGATACACGAAACAATGGCGGACTCTCTATGATTTTCTGTGTTAACAGTAGCGTCAAATTATACCTCCCCAATATCTGTATATTACCAGTGGGAATCCAATAAATCAATGTGGTTTTGATAAAATTGTGTTTAATATGTTCAATTCGTGCTTAACTTGCTTGAGCGGACAAACCAAATGACAAATGAAATGCTTTTTGTATTTTATTTAATACATTATTTAAAAAAAAAAAAAACAATATCTGTATTTGTTGCAATAAAGTGGCAACTAGACAGTGACGTAATTCTGGGACAACTGCCAGAGTAGAAGACCTTGTTTTCTTAGATCATGGGTAAAATCAAATCTCTCTCACTGGCTCTTTGTTCTTACTAGTTCATTCTCCCGAGATTTATACGAGTACAAACATCTTAAAAGTTTTGGCGCTCATGTGAAAAAAACATATCACTTCATTGTATTATTTTGCTAAACATGTGTTATTTTGAGTTCTAATCTGTGAAAATGGTGGATTATTATTATTAAGTATTTTATCAAGAGACTGGTCTGCAGCTATATGTTTATTTACGGGATATTTACCGTGGTAATGTTGTGGAAGGAGCTCCCGATTTTTTTTTTTTACTAAGGCTAAGAAACTAACTAACCTACATTCTAAGAAAGAGGGTAGATAGTTTTTTTGTCTGCACCTCACTTCGAACTGTTCTACCACCAACCGCATTCTTCAGTCAACCCGTGAACATGGTGCATGTAACTGCCGAAATATCGGGAGCTCATTTCACAACCTTACCACGGTAAATATCTCGTTAATAATACTTTTTTTGACAATAATAGGCTTGCGTTTGACCACCATATCGCCTGATGTTAAGCGATGATGTGGCCTACGTTCGAGCACGCTTGCCTAGAAGAAACCGATGATGATGAAACGAACTCATGCTAGTTTTTTTTTTGTATTTTTTTTAATCAACATCATCGTCATTGGTTTATTTGATTTCATTTATTGGTCTCTTAATTAATAACAGATATATCTCTGACTCCTATGCTAGGTAGATTACCTGATTTATATAACATCATATAATGTAATGTAATGTGATGAATGTAATGTAATGTCATTGTAATTTAATGTGTTTTTATTTGTATAATTTAACCTATTTTTATACATATTTGACTTGTATTCTAATTTGTAATGTATTTGAACTTTGGATAATGAATGTAATTGGTGTTTTACCGTTTTAATTAATAATAAATAAATAAAATATAACTGTAGTAAACATCCGTGATAGATTGGTCTATATAAATCTATAGTTACCTCTGATAGAGAGCAGGGGTTGCGGGTAGCCGGTGGCGCGGCATTCCATGCGCAGGGGCTCCCCGATGCGAACGGTGTGGTAGTTAGTGGGCGTGAGGCTGATCTCGGGAGGGGAGCGGACTTCTATCGCGGCGCTCGCGCTCGATGTGCCGGCCAGATTGCTGCCCGTGCAGATGTATTCACCCTCGTCGTTCACGTCTACGCTATCGAATCTGTATCACAACACATAAGACATTACAATTGGGAGATTACTCAGCATGGGGGGTTGACACCAATGGCTCAGTACGCTAATAGTTGGCTGGTGTATTTTTTTTACCGTGATAACGTCTTATAAATAAATGAACGCTGGCTTCAAGTACGAAAAATTGTCACGTTCCGCATGAGCCGCGCGTGCAAGCGAGAGCGCGGAACAAGCGATAGAGAGACACGACCGGCCTAAGCGTTATCACGTAAAATTATCGTCCGTAAACTGACTTTACAGACAACCCCTTTTTTATTAATAAACTAATGAAATAACAAATAGTTGGTTTTACACGTTTGTGAGTAGGTTAGACTATGGGTATTATATATCGAAGACTAACAGCCGCACTCAGAGACGTTACTTAAGCTAAGGAATACTTAAAATTGCTCTGTCGTTTTCATGTGTGACAATTTCCGTCAACGAGAAGTTGACAGAGCAATTTTAAGTATCCCTTGGCTTAAGTAACGTCTCTGAGTGCGGCTGTTAGTCTTCGATATATAATACCCATAGGCTGTAAGATACTAAACGCCGATTGTTCTGCTCCAGTCAAGACATCAGTATAGCAGTACCGATGCCATTGGTGGGATTATTGTTACAAGCGTGTCTGCTTATGAGTTAGGAGAGTGGTGATACGCTTCGACCAAAATAAAAAGAATGGACGGGCCCTAACGATTGAACTTGCTCAGTAAAAACGAGTTAAAACCGTCGGAAATATACTTCAACACCTAATTACAAAAATGTACAGTATATTTGTTACAAAAAATAGATACCGGTTTTATTTGTGTATTTACACTTCGGGAAAGTATACGAATGCATAATTTTGTCAGATGTTTCGTTATCACGCAACAATAGACTCGTGTTGCACTTCCTAAGGCTAGAGACCGACTGAAACGAAGTGAGAGCCGGCTCTCATTTTGTAATCTTCAAAAATGCGCTTCTACTGGGCCCGTCACTTTATTATGGTCGAAGGTGGTAAGAGCGTGTACCTGAGAATGTTATTGGGCTTGATGTGTGTGTCCCTTGAAAGCTCGCGTCCTGCACTGCGGCTCCACACTATATCCGGGTCGGGTATTCCGCCTAGCACTCGGCAGTGGAACTCGAATGTGCTGCCCAGCGCTGCCGGTTGGATGCCTTCAGGCCAGATCTGTACTCTCGGCGGCTCACGTCCTGTCACACAAAAACAAAACTCTTACTATAAAGTAAGATAAGATAAGATATATATTTATTGCCAAACAAAAGAAACAAACAATAACAATGGACATCCTTACTAATATCATAAAAGCGAAAGTAACTCTGTCTCTATGTCTGGATGTTTGTTCGCTTTTCACGACTAAACCGCTAAGCCGACCTTAACGAATGTTGGCAGGATGATAGTGTACATCATATGGACGGACATAGGGTATTCTCCCAGGAAATGCGGGAAACTTGGAAAATCGCGGCTAGCACCGCGGGATTCAGCTAGTAATTATATAAACATAAGTAGAAACAATGTTTGGCAATAGGGTATGCTCAGCGCTGTACTGCGAGGTCCCGAAGGGTCACGCAGGGCTGGCTTTCAGCATTTGCTCAGAAAAAAGATGGTAGGTGAGCATTAGGCGACGGTAATTATACCTCCAATTATACCAACTAGGGTTATATGATTATTTACGGGATATTTTCCGTGGTAAGGTTGTGAAACAAGCTCCCGAAATTTAGCGAGCTCATTCCACAACCTTACAATACAATACAAAAACTCTTTATTAAAAATACCACAAAACAAGGATAACAAACATTACAATAAAAATACCACGGTTACCATACCACGGTAAATATCCCTTAAATAATCATATAACTTTAGTGTATAACCGTGATAGTTTAAAACAGTGCCTGACTAGGGTTACAATATCAACATTTTAAAAGTCTTATATTTAAAGCCGGATATTTCAATAAAAGTCCGGACATTTTATTCACAAAATACAAACACTTTACACACGTTACATAGCCGGACAAATTCCGGACAAATGTCTAAAACTCCGGGCGTCTTACCAATCCAGACTAATGGTAAACCTACCCCTAATTTACTCTCCTCTCTAGACTAAAATATTGGAGGCCAAGAGTTTTTTCCATTCATCAGCCAGAAGACGTCTACTGCTAAAATATTGGCCTCTCTCTTAGAACTCTACACTGATAGACAGCCTGCCATCTGCATCCACTGGATGCCAGGGACTCTCACGATGCCATGTCCATCTAGTGGGAAGCCTACCTACGAGCGTCTTCCGGTTCGTGGTCTCCACTCAATAGTCTTCCTTCCCCATCAGTTATCAGTTTTTCCATTACAAGGTGGAAACTATATTTGGGGAAGTTTACAGCTTTTGCCTGCAGTCCCAATAATGTTGTGAAATAAATTAACTTTTATTTGCATTGCTTACGTTCAATCTCGACGTTGACGTAGATAATGCCGACAGGCCTCGTCTGGCCCTCGACGAATCCCTTGCAGACGTAGTAACCGGCGTTGCTTTCCTGGGCGTTGTTGATAATCAGCATGTTCCCGCGTTGGCTCACTCCGGGGCCCAATTGGTCTTGATGCTGATATTACAGAATAATGGATAGGACAATTGTTTCAAGCGCAACATAGAGCAACAATGTTTCGGATACACAGTTACTGAAACATCACGTAGGTAGACGTTTACAACGAACATTTTTTTTTTTTTCTTTAATATAACCCTTGCATTTGGCCGCCAACTCGCCTGATGTTAAGCGTTGGTGCTACAATGGAGCACGCTTGCCTAGAAGAAACCGATTCACTCTTGATTTGAAGACATATTGTAACTATAGGGGAACACCCATTCAGGCAGCGCATTTCACATACTAGCAGTTCACACAATAAAAGTGGAATCAAAGCGCTTTGTACGGGTTTTCGGATTATCAACCATAAAGCGGTGACGATTTTTCGTGCCCGCTTTGGCAGTCCGATAGAAAAATGGGCAGCAGGGAATTAGATCGTGCAGATCCGATGCACACTCTCCGAAATGTATCCGATTCACCAAAAACTTTTCAAACGCTTAAATTATATCACAGATTTGTATCGGCCAATAATTTTTTTTTTTTTCAGTAAGTATATGTAATGTATTTAATTATATCCTTCGCTGTATGTATTCTATATATATAAAAGCGAAATTCATCTACTCACTCATTCACTCATTAATCACGAAATCTCGAAAACCACTTGGTCTACGAAGTTGAATTTTGGCAGATAGATTCTTTATGGGGTGCAGAGGTCCGCTAAGAAAGGATTTTGCGAAAGGGCCGAATTAAGGATGACAAAAAAGGGTTGAAAGTTTATATGAAATCTACGCGTACGAATTCGCGGGCAACAGCTAGTAAATATATATTTACACAAAAATAATAAATGAAACATTAGGACACAAGCCTATTGCCAGCTACCAGCGATCATCCTACAGTAATTGTACTATAACCTATGTAGAATGGCACTCACCTTGGTCCATTCGATACGAGGCAGTGGGTAGCCAGACGGTTTGCAGTCAATGGTTCCAGATTCGCCGGACGCTATTTTGAAATTATCAGTTGGCACGGATATATTTGACTGTTCTCCCAGAGGTGGGATGTACACCGTGTTCACGGTGACCAGGATAGGAACCGGGGCGACGTCTGCCGCGTGGGTTTGACAGATGTAGACTCCTTGGTTGTCCGGGGTGGCCACTTCGATGTATAGGACACCGTTATCGGAGCGCACGTTCGGTTGGAAGCGTGTGTTGTCTTGCCTGCGAGAATAGACATAGACTTAGATGGGAATGTTGCGAAACTTGACTGCGATACTAGCGCTACGGTAATTTGTAGAACCCTTTCGTACGTTATCTGACTGCAGCGCTTACGGAAGTTCGAGACAACCTATATCACGCTCAAATTACGGCGCCATCTAAGTTCGTACCGTTTTTAGGCAAATGTTCCGAGCTACGCTCTAATGTTCCGCTATTGTCTTTCCTCTAAGTCTATCTTCCTTGTGTAAATCTATGAAATTGACACTATCGATGCTATTATATATTCAGTTATGTAGCTGGTAGGACCCATGCAACGCTGGCCTTTGTTCATAATAGTTTTAGTTCATCATAGTTCATATAGCCCGTTGGTCCAGTTGGTAGTGAACCTACCTTCTGAGCAGGTAGGAAGCAGGTAGGAACTACCTTCTGGGGGCGTGGGTTCGATTCCCACCTAGGACAAACATTTATGTGATGAGCATTGGTGGTTGTTCTATATTTGGTTGTTAATATCTATATAAGTATTTATTTAAAACTATTTATGTATGTATATCAGTCTCTGGCAGCCATATCACAAGCTTTGCTTAGTTTGGGGTCAGATGACCGTGTGTGCAAAAATGTTATTTATTTATTTATTTTAGAGTGTGGCCTAGGCAGGGTGACCTGATCTAATCACTAATACTCAGCGGACCCCAATCGATGGTCCCAGAGGGGACGCTGGTGGGACCCATGCAAAAAGCCCTGATGCTCTGGCCTTTGTTCACGGTGAGGGCCTGCAGGGTGACCTGGTCTGATTATTAGTACTCACCGGACCCAATCAATGGTGCCAGTGGGAACGCTGGTGGAGCCCGTGCACACTACTCTGGTGCTCTGGCCCTCGTTCACCGAGGGAGCCTGGGGGGTGACCATCAGCCGGTCGCGAGGGGGTCTAGACGGACGCGCGCGGACGCTGATCACGGCTATGTTCTCGTTTGAGCCGGCAGAGTTGCTAGCTAGACAGCTGTTGGG
Source organism: Agriopis aurantiaria (assembly GCA_914767915.1). NCBI lineage: Eukaryota > Metazoa > Arthropoda > Insecta > Lepidoptera > Geometridae > Agriopis > Agriopis aurantiaria. The sequence continues at coordinate 2,660,795 of OU611985.1, read as the reverse complement.
CAGAAACAATCATTATCAGTAAAGGTCCGCGCAAACTGGCGCGATCAAGCAGTGAGGATTAAAAGTAAGTCACCTAATCACTACTCTCATCATATAAACAATAGCTGAGTAACCAAAAAAGTCTCACACTTGGACGAATTCGATTAAACGAACTTCTTAGGTTTGTTTGATAAATTTATAATTTTCACATCACAATTGCGATCAAAAGTTGTAAGATCCGATGTAAAAAACTACATCTAAATCCGGCTGTATACTTTCGTCGAGACAGCCCGAGACTTTACAGTTCAAGCGTTTCACGCTAATTCAAATTTGTAATAGGAACTGGCTCTCAAGTGAGCAACCGTTAGATGTGTTTTACAGTTCAAGCATTTCACGCTAATTCAAATTTGTAATAGGAACTGGCTCTCAAGTGAGCAACCGTTAGATGTGTTTTACAGTTCAAGCATTTCACGCTAATTCAAATTTGTAATAGGAACTGGCTCTCAAGTGAGCAACCGTTAGATGTGTTTTACAGTTCAAGCATTTCACGCTAATTCAAATTTGTAATAGGAACTGGCTCTCAAGTGAGCAACCGTTAGATGTGTAAAAGGTTCGGTGTGTGTACCTGTATTCTCCGGAATCCTCTTCCATTGCGCTATCAATAATGAACTGAGAGTCGGCTTGCTGAGAGGACAGCGGCAGAGGGCGGTTGGATGTTCGTCTCCAGTAGATCGATGGCATTGGGTTACCTCGAGCGATACACTCTAGCACAATGCGGTCTCCTTCATAGAAGTCGGCCACTGCTGGGTTGATGGTTACAGTGGGAATCGTCATTTCGTTCGCTGAAAGAGAAATAAGGGTTAAATATGGGGATATCGAGGGTCTCTAAATCAGGCATCCAATCAATCAATCAGCTGTTCACATAAATAGTAAACCGGGGTATCTTTTTTATAAAATAATAGATAGGCTTTTGGCCGCCATTTCGCCTGATGTTAAGCGACGATGTGGTCTACGATGGAGCACGCTTGCCTAGAAGAAACCGATTCACTCTCGCCTTTAGACACCCAGATTGTAACAAACGGGGAACACCCATTCAGGCAGCGAATTCCACAGACTAGAGCAGTACGCACAATAAATGTGGAATCAAAGGGCTTCGTACGGGTTTTCGGAATATCAATCATAAAACGATGTCGATTTTTCATGCCCGCTCTGGCAGTCCGATAGAAAAAAGGGCAGGAGGGAATTAAATCGTGCGTTCATTCATGAGTTCAAAAAAATCGTAATAAATATCACGTTTAATTATATGCATCATGGGCTTCCTAGGTCATCTTTGATCAAGGTTTCAAGGTAGTAACAAGGTGGCTTTTTAATACCAACAAGTAATAATGATTTTTTACAACACATTTGCTCAAAAAGTGCACTTACGATAACTGAATACATCTTTCGAAAGTTAAACATTACGGATCATACAACGGAGCGTGCTGTAATGAAACGCATCATACAACGGAGCGTGCTGTAATGAATTTGTCCGCACGCTCCGTTGAATAGCACCGTGCGTGTACGTTACGGTATTTTTTTAATTTCCTTTTTTTTTTCTCGCAAATGTGTTGTAAAACGTTGTATGGCACACGTGCGGATTGGTTATTACAAAGTCGTGACTATGGTAAGCCCTCGACTTCGTCTCGGGCTTACATTCGTCTACTCGTTTGTAATAACCAACTTTCCGCACTTGTATCATAAATAACTATTTCTTGATTATGCTCATATTAAGTAAACTTATTACAGCAGAAAGTGTTTTTACCTGGTGCGTACAGAATTCTTACTGGAACTCCTGTTTCCAAAATGATGCGTGAAAAAATGATGCACACCATCAATTTTATTTGGTCATCAACGAATTTATGGCAAAAAAGTGAACTTTGTGAGAATAGGCATGTGTCCTCATGTTTAATTTATTACATATAACCGGCTTAGCGAGGAATATAACTAAATACATTACAAATACTGAAAAAATAATTTAAATTGGCTGATAAATCTCTGAGATATGAGTGTTTAAAGTTTTAGGTGGGGATAGGGAGGGGATGTTCTATCCCTTTCTCACAAAGCGTGTGTTAGTATAGCATTTATATGGCACTCCTGAGCCGTGACGTCACGGCTCAGTATAGTGCGCTCTCTGTCTAGCATGAAATTTAAATGCTTATATCTGCTTATATCTTATTTATTTTTGAACTATTTTTAATTTTGTTTTCGTTAATGAGCTCTATTTATGATCAGCTTTTTTATGAGGTAATAAAAAAATATTAGTCATCATGCCTATTGCAAGTTTCTTACCGGGTACTTTGAGAGTGACGCTCTCCGATCCCGTGCTGATGCCGTCGCTCGACCGACAGACGTACACGCCACTGTCGGAGGTCTGAAGGTTGAAAATCTTGAGCACGCCGGTGTTCGAGTCAACGACGACACGGTCCTGAGGCAGGTAGCCATTCTCTTTAGACCACGAGATTTCGAGGGGAGTGTTATGGATCCTGCTCTGGGCTTGACACGTGAAGTTCACACTGTTTCCGACTTCTTCGATCCTGATGATGTCGCGATTTAGAATCCTGACGCTGACAGTCGACTTGGGGGGCGAAGGCCTGCTCGTCGACCCTTGCGACTCTCCCGCTGAAACACAAAACTACAGTGTAAGACTGAGCAAAACTTAGTATGAATACATGTAATGCTGCACAACATAAACTTCCACAAAAACAATAACAGGATGGAAAATATCGAACGAGCATTCACAATGTACAATCGAACATGTCGGAACTAGACCGGACAACAATCTTTATCAACATAGACCTGAGTTGTTATTATGTATGAGTGTGTTAAGACATCCAGGCGTCGAAACATTGAGACAGAGGTATACACGTTGCGAAGCAGATGTTAGGCCGAGTCTACCTTCGGGGGGATATTCTTTGTTGTCTCTCATGTCAGTGGTGAGGACGCCAAGCGTGGAGCCACGGGCTGTGAGCGTATGGCATTCATACACTGGAGCCATGTTTCTGGTGTCCCATACACTCTTCAAAACGTGTTCCCCGTGCCAGCCGTCTTTGAACAGCACCGACTCATTTGCCTGCTTAAAAGGCATCTGCTCAACTCCGGCCACCACGAACTTCATCATCAGCGGTTCAGGCGCGCGATATTTGCACGTTAAAATCACTCGTCGCTTAAAGTGATCATCAAAATCTTCACGGATTTCCGGGTGCAATTCCATTGCTAGTCCTAAAGAATTTTGTTAACAGATAAGTGAGGATTTGTTATGGATACTGCAAGGGGAAGAATTTGACAGTGTAATAATTCATGAACAAACAATTCTACCAAAACACTGATTAGCCACTACAAGAGTTTAAAAAAACCTGCAAGAAATAGTCCCGGTCCAGTATAAAGATAATATAATCCAATTAATACATCCCCGCAGGATGAAATGGGCTGAGTTAGTATTTAAGTACGATTAACACGCGTCAAAGCTGCTTCAATAAGTCTCGCATGATGAAGGATCATCATCATCATCAGCCAGAAGACGTCCACTGCTGAACATAGGCCTCCCTCTTTAACCTCCACACTGAACGACTGCCTGCCTTTTGCATCCACTGGTTGCCAGCGAATCTCACAATGTCATCGGTACGTCTAGTGGAAGGCCTACTTACGCTGCGTCTTCCGGCTCGTGGTCTCCACTCAAGAACCTATCTTCCCCATCAGTTATCGGCAACGCGATATTAACGTTAACGCGATCGAATAAATAAACGCCACTGGTAAAACTCGCACTAGGTACTCTGAATCGATCCCATTGTGTACAAGTATAGTGTAGGGCTCACCGATAGCAGTGCAGTCGCGGCCGGTGAAGGGCGGGCGGCAGTTGCACGTCACCTGCCCGTACGAGTCCTGTTGACAGTCGTGGCCAGCGCACGGACACGCGGTGCAGTAGTCCTGAGCGTCCTTGTAGTATCCAGCCGCGCAGGACTCGCAGCTCGTGCCGAGGTGCCCAGCAGGACAAGTGCAGATCTGAACAGAAACAAAACATATTTCAGCGTTCCTATCAAATTAACCGCAGTTTCACAAACAGATAGCTCGTTGGTCCAGTTGGGAGTGAACCTACCTTCTGAGCTTGGGGGCGTGGGTTCGATTCCCACCTAGGACAAACATTTATGTGAAGAACATTTGTGTTTGTTCTACATCTGGTTGTTAATATCTATTTAAGTATGTATTTAAAACTATATATGTATGTTTAGCAGTCTCTGGCAGCCATATCACAAGCTTTGCTTAGTTTGGGTTCAGATTACCGTGTAGGCAAAATTGACAGGAATATTTAAAAAAAAAACAGCTGTCTTATCTTTCTTTATTTTCTAGATACTCAATTTTGTTTATTAGTCAATGACGCTTCAAACAGGAGACGAGTTATGTTCTAACATTTCGAATGTGCCAAGAGGCTCATCAGCAACGAATCCCTAGTTCAGACTAAGCTTCTTGGTCTTGAGCATCGGCGCAATGTTGCTTGACTATCAGTTTTTTTTATCAGATACCTTTCGGAGAGTGTGCATAAGATCTGCATGATCTAAGTGCCAGAGTGGGCATAAAAAATTACACCGATGTACGGTTGATATTACGAAAACCCGTACGTAGTGCTTTGATTGCACTTTTATTGTGCGAACTGCTAGTCTGTGGAATGCGCTGTCTGAATGGGTGTTTCCTGATAGTTACAATCTGGGTGTCTTAGAATCGCGAGTGAATCGTTTTCTTCTAGCGAGCTCCATTGTAGACCCCATCATCGCTTAACATCAAGCGAGTTGGCGATCAAATACAAGCCTAATATTAAATATAAAAAAGGTCCGAATGGATTCAGACCGGATCGGCGCATGGGTTCATGCAGATACACTTTGAGCCGAAGTAATTGAGTCACTTGTCTTAATAATGTTAAAATTATCATTCCCATTGCTATTAAAATTAGAATAATTACCAACGTGACACTAACACCAACTTATATTTTGTCGTTAACATAAATAACATTCCATCTTCTTAATATTTTTTTTAATAAACCTATAACTACCAATCTAATCTATTAAGCTGCTACCAGTAGAAATTGTGCTTTAAATGCTGACCCAATTAAATTATTAAACACCAAAGATTTAGAGAAAATTTAGGTAAGAAAAAAGCCAAGACAGTACCTCAACACCTAAAGCGGCAGGAGCACCCGGCTGAGCCATCTCAGAAGCAGTATCCATGGAGACGTCGGCAATCGTAGTGGAGACTATGTCGCGGGCGATCGTAGCGCGCACAAGCACTCGCCGGAGGCTCTTCAGGACACGCATAAACTCACTGCGGGACGCCGGAACTGTTGACGAGAGACGGTACCACCCTTGCTCGGTCAGAGGCACTTGGTAGCCCTAAGGAAACGAGATAATATACCAAATTAATAAAAAAATACTTGATTACTCAATACTTTTTTTTTTCATTGATTATGTGATTACTGGAAACGCTCTATTTAGGTAGAATGTTCTTATCATGTCCCTAAAGTCACGTGTGTAAATAAATGTCAAAGAGAGAGTTTACAGGTTAGTATAATAGTTTTAATTTTGATTGTCCATCTTTATTAATATTATAAAAGCGAAAGTAACTCTGTCTCTCTGTCTGTTTGTTTGTTCGCTATATACGACTAAACGGCTAAACTCATCTTAACGAAATTTGCAGGCTGATAGTGAGCATTGTAAGGGCGGACATAGGGTACTTTTACTACCAGAAAATGCGGAAAAACTGAAAAACCGCGGGTTACACCACGGGATTCCGCTAGTTTATAATTTAAATATTGAAAATTATGAAGAATTAATCACAAAATTGATTTATATTACAATATAATAGACAATTTCAGATAGTTTCATAAAAACAGTCAAATACCCTATTCCACCATGCCAAATATCAAAAAGCAAGTTGGTGGCACTTCTTACCAGAGATTGCTGAGAGCGCAGCCTGTTAGGGTTGGTCCAGTAAACTGAGAGGGTTTCGCCAACTAGAACCACATCTGTACCGGGTTCTGATGCAGCATTATAAGCATTGCTGGTGAACTCTTGGCGAAGCGACAACGACCCGCCATACGAAGTCACCCTGTTGCCTGGAAATAGTATTTATATTTTGAATCATTGATTCGTGAACAAAAGTAATTTGTAAGTGTTTTCATAAATATTACATTCACCAAAATGCACTGAGCCAGCATAGTGGATTAGGGCCCATCCTCTCTCTCTGAGAGAAGGCCTGTGTCCCAGCAGTGGGAATATGATAGGCTGATACTGGTGATAATGATGATACAGATAAGTTCACACACTTCCCCAAGTAACTGCACTCTGTGGTTTCACCCACTTCAAATACACCCAAAAACAGTAAATTTTTCCTGAATACAAAAGTATCCTATAGATGTTACTCTCTAGCCGTCCAACAGTTTTGAGCAACAAGCATACCAACAAACAAACACATTTGCATTTATTATATCAGATAACTAAGACACTATACAGGGTTACGCATATAGACTGTACTAAGCCAAATGGAGGTCATTGTGCTTATCATTATGATCAACTTTTACTAAGAGACGAAACCAGAAATCGCAAAAAAAAAAACAGCTGTTCCATAGAAAACAATAATTGACACTCGACAAAATGTATGGAACAGCTGGGTTTTTTTTTGCGATATCTGGGTTGGTCCCATAGTAAAAGTGTTTTGTAATGATAAGTGACCTCTTTCGGGCTTAGTACAGTCTATATGCATAACCCTGTATTCATAGACTTTAGTCAACATGTTTCTTAAAGTCCATAAATCAGCAAACCACTTTAAAAGTCTGTTATATGAACAAGCAAATTAACAGTATATGTTTCTTTAATTTTCTCCTGATTATGATAGAACGTGAAGTCCTATGGACTTGGATACAGCACGACAGGAACTGCTCCATGCCAGGGTGGGTTAAACAAACAATGTCCTTTGTATTCCACTGGGGCACTTCTCAGTATCTGGAGCCCTAGGGTAATCTTTTGTGAGCCCCTTGGCTCTAATTTTCTGCTAGCCAGCGACTAGATTTTCATGGAAGATAGAAAAAGTAACCAACCTGGGAAAACGGGCAGCGACCAGTAGAGCTCTTCATTGGGCGGGTATGAGAACACGTACATCAGCTCGCTCTTATCAGGTACTGGGACAAAAGCATCGTTGATTACATTTTCAGAGTTCAGGTCTGTAAGGCTGTAACCGCCGTAGTCGTCGCCGAAGATCGGGGCTGCTATCGCAATGCGTGTGAAGTGGTTAGCCTGGAACAAAGAGTAAATACATGCGTTATACAAATATTTAAAGCTTACAACTCTTACAAGAGTATATTTTAGTAAAGATGCTGGCAGATCGAGTGTAAATTAAATACCTTGTAAATACGGACATCAGGTTCAAAAAGAAGCCAAGCCAAGGATTCTTTCTATGGCAAAACATGATTTTATTACAGTTTTCATGTCGGTGTTTAGCGCCAAAACTTTTTATCGACATTTCACAAAGTTTTCGAAACAAAAATACGAACAAAACAAACATTATTTACAAACTTTTCGTTTTTTTCACATTCACGAACGATAACAGTGACAGCAAAGTGAATTTGACACTTCCCTATTAAATTATACGCGATTTAAAAAAAAGTTTACCGAATTCACAATTTTTTTTTTGTTAACATTTTTATGACCGTGGATTCAATGTCCTTTAGTTTTGGCGCCAACTTGAAAAAAAAACATGTTGGCTCGTTATATTATTTTCATAAACTTATGTATTTTCGAGTTTTAATGTGTAATAGTGGTAGATTATTATTTATTAGGTGTTCGTGAACGTGCTCGAGTGTGCTGAAGTGGTAAAGCATCTACCACTTTACTGGGGCATGAGTTTGACTTGACCGTGACTTACTTTGCTTGAATCTGACTGTGACTTGTTTGACCATATTAGATAAAGACAAAGTCAATAGGCCTCTAGGCTGTAGCCAGACCAAAAACACAAACAAACAAAACGGGGTGGGAGGATGAATATAAGCTAAAAGGAAAACTGTACCTAAGTACTTATAACACTATCATTTATTTTTTCTGAGGACAAAGAGGTTGAAATCTCACCTCCTGGCACTCCTGAGTGGCTCCGGAGCAGAAACAAGCTATGCATCCGTCAGGGTTCCTGGCCTCTAGTCCGAAGGTACCTGCTCGGCAGCGGTCGCAGTTCAACCCTTCCACGTTGGCCTTGCACGTGCAGCGGTTGCGTGCATCGCACGGGCCTGTGCTGCCTCGGGGATCACAACTAAAAAGAGGCATAGATACAATAAACAAAACCGGCCAAGTGGGAGTCGGGCTCGCGCACTGAGGGTTTCGTACCACCACAAAATACAATACCAGTTATAACTTGGTAATGAACAGAATTTTGTCACCGACTCGCACTTGGCCATTATTTATTATTTGTTGTTATAGAGTGCGTACTATAATCATGCCAAGTTAGACGCTTCTACGTATTACCGTTTTTACCTTAGAGCTAATACAAAAATATGTTAAAAAAATACGTTTGTTAATATTATGGGGACCCCCGTTCGTTTTTACTTATTGATTTTTTTATTTGTTAGTTAATCCGGCGTAACATTACATATTCTGTGAAAATTTCAATTGGCTATCTATTACAGTTCGAAAGATACAGCCGTTTAAAGGTAGGACAGACGGACAGACAGACAGACATCATAGGCTTAGTAATGGGGTCCCGTTTCTAGTCTTTGGGTACGGAACCCTAACAATATCCAACGAAGTATTTAAAAAATATCAGTAAGATTGACTTAGTCCTAAAAACTATTTATTTTGTATAAATGTCTATTTTTTTAAGAAACGGATCCCCTTCGTTTCTTTGGATACAACCACAATATAACTTTCCGGGATCCGTGGCTAATTCAGTTTGATACCGGGATCCGTGGATACAAACCCGTTATCTGCAATATCTTTGCGTAGGTAGGTATTCTGAGTGCAATAAATATTCCCAAAAATCAGATCCTTATATCCTTAGATCAGTTGTGCGTTGGAGATTTGAATAAAACCAAACCATTATTAATATTCATATTATAACAGACGTATGGATTTGGTTGACGGACCACCGTCCAACCAACGGGAGGGAAAGAGAAAATTTTTCCTTTTTCTCCCGTTGGTTAGACGGCGGTCTGTCAACCATGTCCAAGTCTGTTAGCACTAAACTTTAGAACAATGATCCACTGGTTTCACTGGTCACTCGGAGTGTAAAAAAATTTGTCACTGTTTAATAATCTGTGGTGAACTTATTAAAATTACCTTGATTTCACGTTTGATAGAGAACCGTATAATTAGGATCTTTACCTGCACGGGGACGAAGTGCTGGGGCTCTCGACAGCGACACAGTTGTCGTAAGTGTCGCGCTCGTAGCCAGGTTTGCAGAGTTCGCAGTTAGGGCCGTCGGTGTTATCCATGCAGTTCTATTGGCAATACCATTTAGTTTAGTTGAATTAATGTTATGCTATGTCATCATCATCATCATCATTTCAGCCGTAGGACTTCCACAGCTTCCACTGCTGGACATAGGCCTCCCCCATCGATCTCCAAAAGGGCCGGTTGGAAGCTATGCTATGTACCTTAGAGCTTTTCCCTGGTCTAAGCTATGTAGTAGGTTCTGACGATGTACATTGTCAAAAATAGGTAGTAGTAAAATATCAAGGGCCTTACGGCAAGCTGTCTAAAGCAATCCAGTTTAAGTGATGAAAAAATGTTGCGCGACCGCAAACCGTATCTGGGCCCGTTAAGGTTCACGTTCGCGTGATTATCTGGACTGCGCGGTTTCAACGTTAGTTTGAGACCGCGTAAGGCGTTGACTTGGTTGGTGCGGTAAAGTTATAGTAACGTTTCGTTTCGAAAAAAATAATCTTATACTTACATAGCACTCTCCAGTTTCGGGGTGGCATTCCCTCGAGCGTCCGTTGCAATCACAAAGACCGCAATGTTCTAAGTACAAGCCGCTGGAGCTCCTGTGAACAAATAGGTCACGTTAAGGCTTTGACATTAAAAACGCGATCAAAAAAAGAATAAAATTCCTATTTAATGAATAGATAATGTATATCCTGTCAAGTAAAAAAATATTTTAATCCAAATTTTTTCATAAATTAATGAAGGAGTTTTTAGAAACAAACATTTTAAAAAAAACTAATTGGAAATGCTGCCAGCGTTTTGGGAACGCTGCCCACCGGTAGCGTATTGTTATATTAGTTTTAGTTTTAGTTTTAGATAAACATTTAAATTTAAGATAGTTTTTATTTTAATGTTTATATCAAATCAGTAAATAATGTGTAAATATAAATTAATTTTTTTCTCTTAATTATACTTATTAGAAATTCCCCAATTTTTTTGAAGTCGGTTTAAACATAAATTGAGATTATTTTAAGATTAACTTACATTAAATCGGTAACCTAAAAATTTAAACGCTTGTTGCACAAAAACCAATGCGTAGTGAAACGATTCTCAAGAAGCATTATTTAGCAGGGTTCCGTAGAATGTGATCAAAAAAGTATTACCCGATTTAAGTAGCTTTTTTCAGTGACGTATCTTTCTATACACTATAATTTCTATGTGTATGTATTCTATGGTAGTAGGTACAAACAACGCAATCCTATACCTAAATGGATTTTTGAATTACCTAGCTCTCATTTCTGAAAAAGTTATACATACACATACAATACATCTTTCATTACACACCGAAAATACAAATTTATTAAACTTAACTAAAATAAAAAAACAAATTTACGGCAGTATAATGGGCGGCCTTATCGCCTAAAGCAATTTCTTCTAGGCAACCTTTGGATAGACAGGACTGAAGAATTTGAAGTACGGTCGGTGGTGCACATAAAATATAAATAAATATATAAACATACGTATAATTATATACACTAAATACGCATTGCTACATACATACCATAAATATTATAAATAAAATACATTATATATATTACAATTATATACGTACCAATTAACATGAACTAAGATAATGTGTATGGACTATATAGAAAAAATATAGAAAAAAAAACAAAATAGCTAACCTCGTGTAACCAGGCGCACAATCTTCACAAGAGGTGCCAACGTAGCCGGTGGGGCAGACACACTGTTCCACGTGCAACGCTGCCAGCCCTCTACCATCGGGCTCGGCGGTCTCGATGCTGGCGGAGAGAGGTGTGGCCACGTTGTCACCGTACGTAGCCTTGATAAGGATAGCTTTCACATCAGCTAAGGCCAACAGGAAGTGCTCGCGAGAAATTTCCTTGCCATCAGACCTAGAAATACATGAAATTTCAGATGCAATTAAAAAAGCCATATTTAAACGAAGTGCATACGTATATGGGTTATTAAGCGATTTACCCCGAAAACATTCGGCCCTTTCTGTTTTCTTGTTTTTGGCCTTCACCATAGATGAGTTATTACATACTGCAGATGGCAGTTCATGAAAAGGTATGGTCGACGGTCGGTATAGTAATAGTTTGCCATTACGACCAGGGGCGTTACGGTCAACTGCTTACGCGGCTTCAAACTAACGTTAAAGCCGCGCAGAATGGAAAATCACGCGAACGTGAACCTTAACGCGCCCAGATACGGTTTGCGGTCGCGCAACATTTTTTCATCACCTAAACTGTATTGCTTTAAACAGCTAGCCGTAATGCCCCTGGTGCCTTACGGCTAACTTTTAACGCGTGCTCGAAATAAAGCAGCGCGGAAAATCACGCTACAGAGAACTATAACGCGCTGAGATATTATATAAGAGGTTTGAGGCAGCGCAAGTAGCCTTAAGGCCCCAAGTCAAGTGTACCACTAAAGTAGTAGATATACATAATAGCAGTACATATTAATGTTTTTGTAGAGAACAGCCCTCTCTTTGAAGTTGGAGCTTTTCACCTAAAAAAAATTATCAAAGTTTTTTGTCCTTGTAGCTAGGTCGGGTAATTATTGTAAATGAACACGGTGTTAAAATTGCGGTAATCGATGAATATTCTTTACATTATCATATATATCCTATTATACGTTACGTCAATCCTGTTACGTGAATTCTTTCCATCCAATGGTTGCCTGGAAAAGATCGCTTTTAGCGATAAGGCCGCCACTTGTGGCACTAGCTCGTGGTGTTTTCTATATCTTAGTATATATCTATTTATCAGTAACGCACATCATTACTTACATTTGTCAATAAACCGTTTGAAAATTCGTTTATCGACAAATGTAAGTACCTAATAAGGTGTGTTACTGATATACAGATTTGCTTGATAATGTAAAGAATAATAGTTAATTACCACAAACACCGTGATCATGTACAATAATTAAGCAACCTAGCTACAAGGACTAAAAACTGCTACACCGCCACATGTGAAACGTAGAAAAAATTCAAAGTACCTGTGCCATCCGGTTTCTAATAACTGCACAGAAGCGTTGACAAGTCCTTCAGGTGTCGCTCTGAAGTCACCGGTGTATTGGAACGTCAGGTGGTTTTCCTAAAAAAATATTTTTTTAATAAACAGACGATAGTTTATAATTTTGTTTAAAGTTTTGTATCAAGCTTGAAGTAACTCCACTAAGCATACCTACAATGCATTGTGAGAATAATTCCAACATTAGCAGGAACTTAATAGGTATGTGTTCTAATTATTTTTTATTACCTTATAAAAAGCTGATCAGAATAACGACAAAATCATCGGAAAAAAATTGACTTAAAATAAATTAGTTATAAATACTTAAATTGCATGCTAGACGAGAGCGCACTATAGCAAATTAAACGTCAAGTCGCACGCGCGCATTTCCTTTCATTCCCTACCAAAAACTTTAAACGTTTATGGCGTCGATTCTGTTATACCACTCACAAAACTAAATCAAACTGACAGGACTAAAATTAACTGCCTCTCTTTTCATTTTAATATGGGAGAGAAGGGCAACAATTATATAGTGTCAAATTTAGTTTAGTTTGGAGTACCTACATCAGAATAGACTCAATTATCTCAGAAATTAACAGTTAATTTAAATTATTTTTTCAATGTGTGTAATGTATTTACTTATGTAAAGATATCCATCGCTAAGCCTATATATTGTAATTAAAAATGAAATGCTGTTCGTTAGTAAGCGCATCACTACTTAAGGAAGGCTGAACCGATTTATCGTTTGTGATAGTCCGAAAAAGATTTTTAGGGAAAGAAAATTTGGATAATTTGCCCGTAAAATTGCGAAATTCAGGAAAAAGTGTTCATGCTTATTTCTATGGAATTTTTGTATGAACCATAATTCTAACGGACATATTTGGAGAAGACGACTGTTGGGTCAGCTAGTTTATTATCATGAAACACCAGTCATCATCATCAGTCAGAAGACGTCCACTGCTGAACATTGGCCTCCCCTTTATAACTCCACACTGAACAACAGCCTGCCAACTGCATCCAGTAGATGCCCACGACTCACGCGATGTGGGAGGCCTACCTACGCTGCATCTTCCGAAACACACCATAACACTAGACTATTGTATTTTGTGCTGGAATGGAATAGTTAGTGTAAACTCACGCTGATAAGTTGCACGTCAGCCGCGCCGTTGTTCCTGGCTCGTACTCTGAAGTAACTCGGAACATTCTCCAGGGTGTACTTCAGGTAACCTCCATACGACGTCACTTTGTCGCCAGCAAAGCTGTAATATCAGGAAATTATGTTATTTCACTAGTAGCAGTGGTAGCACTGATGGCTTTATGCTGAACAAATACATTAATATCCTTAGACGTCGCACGATGCTTTGCTGTCTTTAAGATTTTAGCCGAGAGCAAAGTTATCCAAAACGCACTGTGCTTTCATTTACTCCCATTATCTTTAGCTAGGCGTTCCTTTGATTATTTTAGCCATGATATTTTGGGGGTCAAATCATATAAGGAAAGTACCAACTCACCTCATAGGCATGCTCCAGTACAAGACGGCTGGGCGCGATCTGTCGAAGCCCCTGATGGTCAAGCCTCCACTGGTGAGCACTGGTTTCAGTTCCGTTTCTGCTGGGGCCCCGTATAGCACGCCGCTGGCGCCAGCAAGGGTGCTGTTGTAAATCTTCACTTGATCCACAATGTTGGGGACGTTGAAGTTGACTGACGTTGTCTTTCGGCGCAGGTTGCTGCTCATACATTGCTGAGACACGCCCGAGCAGAAGCAAAGCGCGCAACCGTGCCTGTTCATAAATTACTATTGTTATACATACTATTTCATTTTCAATGATTACACAATTTTTCTTGAATTTGTGTCTGTGGATCTATGGATATTGTGTATGTGTGTAACAATGACAATATAATCACTTGACTGCTCATCCTTTACCCTGCATAAGCTAAAGGTTCTAACATGTCAACCTAAACTATTTCAAGTGGGCCAATACTAGGCGCGAATTGAACGAATGACTTTTGATTCTCCAATCACAAGCGTCGAGTCGCGTCGTGTATCCAATCACAAGCTGCCCCTCGCGTCCGTCGTGACATCATGTTGCAAAAGGGAATTTTGACTACACGTGCGATCAAGTGGTTATATTATCTATGGTGTGTAAGAAAATCTATAAATCTTCGCCCACTTGGCCGTATCTATACAAATGACAAAAAAGCGTAGACAAAACAAAAATAGGAGTGGGATATAAGGTGGGTGACGGACCTCTTAATTGGATACTCAGAAACCCATCGAGTCTGGGCTAGTAGTACTTAGATTTGTCTTAAAAAGTCCTATAATGAATAAGCTGGAGGTGGAATGCCACCTGGTAACGAGAACCTGATGATGGAGCTGACTCTTGTATGGATACTTATAACCCCACTGTGTTTAGGCTCATTAGCTCCAATAAAATAAGTCTTTCCTTTTGCTGAGCCGTGTTTATTAGTTTTTTTAACTACAAATTATTATTTGAACTTGATGAACATAATAAAAGAAAAAAACACGCTGTATATATCTGGCCGAAAATATGCTCCGGCAGCGTATTCTATACTTTGTGCGGTCAATAAAGATGGAAGCATTTTACCTAATAATACTTATTGGCGTAGATATTTCAGACGAGTTCCACTATGTAAAAAAATTATTTGATCAATTCACCTGAATTCGTTGGAGAGGTAGAAGGAGTTGTTCTTGCACTGGTCGCAGTAGCGTCCCTGAACGTTGTCCTTGCAAATACATTCACCGAGCAGCCGAGTGGACTCCGTGCCTGCAGCATTGCACTGCTCTTCAACCTTCTGGCGACACGTGTCGCCGGGGATTAGCGGGTTGCCGTCGAATCCTGGTGCACAGCTCTCGCAACTCCTGCCTTCGTAGCTGGAATATAAATGACAGTAAGCTAATGCTACTGCTACATCTAGCTTGTTGAATGCTACGAGGGGTGGCTGAAAAGTAATCTACCTAACTATGAAAAAAAAAACATGTGTGGATGGATGATTTATTTTTTATTTTTCTATGTAGTCCCCTACGTAAGTGACATAATATCATAAAAATAAAATAAAATATTTTGTTCATCAAAATAGTAATTTTCCGTGTCCTTTATTTCTTTCTCGGAAGAAAACAAGCGCGCCCACAAATGTTTTCTTAAAGTTTTTGAACAAGGAATAGTCTCAGGAGCAGTCGAGACTATAATTGTTTATTCAATTAGTACGGGTTGTGCCAATTACACCAATAAGACAATGTATAAGGTAGGGTGGTTGATCTCTGTGAAGCCGGTTTTTGTCAGCGATGACCGCACTGTAACTGCCGTGTGTACCAGTGCATTGTCATGCAAAATCAAAATGTCTTTGCTAAGTTTACACCATGTACCTTATCTAAGATCAAAGATTTCATAATATCAAGGATAATAAGCTCCTATTATTATAATATAAGCTCCTGCTCTTTTATTTTATTTGTTGACGAAGCTATAATTAAATTAGGTAGTCTACCATTAGAATCCCCTCAACATCCCAAAACATTGTTTCTATTAGTTTGCATGCTGCAGTTGGACCTTAAATTTCTTTGGTGGCTTTCCCCATTTGAATTTCCATTGCATCGAATCTTGTTTGCTTTCGGGATCCCACTGGCGAATCCAAGTTTCATCATAGGTCACTATTTGCGAGTTGGTTTCATCCCCCTTATCCATTACCAAATCTAAAAATGCTTGATAACGTCTTACATATCAAACGGTCAACATTCTGGGCACCCAACTCGCGCTCACACGAATGTTCACCAACATCCACGAATGTTCATGAGTTATTTCATGTACTAGTTTATTGCTAATGTCAGCATCTCTTGCCAATCTCTAGCTATCTCCCACTGCGTGATTCGTCGATCAGAAAGGATTTTTTGTTTCATCTTTTTCCACATTAACTACAGAATTAGGCTTTCCACTACGACGATCATCTTCTAAGCGATTCTCTCATAACCATATTAAAACAGCTTCGACCAAAAACATTTTATAACGAATTCGGACGGACATGAATCTCCGAATACTCGTAGCATGCGCTCTAGAACCTGTGTCGACGTATTTTAAACTTTACCGAGGAATTTATACTTCATTTTATATCATAAACCCTCGTATTGCATCATTTCCATCCTATTGTCAATAAACATACTGAATGCACCTATTCATAACAAGATTGAAAAGAAGCCATTCCTAGTCTACATAGACATATGATTGGATTTTATTGTTTGATAAAACTGCACCCGTGGCTTCACCTGCGTGGTACTAGAACCGTACATTTTTCGGAATAATATGTATCATTAAGCTATATATACTCCAGCCTTCTAACTATGTCATTGCAAGAAATCACGTCAAACCATTGCTTTATTGCTACGTGAAAGAGGACCAATCAAACAAAACCCAACTTAGGTACCACAATTTTACGTATTCTGTGAGTTTCTAATAATAAGCAGTAGTAGGTATATATGCAACATCTCTGACAAGACGCAGAAGACTGGGCTGTTATGGTATTACCACGTAAAGAAGAGGCCACCTGACTACGTAGGGAACATAGCAGTACAACCACAGAATTTTCAGTGCTACAACTTTCCAACCCCAGTCGAAGATCCAGTGGCAGACCCAATATAAGCTGGAAAGATGCAGTACTAAATGACAGAAAGGAGAGAGAGTAAGGTTTTCGAAGACGATCTCGAGAAAAAAACGAAGTGGAGAAGAAAAGTAAGAAAGGGCGACACCAGCACCATGTGGGATTTATAATCGTGAAGAGAGAGAGAGAGAGAGAATATGATGGCATTAGATGACCCGCATAAAGCAATTTCAATCGAGAGGTTCTGTTCCTGATATCAGTGACACCAGACTCGATTCACGTAAGCCCTTTGCAGACCATGCAAAGTACCTTGGAAGTACAAGTAGAAAGTACACGCGCCGTTCAAACGTAACTAGCCAATCGCGCGACGCGCACAACTTGCGTGCGAGTACGTATTTGCGCGAGTGTTCGAACGAGACGAACGATGCGCAGTGGGCGTCGCGTAAGTAGGGCGGTGAAACGAAGCTTTACTTGCACAAGGACCAGCGCGAGTACTATTAAGCACTACCACTGCCACTTGCAATACAGAACTTGCGCAAGCTACTTCACATAGTATGTAACGGGCATTAGACTATGTGGGGATAATAATTTGTAAGGTAGAGAAACTTACCCAGGGAAACAGTCACAAGAGACGTTTCCGTCGCGGTCTAGTGAACAAGTTCTTGCAAACTGGTTCTCGCGGTTGGTGAGCGGACACGGACATGGTCTGCAATCTCCGTTGGCGGCGGGGTCGCGGTAGGTTCCGGGTGGGCACGACTCGCGGACGCAGTTACCCAACCATGGCCCACTCCTCTCGCGGACATAGCCGGCGGAGCATTTCTAAAAAACAGAAATTTAGAATTCGCATTGGTACTCAATTTTTACACAAATTTTAAAACAATTTGGAAAACCACTATTTTCATTGTTCAGTGAAACCTTTTGATTACTAGGAACCTAAATACAGAACGGAGAAGGTGTATGCGCTTAGGGTGAGAGGTTGTTTGTTATGCAAAAAATGAATGAGGGGCTAAACCAATTTAAATTTATTTATTTGGTGTTGGAAAATTTACTTGATCGAGAGTATTCTTAGCTATATTTCAAGAAAAAAAAAACAGCCCTTTGAGAATGTATACTTGTAAACATTTGCATGATTATAGAACAATCATCTATACTATACCTAGTATATAATGTTTGACTATACTAATATTATAAAGAGGAAAGATTTGATTGTTTGTTTGTTTGCATTGATTAGGCTCCGAAACTACTGAACCGATTTGAAAAATTATTTCACTGTTGGGAAGCTACACTATCCCCGCGTGACATAAGCTATAATTTATACCCGTGCGTAGCTAGGGCGGACCGCTAGTTTAAAATAAAACAACTAGATAATAATATACCCCAAGCCAAGCGCAAGTCGGTCGGGCGTTATTAACCCCGAACGAAATAAAATAAAACACGTTTTTTGGGTGCGGAATCTTCGATGCGCGAGTCCGACTCGCCCTTGGCAGATGTTTTTAGACTTGGCAAGTACAAATGCTTTAGGTATTTCCTTTTGTTACCTGGCAGGAGAGTCCCTCATATCCAGGTGGGCAAGTACACTCTTCTACCAGACTGGCAGCTCCGAGTCCGATGTTGATGTGCTGAGCGGACTCCATCACGAAGTTGGTGATGTTTACTCCTCCGTTGTTCAGATCAGCGCGAACTAAAATCGTTACTATTTGGTCCAGCCTAAAAGAAAAACAAGCTATTTTTATATGATCTTTTAATTTTTATTTCAATTATTTATTTTTATTTTGGCGGCCATTATGAAATTTAACCATTATTTGGTATTGCATTTTATAATGTCACCAGGATTAAAAGTTTATGAAAACATTCAGAAAAATCGATTGAGAGGAACTGGTTCAAGATTTGCTAGTAAGATTTGACCTAAAAACACTAGGTAACGCACATAGCAAGTTAATTAAAAGCTTGTATTAACCTTCGACCAAAATAAAATGAATGGACAGGCCCAGTAGAAGCGCATTTTTGAAGATAACAAAACAAGCGCTCATTTGGTTTCAGTCGGTCTCTAACCGTAGGAAGTGCAACACGAGTCTATTGTTACGTGATAACGAAACATCTGACAAAATTATGCATTCATATGCTTTCCCGAAGTCTAAATACACAAATACACAGAAACATATAATATACATAGAACTCGTAGCTGCTGCTCGTAGGGTACACTTACGCCATCATGATGTCTTCTCTTGATGCCGGCTGGAAGCCATTTTGTCCAGGCTTCTCCCAGTTCTCGGGGGTAAGGCGGACCTCCACGGGGATCTCAATGGAGGTGTCTCGGCCTCGGTGGAAGTGGAACAGTGTCGCGTATTTACCCTGAAGTCAGGAACTATATGAGATGTTTGCTGATAAATATGGCGATTCTTTGTTGATCAATATTTCTATTCTTAGTCAGGTACGGTAACAGTTATGGTTGATAGGACGGTGGTTTATGGTGGGTTTGTTACCAGTAGTGATCATCGATCTAGTTTCGTTTGTCTTTTCTCATTGAGATTAGCTGCATTGTTAGCACTCTGTGATAGAGAACTGGGCCCTTACGGCTACCTGTTTTAAGCGATTCTGTTTAGGTGATTGCGAAAAGATGCGCGAACGCAAACCGTATCTCGACGCGTTAAAGTTCACGTTCGCGTGATTTTCTGCACTGCGCTGTTTCGAGCCCGCGTTAAGAGGAAGCCGTAAGGCCTCTGGAGAAAGTAGACATTTAAATAAAATAAAATACAATAATATTTACTCATTCCAGAAATTTATCATAAATTCAGTTGAAGCCCTGGACAGGACAACGTCTGTCGGGTCAGCTAGTAATAATTTGAAACTTACAGTAGTGCAAAAATATTTTCGGAGATTGTTGGGATATTAACACAAAGTATAAACTATCTATGTACCCACCATGATAATAACAGTAGGCGCTGAGGTATCAAATTCGAAAACCCTGGAGTGTGGAGCCAGGCTGTACTTGATGTGTCCTCCGTAGGAAGTCAATTGCTGACCGTTGTAAGTCTCAGGAAGGGACAGGTACGGGTGGAAACTGCCCAGCGAGCTTCCATCGAACGAAGCCAGTTTCGTTACCTGTTGGAAACAGTTTTAACCTATTATTAGCATTTAAATCATCATCATTATAGTATACATGGACTTATATTACCCCCCCATTTACTTCAATTTCGTCCTGCTGTTGGTGTCACACGTTTAAGCAGAGCAAATTTAGCATAGATTTTGTCCAAAATAATAAATATTATTTCTTCAGTTTTACCCGACTGCGCAAGAAGGAGGGTTATGTTTTTTTAATGTATGTATGTATGGTGGTTTCTTTGGCATGTTCTACTGCCTAATATAGGTAATTGTTACTTACAGTAGCGCCATTCCTCAATGGCTGGTAATAGTAGTGGTTTGCAATTGAAGCGTCGGTCCTGATCTCGCCGCCGGGAGTGATGGTAACTCCTTGCAGCCGAGTGCCACCCTGGCCGAGCGGGGTTGGCATGTTGTACGTAAACAGATCCGCGCTGTGGCACTGCGTCGACTCCCCAAAGCAGAAGCAACGGATGCACTCCTGCTCCGATCGCGCTTCACTGCAAACGAATACAATACTTATTTTGTCATCATATCCTCAGCCAGAAGACGTTCACTGCTGAAAATAGAAACTTCTCTTTAGAACTCCACACTGAACGACAGCCTGCCATCTGCATCCACTGGATGCCTGCAAATGTCACGATGTCGTCGGTCCATCTAGTAGGGGGCCTACCTACGCTGCGTTTTTCAGTTCGTGATCTCCACTCAAGAACCTTCCTAAATAACCCCATTGGTTATCGATTCTTCGAGCCATGGTCTGCCCATTGCCACTTCAACTTGCCAATCTGAGTAGCTATGTTGGTGACTCTGATTCTTCGCCAAATATATTTGTTCCGGATTTTATCGCGCAAAGAAACTCCTACATAGCTCTTTCCATTGCCTGCTGTGCGACACTGAGTTTATTTAATGTTCCATATAATAATATACTTTTGTAATCAATGCCAGCTGAACTACGAAACCCTAAAATTTAAGCAATATTTTCAAAAAATTCAGTTTTACGGTTCAGGCTGGTCAAAAGGTTTGTTAGGTAATACTAAGCATTGGCAGTACCTACATCTTATGAATTCTACCACCCTGTGCCATTATTTTCTCACTCTTACCCCCTTATTAATAAACGTGGAGTAGCCTTGGAATAGTTACTCCGTCTTTTGTCTTTTTCGATCGAGTTCAAAATGTGAAAGAGAGAAGAAAACAAAACACGGCGTAACTATTCCAAGACTACTCCACGTTTATTAATAAGGGGGTAAGAGATTTATATCGATGGCGTAAAAACGTTGGGCCGGTCTCCATGGTTATGTCACTAATACTACCACATAACTTTAGTAAATGTTCATTAAGTGTTACAAATAAAACTTACTTGTTGAAGTACCCAGGTGGGCAAGGGCTAATCTGGCTAACGAAGACAATTGCATCAGGGTTGGCGAAAGTAGTTCCTTTGTTGTTCAGAGCTTCCGCGGAGTACGCGCCGCTATGTTCCGGTTGCATGTTGGGACAAGTGAGTACGCCGACGCCATTTTCGCTGGTGGAAGTGCACTGTGGAGGCACGTGGCCCCAGTTCAGACGCCATGAGATAAATGGTATCGGGTTGCCATTGGCTTCGGCTCGCAGCGTCAGCGTTTCACCGGTGTTGAGGCGCAGGTTGGCGGGCGACGGTGGCTTTACGATGTACACAGCCGCTGTACACATAAAAATACTAGCTTAAATAGTGTCAGAATTATGTAAGGTATCGTATTTCACTTCCTGAAGCCTTAACTTAAAAAAATTACAAATTTTAACAATCAAATAAAGAATTGCGCCGTCACATCTTCCTGAGACACAAGGTACAGGTGCAGCTACCAATTCGGCAGAGCAGCACAAGCGACGCAAATATGCTAACCCTGCCGAGGTTACATATTTGAGGCGTTTGGGTCGAGACATTGGGCCCTTGGGGACCGGGAGGCCCTTGGGGGAGCTCATCTCATTCTCATAAATCTTTCAGAGCGCCTGGTTAATGCAATGCGCCACCAAAATGCTGGCGTGTTTCTGGCTCAACGCATAAGCATTGCCATTCAGTGTGGTAATGTAACCAGCATTCTGGGTACGCTGCCAACTGGCAGTGGGCTTGAGCATTTGGATTGTCTTTAGAACTTCAACGGTCTATGCGCATCTAAGTGTATTTGAAGTGTTAGTATTAGCTTGTATTTTTTTTTAGTAAATAAAGGCACTTGCCCGAAGAAAAAACCTAGGTAATACCAAAAGTAAAGAATGACTTAGAGGTAAAGCAGGTGCCAGTGATATGATATCCTGATAACTTGTCAGCCACCTTTGCGTGGCGTAAATTAAATACTCTATCTGACACCCGAGCTAGCACTACATGAAAAGCAAGCAGTAGCTACTAACCGCATCCGATCTCGTCTGACTTGTCGAAACAGTCGCTGCGTCCATCGCAGTGGAAGCTTTTGGGCACGCACTGTTGTCTGTCTGAGCAGGAAAACTCTGAAGGAAGGCAAGGTTGGCCGGGTTGCGCGCGGCCGCACGACCGCTCGTCCGAGCCGTCACCACAGTCGTCTTCAGAGTCACACAGCCAAGTCTTCAGGACACACTTGCGGTTGTCGCACTGGAACTGGTTAGGCTCGCACCGCCCACTTAGAGCTGTAATTATAAATGGCATTGAGTTCTGCGGCAGACTATATAAACTATAAAGTACGAGGAACGAATATCTATGGGGCATCAAATACTTTTTAGTATAGCTATACAAACCAAAATACAAATTTATAAGGATATAAGAGAAGAGCTAGGTTTTTCACGAGGAGTTTGAGTTTTCTGAAAGTAGGTCATGTGAAAAAAAGCACAGAAGCATGATGAAAGCAATTTTAGTGATATTTTTATGATAATGGGGGGGTACTTATATAGGTACCTGTATTTTCTATTCCAGGTAAGGTTATTATCCACTCAAAATCAGGTAAGCTAGTTATAGTGTGTAGTCGAACGCTCAATCTCGCAATAGTAAACGAGTAGACCACTTACTGCACATGTCTTCATCAGATTTGTCTGCACAGTCATATTTGCCATCACAGACAGCGCTTTTCGGGATGCAATCTCCGTTACTGCACGTAGCTTCGTAGGGCTTGCAGTGAACACCTGGTCTGGATACAGGCGCTGTGAAATAGAAACCAGCTTAGATACTATCTATGACTGTGTTCCAGTCCAGCTGTGTAACTCGAGAGTCATTTTCCAATCCAGGTCTCGCATGTTAATTTCTATTACATCGTCACCAACTTGGCATAAGGTAAATGTTATTAACGCCTATCTGGTAAGTTAAATAAAGCTTTCCCGTGAATTTAAGATGGTGAAACGGGGCCACATAAAAACATACATTAACACGTTCGTTGCATTACGAGATCTATCAGATCTCTTGCAGGACTTTTGTATTGTGCGTTGACTATAATCGTGTTATTTCACTCCTTGCGGGAGGCTCTAACGTGTGAAGTTATCTAAGTATGAGTAAGACAAATATACATAAATGCTTCCTACTTAAAGGTAAATTCAAAGACATAAAAAAAATGTATTTTTAGGAGACCGATTAGGTCTCAAACGCTCCAAAGGGTAGGTTAGTTACGAGATCTTTTAGGTCTCCAAAGCACCAGCTGAAAGTTCTTTGAAAATGATGGCGCAGTGAACGTGTTAAGTAAATTATTATTATAACACCGGCTTGCACTCACGATTATCCTCACGCGAGTTTTGATGAAGTGATACATTAAGTATTTCTATTTGATAAAACAAATGCGTATTTCCCAAATATAATTGTGGCATAGTGTCATCATCGTCATCAGCTTATTGGATGTTTGTCCAGGGCTAGATGTACGCTTCTCCTAAAGAACACCATCCGCATTCCACAGGTAGACGCTCCACCTGGCCACAGGGTGCGTTACTCTACGTTTGCCGAAACGCGGTCTCCACTTTAAAACTCGTCTACCCCAACGATCTGCTATAGTAGAAAATATAATAGTGAATGCTTACGGCGTTTATTTTCGACGGTGAGGACAACTCGCACTTCAGAGCCCGGTCTGCCTAGGTAGCGCGGCGTTTGGCAGATATATACGCCATTATCCGCACCCTGCAATATAAAATGGTAGACATAACTTAAATATCATCAAAAGAAAAACAAACAAAACCCAACTGCAAAAGGTAGCCTATGCTACTTCGGATATCTGCATCTGCACTCTGGACGAATTGAATGAAACCACGAAGAGTGCCATTGGGATAACCAAATTCTGTCCAAATTCTGTTGTTCAAGAAAAAAAGTGAATAGGTACTTCCTAGGCAAGCATATTACATCTTCATCAAATCTTAGCAGTCAGTCTCAGACAACAATATTTCCGTCTAACAAGTACTTTTTGGGCGT
Organism: Agriopis aurantiaria; assembly: GCA_914767915.1. NCBI lineage: Eukaryota > Metazoa > Arthropoda > Insecta > Lepidoptera > Geometridae > Agriopis > Agriopis aurantiaria. Next base: position 2,636,256 of record OU611985.1, on the reverse strand, counting down.
TAATTACGTACGGTAATGGTACGCAAGTTACAATTAAAATGACGTCCTTACCCAAACATAACAATTAACTGTACACGTATGTCTAAAAATATTGGTTGCCTAATAATTTAAGGAGAAAGATCACACATAAGGACAAGCGATACTTACAGTGACTTTCTCAATTTCAAGTCTTCCCTTAACGTCCTTAGAGCCTGGTTTCAGGCTCCTGCCACCTTCCCTCACCCACCGGACAGGCGCCCGAAGAGGACCCTCGTCACGGCATTGGAACACCACGTCTCCTCCTATAAGGCACAGTAGTCATTCAACACACGAACCAAGCTAATATTTCCAACCCAAAATGCAGCATTCCTTGATCAGGTGAAAATGAGGAATGATAAGTAAATAGGGAAGAATGCATTCCACTCAAATTTTACACCCATTTTTAACCGAATTCGAAAAAGGAGGAACGTACTCAATTCGGCGCGTTTTCTTTTTCGTGCGGATATATATTTATGGCGTTTTAATCTATTTGCTCTGATAATTTCCGTTATAATACTCATTTTGATACCAGCTTTTGTAAAGCCCACGCAATACCCTTTATGCCAGGGCCGAGTAGTATTTTAAGTGTCTAAATACCACAGACCTCGCATTCTTTGCTATACGAAATCTATGCAAAGAATTATAATGCGAGTGCATAAAAAAAACTCCAACTTCAAAAGTTACAACTACTTTAAAGCCCATTGAACTTAGAACCTTTTCAAGTGACTTAAAAAAAGAATGATACTTTGTATTATGTTACGCTATTATCTTAGATGATTGTAAACAGTTTTCGTAATAACCGCCTCTTTTTGGAAGTCGGTAAAAAAAAAGGATTGTTTCACTATCGCAATACGTCAAATCTTTTGATTTTGTGCATTGTGCGTCGAAATGGATTTGACCACTAGACTTTCACACATTTTCTATGGAACGTAACATTTTAAATTACAATAATTTTTTGTTGAGGAATTGAAAAAATAACCCATTTTTGCTCCAACATGCATCTAAAAGCATCCCTCTATTATACCCACTTAGTAGCCTCTGATGTACTTAGAACTATCACCATCTATCGTATGCAGATATATTGAACTATACCTACTAATATATATATGTATAATAATATGTATATAATTAAACTTACCTTGTGTATGTTACATGTTGTATGTATGTGAGTGTTTTTAATTGTTTAATACGTTACGTTTTAATATTTGATTAATGTAAAACCGGCAATAATTGGTGCAATGAACCTCTAAAAATATATGAATATCATAAATATATATAGATTAATTTTGTGTGTGGGTGTGTGTGTGTGTTATACTTATATGCAACGATCTAATATACGTAGTATTATATGAAAAATCTTTGCATATTATATGTTGGTTTTCAGTAAAAAATAAACACCTAGGTTCATCTTATTTTATTCGATATTATATGAAATTAAATATTATAGAATATTAATAGATATTATAAAAAAATTATTGGTATATTCATACTCACCACAAAAAAAAAAGTATAGTTCTCTAACATTAAGTATTTAATTTAGTCAAAATTCATCATCTTGATAATTGAATAAACTCAATATAAATATATTATATCATATATTAGACATAAAATACCTGTATATAATTGTCTTAATATATATACTTATGTATTACATACTTACATAATTATATAATTATTATTATGTGGACCAAAATGTGTCCCCTAATTAAATAATCTGATCCTTGATATTACATAATAAAGAATTAATAATTAGAGGTACTTATTTAAGTAGTAAGTTCGTATTATAATATAAATATTATTAATTGTTATACTCGTAATTTTATTATAAATAAAAAATATATAATTGTAATATTATACCTGTTTGCCCATTATTAATTATTATGATTGTAATGATTTTTTTTAATAAGATCGTAAAACATTCTTGTAAGTAAGACCTTAGTTAATATAAACCGTGTCTTGCATTATGAAGTTATGTTGTTTTAAATAAAACCAAGTCAGTAAATGATGTACAATAAAATTATTAGATATTGTAAGTTTTCGGTATTTGCCCATTTACAAATATTATTACTCAGGCAAACCAACTCACCAACGTTAGCTGTTCCACCACCATGAAAGAAACAATAACGTATTAGTCACTGCTTTGTTGTACTAAATATCAACATAAATAATATAAAAGAAACAATTAATATATTTAAAAAAGTATCTCAAACATTATCGCCATCCATTAACAATCCCACAACCATGTAAGAGATGACTAGTCAGTTATACACATACTTATGTAATTTCTTATTGCTTAAAATACGAGCATTGAGTTTCGAAAATAGTTCTACTACTTCCTGGGATAGTTAATATACATAAAAATTGTCAACAAAAAAGTTAAACAACTTCGTGTATACGGGATGCTCTGTAGGTATTGTCTTAGTAACCGGCAAATAAAATGTTGAACACCTACGCGACTACTTCCCAACTTTGTAGATCGAATAACGCTCGTTATCGAAATATTTATTTAACTTGCAATGTATGTTTGTATGTAACTATGTTTGTTTCAGCAGATATCTTCCACCGATTGAGCTGAAATTTAGCATACTGATAGAGACAGAAGGTGGCCATAGGAACTCCTAAACGCAACGACGTAACCCCGTCGAGTTTGGATTCGTTGGATTTGTCTTCCCAAGCACTTTGGTCCTAGATGATAAATTCAATATGGCAGACGTCCCTAGATGCCGGACAAAATTTTCTTATCTACCATCATGATATAGATATCAAATGAAAGGGTTTGCTGAAAAGAATATGAAAATGCTTATTTTTAAATAGTATTTTTATATTAATAATTTATTATTTTAATTCATCTTGATTAACAATAGTGGCTCCAGTAAAGTTATTTGAGACCTTGTAGCTGAACAGTACCCGGCCGTAAGTAATGCACATCGAATTATATAGGTAGTATTCGTACTACCTTTTGTTGTACTAGTATTTTTTGGTAGAATAAAGATTTATTATTATATTATATTATTGAAGAAGGAGACAATCGCCGAGTGTCGGCTTCGTAGAGCGTCGTCTCTGTCGCACGGTCAAACATAATTATTATAAAACTAGCTGACCTGACAGACGTTGTCCTGTCTTAGAACTGTCACGCAAAGTCAAAATTGTAAATCTTATTTTTTTACACCTTGGGTTACATTATTGGAGTTTTAGTAAGGATCCCTATTTTTTTTGAAAATATATTATAGCCTATGTTACCCGGAGATAGTGTAACTTCCCAACAGTGAAAGAATTTTCCAAATAGGTTCAGTAGTTTCGGAGTCTATTCAATGCAAACAAACAAACAAACAATCAAATCTTTCCTCTTTATAATATTAGTATAGAAGTATAGATGTACTGAGTGAAAGAGACGACGCTCTACAAACTACCGACACAAGTCTATTCTCTCTCTCTCTTTCTCTCTTTAGCTCGATGTGCATTACTTGCTGCCGAATATATCATGTGTAAGTACCTGCACATCTATAAAGGCTAAATCTATAAAGCTGATCTAAGGCATAAAACCATAAAAGGCAAAAAAGGTATAAACAGGTGCCTAATTCAATACTGTTGTTCGTTGTGAAGTTATTAGCTCACCTGACGATCCTTGCCTTTTGTATATAGAGAAACTCTAAGGTAGAGAATATTATTCTTTGATTATTTTACTAGTAAAATCATCTATTTGAATACTATTATATGAAATTAAATTACCAACCACTTTATTTCAAGAAAGGCTACAATGTCTTTCGATCTGCGACACCTAAGCCTATAGCCTGCGCAGACGAAAAATATTTATTGCTATATTCTCTATGTTCCGAGGGTATACAACTGCAATGCGGACGTCAAGCCTTTCGCCTGCATAGGCCGTAATATTACCCTTCTTGGTTGTTTCTCAAGGCAAATTTCATTACATCAAAACCTTAGTAAGTTAAGTATTCAATAAAAATGTAGAGTAAGTATATGTTTTCAATACCTTTTTGTATACAATAAGTAAACCAAAATTCAAACTCACCATATCGCACGGATTGTTGATCGGGGTATGTCTTCACATCCAAGGTAATGGGGCCTGCAAGCAAATAAAAAAGTCAAAAAGGTATAGGAACTTGTTATTTTAATAGAATAGTGTAAGATTTGTACATTGGTTTTATTAATCGTATAGACCAGGGATGTAACGGAGGTAGTTTTATCGGAACCGTAGGCGGAGTCGGAGTTTAAAATTTGCTTTATCGGAGTCGGAATCGGAGTCGGACGCAACGTGTGGTGGAGGTGAACGTATGGTGAGAGTAACAAATTAAAAACAAGTAAAAAAAAAAATTGACGATAGAGTGCACGTAGTGGGAGTCGGAGGGATTCCCCGCGCGACATGTATGAACCTGTTCATAACAGTCGACACAGGCCGCCGCCGCCGCTATGTTATGCTTCGATCTCCGATTAAAACCTTCGATTTAAAAGTGTCGTAGCCGAAGTCGGAACCGAAGGTCTAGAAGTCGGAACCGAAGGTCTAATAATAATTGGAAGTTCCGACTTAACGGAACCGGAGTCGAAGCTCCGTAACATCCCTGCTATAGACAGTCAATAAAAGGTTAGGTATGCTTGTTTTTAAAAAATATCTTATTTAGTTTGTAAGTAATTAATTTTATACGTACTTTTAGTTTTAGTTACTAAAGTGCATAATATACTCTCATTCAATTTATTATTTTATGATATATTTATTAGAAATTAGATAGTATTAATAGCTATGATTATGTACAAATGCTTATTAATGGATCTGTAAGTAATTATAATAACACTCCGTACATTGACATGATTTTTTTGTAAAACATCCTATTATTCGTTAATATCGTTACTATTACGACAGCTAGTATTTATACAATACTAGCTGACGTACGCGTAGAGTTTCATATAAACTTTAAGCCCCTTTAACCCGCCTTAATTGGGCTCTTACACAAAATTTTAAAACAGAAAACTATATGAGAGGCTATTGGGTGAGGCCATTGGCTCCCGAAACATAGTATTTATTACTAGTTCGGAGTCATTGGGTTCATAGTTTATTCTGTAATTTTTTTTATGCCCAACAAAATAATATGTATTTGTATTTAGTATTATCTTGAAAATTTATATATTTAAAACATTGGCAATGTTATTTAAAAAGAATGCCTGTTTTTTTTTCCATTCGGTTTATTTGGTTCTCTTTTGTTTCAAATAATAATTTACCTCGTTATATACGCATTACTCATAGGTACTATACACTTATCACATTAGCATCATATAACTTATCTAAACAATACTTTCCACAGAAAAACTTCAAATACTATTTTATTTTATTAATAATAGGCTTGCGTTTGACCGTCCACTCGCCTGATGTAAAGCGACAATGCGGTCTACGATGGAGCACGCTTGCCTAGAAGAATACGATTCACTCATGATTTGAAGACACCCAGATTGTAACAACACCCATTCTGGCAGCGCATTCCACAGACTAGCAGTACGCATAATAAACGTGGAATCAAAGTGATTCGTACGGGTTTTCGGAATATCAACCATAAAGCGGTGTCGATTTTTTTTGCCCGCTCTGGCATTTCGATAGACTACATTTACCAAAAAAACATCATTAGGTACCCATAAAACGTAACCCCTAAAAATATTAACCATGAAAATCGTGAATCATAAAAAATACAAGAAATTAAAACAAAATAAACTAACAATAAACAGTTCAACCAACATATCCATTTAACCACCAAGTATCTAAAACTTGTTGAAAACGCGCAAAATAGATAGGCTATGAGGAGAAGCGGGTCCTAAAAAAAAAAATTACGCCATAATTTCCTATTTGCCTATCCATTGTTAGTATGACCACACGCGCAAGCAAACACCCTTACTGCCTGGAGGACAGTCGAACTCATCGCTCAAGTCGAACGGGCAGTCGACATGGCCGTCGCAACGGCGCCTCGAGTCTATGCATGGCCCATTTTCACATCGCCACTCATGTCGCTGGCACGCAACTGAACCACCTGATTTTTTATTTAAACTTTAAAACAATAACAGTAAATAAAATCAATAAAAAAGTATTGGAAATAAATACATGAAAATTTTACTAGCAACAACGCAGATGAAAAGTTATTCACTTGATAAGACATGTCACTAAGATCGCCATAGAAAAAAAGGAGAATAAAAATAGTAGGAGGAACAAGGAAGTTAGTCGCTTGATAAGACATGACTGGATAACATCTCTTAACTGGATCTTAACATCATTATTTATGAATTTAATTCTTTACTTCTATCATGTTATATAATACATTATGTATTATACAATCAACCAGCAACGTGATAGAAGTAAAGAATTAAATTCAGAAATAATGATGATACATAAATTTTAATTTAAATTACCTCGTACAGATCCCCCGCTTGTTTGATAACCGCCCTGCGGTCGACCTTCTGTAATCAATGAAGAGGATCCATGATGAAGAAAATATTAAGTATTGAGTAGAGTAAGCACCTGGATAATCTGAGCCATTAATAGGTGAGATAGGATAGCCACCAACACCATACGGGTATAAAAAAGGAAAGTAATGAAATAAATATAAATGCATCTGAGGAAATAGTTCCAAAAAAAAAACAATACCTAAAATCAATTATCCTACCACTACATTCACTTGGATTACAATTTTGGTTTTCTTGTCACCATTGCCGTAAGGGTCTCAAATAATTAAAAAGAATCGAAAAACAAAAAAAAAATATTCTACCTCCATATCCGCCTGGATAGTCAGCTGTTTCTCTTTGTCCTGAGCTACTACCAGGTGCTGTAGGGAAAATATTAGTTCAGTTTTGGTTCACAAATAAAATAACATAAACTGAAAGTACATTTAAAAAATAAATCTTTACGTAATTTTTACCTGTTTCTGAACTGCTACCGGGATACGGGTAAGGGTAGCTACCACCTGGATAAGGATATTTATAACATAAACCCAGTGTTAAATTAAATAAATCAAAATAAAATCAAAAGATTAAATAAACCGGCCAAATGCGAGTCGGGCTCGCGCACTTAGAATTCCGAACCACCACAAAATACAATTATTATTATTATCAACTAGCTGAATCCCGCTACTTCGTACGCGTAGAGCTCGGCCTTCGGCCTCGCTACTAAACCTATATGCTATAAACCTCACGAAGCCCGAGACCTTTCCAACGAATACAAAACCGTGGAAATCGGTTCGTGCGTTCTGGAGTTATAGCGTCAGGAAGGAAAACCCGACTTATTTTTATATAGTAGATTTAAAAAACTGACTTCAATATTAATCAAATATGGCATTTCAATTCGGTGAAATTATAATAAGGTCGATGCGTCGACCATATTATACCGAATTTTAATTTTTTTAAATTGATAATAATAATAATTGTATCGACGTTAGAATGATGAAGTCATCCAAATAACGAAATTACCAGTTATAACTTGGTAATGAACAGAAATTTGTTACCGACTCGCACTTGGCCATTATTTATTATTCGTTGTTATACTTTAAGCTGTGTCCTATAATCATGCCAAGTTTGATACTTGTAAGCACCTATTACCGTTTTTACATTAAACAGTTTTCTTATTGACTTTTTTTAATTTTTAAGTTAATACGCAGTTTTTATTATTTTATAGTGTTACAATAAATGGATTCTGATTCTGATTCTAACATTACATATTATATGTGTGTGTGTGTGAAAAAATGTCCCGAATATTTATTGATATCTATTTATTTATGTGAAAATTTCACGTAGCTATCGATTATAGATACAGCCGTTTAAAGGTAGGACAGACAGACAGCGTAGGCTTAGTAATAGGGTCCCGTTGTTACCCTTTGGGAACGGACCATAAAAAAAATAAAAAACTGTATTTTCATGCGTCGGGGTTAAAAAGGAAGACATTGTTAATTGTAATTAAACACCTAGCATATTATTTTTAAAAAAAATCCGTTGTATTATAAAAGCAGATAGTGGATACACAAATAACGTGGACAAATATATGGATGTATAAAATAACTAGGGACTGGGGAAATCAGTTGATATGCGTATTAAAAAGGTCACTAGTAAAAATAAATAAATGGTGAAATAATATACCTTGCCCACCACCGGATACTGGAGAAGAAGTCGAAAGTGTTCTACCGGCGGTCGGATCTTAACAAAACAAAAATTAAATCATAAGATAAAAAAACACGAGCGAGATAGCTGCAGCCTCAGGTTGGCTTTGTTGCTGATACGATAAAACATATGGTAAGCAGGCAAAAAAAAAAGTTGAATATCGAGATCTATCGACATAAATTGACTGTATCTACTTGAGGGCTAGTTTCCAATTCAGGCTCTTCATTTACTTTCTGTTACATTATTACTGTGGCAATACACATAATATACGAAGTTAGAATATAAGATCTTATTAATCTCTCTTTTAATCATACTCAAGTAGTCTGTACATATTGGGTTGTGCTCAATTTTAAACGATGACACAAAGCTAACACAAAGGTATTGTGTTTAGCTTAAGCTTGAGTATAAATAATTAATAATTTAGTAAAAATAAACCGTACCATAAAAGTCATCACGACTCGGCGCAGTAGTCGGTTGGAATGTATCGGGCTCCTGGGGGTATGGATTATACCTTGCTACAACAAAAACAAACAAAAAAAAATCAAAACAAGCAAACTAAAATAAAACCAAAGGCACCCCAATAATAAGCAAAATTCGATGAAAATGAAAACAATGAACATAAACAAGTTTTAAACAAGCGAAAAGGTGATATTTTTTTATTTGTAGCAGTATCCAATTAGTAGAGCAGTAACGTTTTTTTCCTATTGTTCACAAAATGGGTTTATGTTATTGCAATAAAACGTTTTACTATTTTTTTATTATTCAACAGCTTACATAACTCTTAGTCATATATATTTTCTTTACTGCGATCACCAAAAATAATACATGGATAACAAGAAATAACAAGTTTCAGTAGCTAATGAGACATAGCCATATTATGAATATAAACAAAAATCTAAAGTTGAACACAAACGTGAATCTTCTTTGATCCCACTTTATTGGAAACAAATCATAGTTCATACAAATCCATAATAATAAATGGACATAACAGTCAAAGCACACAACACCCCAGCACCACAATGAAAATGACACTAAAGCTTCCCAAAAGTATTCTGCTCATACTACCGGTGGACGAAGTAGCTTCCGAAACATCCCAATTACCATCACCGGAAGGTGCGTTCGTATTGGCATCCACTTCACCTAAGCACAAAACTGATGTAAAGAACATAAAAAAAAAAAAACTATCTGTTTGATTGCCAAGTCTTACCACCTACAGTGTTAAATGGATAACTCGGTATTAAGCCTGGTTGGTGGCAGCTTATGCCCAAATAGGTCATTTGCTACAATATCAGAGCATTACATAAAACATGTATTAAAATCAACAAATTTATATTTTTTCATAATAATTACATGGCTTTCTTACCGTTCGGTTGATATGCAGGCCTTCTCGGCGTCGTCGACGGGTCGTATGTCGGTAAATTATCTATAGTAAATTATATGGTGTTAAACAAAAATAACAAAAGCAAAGTGCGTGTAAAATTTTGCAATAAACATTGCTTTAGTGTTTAATCTTTTACTTGTGTTTAAGAATATCATTCAAATGAGTCCAATATCATGTTGAAATGTATATATATATACATATGCAAAATTGTTTGAATGCAATGTTTATTGACATTTTTAGGAAATAATAAAGAAATTTTTTATCTTTTGTAAGTAAAAATATACTTACTCTGGCCTTGTCGAGAGCTCGATCCAGATGAAAACGGGCTGTACGTGGATGGCCCACCATCTGGAATAATCACGTGGGAACTACAATTGCAATTTAGTAGAAGCTACTAAAATTTCAGTGCAATAGATTTACTATTCACATCGCACTAAATATCTCAAAAGTAATACGAAGTATGCTCCAACGTAGACCGCATCATCGCTAAACATCAGGCGTGATGATGGTCAAACGCAAGCCTATTGTTTATTTAAAAAAGTAATATTTTACATAAATCAATCCGTTGCAAAAAATAAAATAACAACTGAAAATGAACTAGATAACAAAGAACTGCTTCTTTGTTTTCTAGTTCATTCAAACTAGTTAATAATGCTAGTACAATAATTGTACAATGATTTTACTTTATACAAAAAACTTGAAATTTAAAGGGTTTTTAAAAAGTAACAATTACTTACTGGTCCCTGGTTGTCCCCTGCCTGGTCCGTTCGGGTCGCGTCCAGGAATGTATTCGTCTAAAAAAAAAAACTCGTTTTAAAACAGTAATATATTAAAGAGATAACTGTAAAGTAAATCAAAGTCAAATGAATTTTTCATGCAACGAAACAAAGAACAAATTTTGATACAAGTTTATCGTACAAAACTTGCAAAGGATTTTTAAATAGTAACAATTTCTTACTGGTCGCTTGTTGCCTCCTGCCTGGTTCGTTCTGGTCGCGTCCGGGAATGTATGCGTCTACAAATATATTTTGTCGTGTTAAAACAGTAAAATATTAAGGAGACAAATTGTAAAGTAAATCAAAGTCAAATAAATCTTATTATGCAACGAAGCAAAGAATTAATGTCGGTATGAGTTTATCGTATAAGACTTGAAATAGTAAGAATTTCTTACTGGTTCCTTGTTGCCCTCTGCTTGGTCCGTTCGGGTCACGTCCAGGAATGTATTCGTCTACAAATTTATTTTGTTGCGATAAAACAGTAAACTATTAAGCAGACAAATTGTAAAGTAAATCAAAGTTAAATGAATCTATTATGCAACGAAGCAAAGGACTAATTTTATTAATGATTTTTTATCGTACAAAACTTGCAAAGGATTTTTAAATAGTAACAATTTCTTACTGGTCTCTTGTTGCCCCCTGCTTGGTCCGTTCTGGTCGCGTCCCGGAATGTATTCGTCTACAAAATTATTTTTTCGTTTTAAAACAGTAAAATATTAAAAAGACAAATTGTAAAGTAAATCAAAGTCAAATGAATCTTTCATGCAACGAAACAAAGAACAAATTTTGATACAAGTTTATCGTATGAAACTTGAAATATAAAGGGTTTTTAAATAGTAAAAATTTCTTACTGGTCCCTGGTTGCCCCCTGCTTTGTCCGTTCGTGTCGCGTCCAGGAATGTATTCGTCTACAAATTTATTTTCTTGTATTAAAACAGTAAATTATTAAGGAGACAAAAGGTAAAGTAAATCAAAGTCAAGTGAATTTTATCATGCAACGAAGCAAAAGATTAATTTAAATATAAGTTTATCGTATTATTTAGCATGATTTAAGTTATTTATTAAAATTATGAATTATAAATGGAACTACCACTATAAAGTTTATCGTATAAATTTGAAATATAAAGGTTTTTAAATAGTAGTAATTTCTTACTGGTCCCTGGTTGTCCCCTGCCTGGTCCGTTCGGGTCGCGTCCAGGAATGTATTCGTCTACAAATTTATTTTCACGTTTTAAAACAGTAAAATATTAAGAAGACAAATTGTAAAGTAAATCAAAGTTAAATGAATCTATCATGCAACGAAGCAAGACTAATTTCGATATGAGATTATCGTAAACGTTTCTATAAATTCCAGGAATTAGGATTTTAGACAATAATGGACAAGCAGTAAATTCAGCCAGATTAGTAAGGGGAAAAGCATGTAATTACATCATAGTCATAGTATGACTATGTATATCAATACATAAGCGTTTACCTTCGGCCCTAGCCGTGGTGGTAACTACTGCAGGGTACTGGTACTCAGTGGTATGCCCTGGCCCTAACGGCGAAGAAGCGCATTCGAGGTCACTCTCGTCAGATCCGTCCGCGCAGTCCGAATGCCCATCGCATTTTAAATATGATGGTAAACATTCACCCGAAAAACATTGGTATTCATCTTGTCTGCATGCTATAAATAAAAATAAATAACAAACAAACATAAAAAAAGCTAATAAAAAACAATTCTGCCAAGAAAGTAAGTAATTATGTACGTACATGCTTCTAAAACTACTAACTAAAGTGAACCATTCGTGGGACTAAGAATCATGTAAAACAATATACTCATAAAACGACTGTATACAGATGGAAAACTAATCGACAGCAAAACAGTCAACGGAGGTATGGAGATATTGATTGAATGGAATATTTCGTCGGTACCGGCGTGACAGTTCTGTTCGTCCGAGAAGTCGGAGCAGTCATAGAAATTGTCGCATCGCATCTGGTAAGGGACGCATCGTCCCTCGTAACAGGTGAACTCAGATTCGAGGCACGGTGCGAGCGAGGGCGACCGGGAAGCTCGCATCATGTACCAAGCTGCGTATTAGTGCCATTTACGGACAACCCTTTTATGCTATCTTCGGATTTAAACTTGGATGGATCTCAAACTGCGTCATTGAGCTAAGGCATCGATACTAATCGCAAATGAAGTGTCGCAAATGATGGATCTGGGTTTCGCTTACGCCTAGATGTTATGTTGACATCCACCCAAGTTTACTTCCGTAGACTAGCATTAAATCAACGATACAGTCATCTAAAATCAAAATTCTAAATCAATGTGAAGTATTTTTGTGTCAAAGGAAGGCTTTAATGTACTCGACAAAGCTAAGAGACACGCTTTTTGCCATCTGACAACCAACATAATACCTTGAGTGGGCTTGAGCATTTGGATTGTCTTTAGACCTTCAACGGTCTATGGGCAGTCTAACTGTATTTGTAGTGTTAGTTTTAGCTTGTATTTTGTTTAGTTAATAAAGGTACTTGCCCAGTATAATAAAAGAAACAAAAAACATAATATTCCTTTATATTGTTTATGGTAGAAACAGGATCAACTGGGGATTGAAATTTCTTATTTTAGTGATTAAATAGGAAATATATCGTACTAATACCTTGGCAAAAAAAATCACGAAATGGAACTAACCCATTTATCTCTCAAAATATGACAAAATAAAATCCAAAAATATATGTGATGCGGTGATATTTTGTGTTTTGAATGCTTCGAATGAATATTATTTCTGGTAATCTACAAAAAAGGTAAAATTATATCTCACAATCTGTTTCAGTGTAGAATTTATAAGCGATATTGACAGACTCTCATTATTAAAAAAATAAATCTGCGAAGGGACCTCTACTAGTGTCATAATATGGTGGTGGTCAGATAGTTCAAAGTAAGAAACCCTAAAGAAAGAGTTTTTAGCCCGCCCGGCGACCTCTAACATGATTCTGGTTTTGTACAGTAATGTGTTATTTTGGCTTCTATTTCTATCAACTCAACTGTCAGTATTTTAATCGCTGTAAAATGTATCTAAAGATTCAGTATAAATCTAAAGTTTCGTAGAGAAGAAGAAACAGTGTTCAAAATTATGGTGTATGACATTAACAGTGTTACCACCAGTACAGATCTAAAAGCAGAAAAGTGCTTCCTTTCATTATTGTGCAACATCTTAAGCTAAACAAAAGTGCTAGTGTTTGCAACATGTGCCCTATTATAAGCGCGTAGGTGCTATAAGGTGCTTATTATTTTAGTGTTATAGAGAACTGTCTAGAGAGTGAAAAATTTGAATCCACATAAGAATTTTCTTCGAGTTATCGTGCTTCAGTATTAGATTTTAATCACGGTATTATATGAGAGTATGTTATAATTATATAATTGTATGCCAACGGAGAAGACTGTGCACAAAGATAGCCGTCGCACAGAGAACCATGGAGCATTAAATTGCAGGACCGTATCTGAAACACTAAGATACGACGTCGCACCAAAGCTGTAGACGTCGTAAAAAGGGTGAAGGAACTTAAGGGGAACTGAGCAGGACACATAGGCAGACGTAATGATGGGAGGTGGTGTACAACAGTAACCACGTGGTGGCCGAGACTAGGTTGGCGGAACCCAGGCCAACCGAGGATGAGGTGGACTGACGACATCAAAAATACTGTCGGGAACGAGTGGATGCGAATAGCGAGAGACCGGGGAGAGTGGCATAAACAAAGGGAGGCCTATACCCAGCAGTGGGTTACTCAGGGCTGATGATGATGATGATGCCAAATATATAGTGACTTGTTATTATATTTTTTATTATTAAATATGACATGTAAATTGCTTTACAAATAAACTTACAAAGAACTATTGAAAACTCGCAAAAAATCGTATGTGGATACAACAAGTGCCAATGCTTAATCATAGATATTTTTATATGTATTCTAGCGAAGTAAAATTATACTTTGCACTCTTTTCCTTTCCTAGCTCTCATATGAGTTGCATAGTAAATAATATGCGTTATTACACTGAATTGCAAACTGCAATGGACTACAGTTGCAGCACTATATACAGCGTGCTTCTAGAACCCTGTCCTATCCTAAAGGTGGAAATAAAAGGCCTCAGTAAACATACAAAACTATTACATTAGTATATCATGAATATTTGAAAGACAAACTTATTTAAAATTTAATAATTAAAATGATGCCCAATAATTACCAAATTTTCAGAAACTCGTAACGTAGAGTAGACGTCGCGTGTAGCAACTATCATTTCATCTGTGACGTCACACTCACGAATTAAAATATATTAAAATATATTACATTTAACCATACCATTACTATTACCATTTTGTTTTTATTCGAGTTACAAGCACAAATTTCCCGTTTAATTTAATTATTTAAAATAATAATACATTAAATTTTATAAAAAATTGTAAATTGAATAGTTTATCGATTCCGAATAACACCTTCGCGGATAAGATAAGGTTTCACAGCACCCTGTATAGAGGATACCAACACTAATAACCTCTTACCCTCAACCTCTAACTCTAACCTCTTACTCTTCTTCTTTACCATAATTAAAGACTTTTGTTCCCTGACTTTCAATAAAAAAATAGGTATCAGATCTGAAATATTTAAATTAATGCTTTATTAATAGAAATATCTCAATCGCGATCGCTAAAAGAAGGTACGTTCCAGAGCCTGAATGAAGATTAGGAGTCAATTCTTTGCAACTTGTAATACAGTGCTAATAAAAAATCATAAAACATTTTTTCTTGTTGAATTTATTAAGTTTAATTATTTTTTATGTTTTCGCGATTGCTACGAATGTAAAAAGTGTCTTATAGTATAATAAACGTCAAGTTATTCCTGTCTGCCTCCTCATCTGACCCCACGAGGGAACCACAAGGTAGAAACAGGAATAAAAATTCCTGTCTGTCCCCGAATTTGATTTCGCATAAGGAATTAAAGAACACGCGATGAAATCCGCTAATTTCACCATCTATTAATATTCGAAAAAGTCACGGAACAAAAGTCACAAGGATGCTGCCTGCCAGAAATTACTTCTTCAAAAGTACTTACGGCATTTCTCTTCATCAGATCTGTCTACGCAGTCGCGAGTGCCGTCGCATAAGAAGTCTGCGTTAATGCATGTACCGTCGCGGCATCTGAACTGACTTTCTAAACAGCCCTCTGAAATGGCACATACAAAGTTTACTTTAAATCACTGAGATTTCGTTGTTTTACCGGAATACATGTGTAATGTTGTTGTCTAGCAGCGAAATTAAAGGATCGACGATATTGTCAACGTCACGAGTCCAACTGGAGCCAAAAAGCAATACAAAGGGCTATTATAGCACAAGAGAATCCTTATCGCATCAACACCTTTTCCCTACTAGGTGGAGTCTGCACAGCGCGTCTCCATTCTTCACTTCACTCTACCAGCCTTCACTTCTACATTACCTCCCGTCTATATAATCTTTCATACCGTTTATCAACACCTTTTACGGTCGCCCCCTTCCGTTGCTACCGCTTACCGCGTTGCGTTGTTACGGTTCTTTTAGTTACAAGGCTATCATCTCTAAGTCATGGCTACTTCCCTCTCCTATTATACTCTTGTTGTCTTATATGCTGACACAACCAGCACTGGTTTAATTTTCAACCACTTTTAATGAGCTCTCAAGTTGGCAATCTGTCTGCGGGTGGTAGTCAACCAGCCGGGCGTAAGAAAGTGCTCTACCATCATGCTATTGTGGTGGTCTTACGATGTTTTCGAATGTACTCGAACGCGCCAACCACCGAATACAGTCACTTAAAAAAGAGAAAGATAGCGTACCAATACTGGGTATCATGGTTTCGTTGCAGTTGAGTTCGTCACTTTGATCGGTACATTCCGGGATGCCATTGCAGCGTTGGGTGGCGCTGATGCACTCGCCGTCCTTACATCTGTTAACAAACACCGCCCGTTGTAGTCTTCGCCTATACCTACTTCACAATTACGATACCTTGGACACTCAGTCATATCTTCAAGTACTAGCAAAATGAACTTTGATAAAGGATTCAAACCAATATGTATGTTTCAAACCACATATATCAGCAAAATGCCAATAATTGCAATGCTGGTTATATTTTTTACACATGGTCTGTACATGGTTGGTGGTACTGAGCTGAAAGACCATTATAAACAACTTTTACAATGGGACCAACCCTGAAATTGCGAATAAAATCACATGTTTTAATAAATAAAAAAAATGTGAATGGCTATTTTTGTTCGCTTTTTAGTATTAGTTCCATGCTAAAGGAGTATTATGACTTCTTTTGGCTTAGTACCATGTAACCATTAATAAAATAAAATAATACTGTTATTAACAATTACTTTTCCTTTACCAAAGATCATAATATACGTACTGAAGACATTATAATATAATATACTTGACAAAAAATTGCAGGAGCACACAATCGCTACAAAAGCATCGCAACATTAAAATAAAAACAGTCAAATCGCATAATGCATAAATAAAATAAAAAGAATAAAGTTAATTATTATTATAAAAGTAATGGATCGCGATATAATGCAGATACGCAAAAACAATGTTACCTGAAGTCGTCGGGTCCTTCACAGTTGTCGCAAACTTCCTCGTCGGTACCATCAGAGCAGTCTTGGTGACCATCGCAGATCTTGCTTTCTTCCAAACATCTGCCGTCGCACTCATGTTGGCATTCTTTAAATAAACAACACCATTATAAGAATGGAGCAAACAATAACAACAAATAATGCCAAATTTTATTTTGTTCTTCACCACGAGAATTCATCGGAAAGATATTGCAATATAAAATTTATTAATAAAATAATAAGCTTGTAATAATAAAAAAAAACTTAAAAATTAAGACAGAAAATAAATAATGAGAATAAAAATGAAGCTAAACAACATACTAAGATAGTGATGGATCAGAAAATAAAATTAGCATCACTCAGTAATCACAAAAAATTTAAGAGTATGCTTCGTGCTTTTCGTTTGCCGTTAACTTAACGGCGAGTTTTTGTGACCCGGCAAAACTTAAAAAGTATACTTTATTTGTGTTTTTGTCATTCTACTAGTTCACATAATAATGGTTATGCTGATAACTAAAAAATATCAAGAATATCAGTGCCCTGATTCTACTAAACCAAGTTTTTTGTTGTTTTTAAATTGTAATTGTTTTTTTATGAATTGCCTCAAAATTGACAGTTTTATTAAAAAAAAATTAAGTGTCATAAGTGTCAATTTTGGGGCAATTCATTAAGAATTTAAAAACAATTGGTTTAGTCACACAAATTGTCACTAAACTTATGACACTTTTTTATACTTTAAGTGTAAATTTTGATGCAAATCATTAACAATTTAAAAACAATTAGATTAGTAGAATCGGGGCCCAGGTGGTATTCTTGATATTTTTTCCCATGATTTATTTGATTGAGCGAGTGTTTATCTGTGGTTGACAAGCCACGACAAAATAATAATAATTTTCTTTAGTGATTTTTTTTACACTTTAATATGACAGCATTTCCTTGATTATTTGGATTATATACAACTAGTAGGAAAACAAAATAAGATAAAACAAAATATGTATAATTTTAAAGTTTTGCCAGGTCTAAAAAATTTAAAAGATGCGCGCTGAGTTGCCATTTCAAAAATAAATAAATTGGTAAGGATATAACCGAGCTTTATGCAGTGGTTTGAGAAGGAAGTTTT
The DNA here is from genome assembly GCA_914767915.1 of Agriopis aurantiaria. Taxonomy (NCBI): domain Eukaryota; kingdom Metazoa; phylum Arthropoda; class Insecta; order Lepidoptera; family Geometridae; genus Agriopis; species Agriopis aurantiaria. The sequence continues at coordinate 2,618,197 of OU611985.1, read as the reverse complement.
GCAACTCAATACTGAAAATTAGCTGTGGGTAAGTTACGAATATTCACGAGTTTAAAATACGTATCGAATTTGTATGTTATACAAATATTAGATTTCTAAACGGAAATTTGTATGAAATTCGATACGAATTTACGCACAATCATACTCGTAAGTATTTGTACTACAAGTCCTCAGAACGATATCATTCGTGCTGAGTTGGATTTCTGGATCTAGTAAGATCATATCAAAATCACTGTATTATTACCTGCACTGCAATCAGCTCACATGTTCCCATGTTAGTTGGTACTGTTTTATAAATCAGTACTCACTTCCAATCACGTAAGACATTTTGAGAAAAAGTACGGACGTGATTGAAATTAGTTTAAATTCGCATAAGCAGATTCATTCTATTCTCCTAGGTGTAAAAAATTCGCTATTTATACAAACCTTATTTAACTTTCAAACTTTCGCGATTTGAACACAAGTTTGATTACCAATCGGCCGCCCGATTCTACTAAACAAATTGTCTTTAAATTGTAATTGTTGCGATTTTAATTGTTAAATATCTGCCTCAAAATTTATAGTTTTTAATATTTTTTTATACTAAGTTATAATATTAGGTGGTTGTATTTTTCTAGTATAAAAAAATATTTACAACTGTCAATTTTGAGGCAGTTATTTAACAATTAAAATCGTTACAATTACAATTTAAAGACAATTTGTTTAGTAGAATCGGGGCCCAGGACTTTACCCAAAAATTTCGATAAGTCCCGGTAGGTAATTAAAATGTATTTTGAAACTTATCGCGCGCATTTTTTTAGAACAATATACAGGGTTACGCGGAAAGGGTGTACTAAGCCTTAAGGAATTTATAGTGACCATCATTATGAACAACTTTTACTATACGACCAACCCGAAATCGGAAAAAAATATCAGTTGTTCCATACATTTTATCGAGTGTGAATGACCATTTTCTATGGCCTTAAACCCGTAAATCGCGTAAAAATATCAATAGCTCCAAACGTTTCGTTGAGTATCAATTATAATTTTCAGAGTTTTTTTCCCGTGATTTTAAGTTTAATCGCGTAGTGAAAGTTGTTCATAATGATGAGTACAATGACCTCCTTTCGGCTTAGTACCACTGTTCCGTGTTTTGTAGTTTGTTCCGTGTTATTCTTTATTCTTTATTACAAATGCAGTTATGCTCAAATCCAGCTATGAACTCAATTTGATTACAGGTTTGGTCTCATGATCAGAACGCACATCGCTGCGGTAAGCGTTTTGCGGTGTCGCATACTAAATAGGGTGTTTGACTATTTTTTAGGATTCCGTTCCCAAGGGTTGTAACCGTGACCCTATAACTAAGCATAAACTGTCTGTTTTTCTGTGCACTGAGGGTTCCGTACCACCACATAACATTTTAATTCAAACTTTTACAAATTTTTACACCTTAGGTTACATTATTGGAGATTTAGTAACCATCTCTATATTTAAAATATAGTATAACCTATGTCACCCGGCGATAGTGTAGCTTCCCAACAATGAAAGAATTTTTCAAATCGGTTCAGTAGTTTCGGAGCCTATTCAATGCAGCAAACAAACAATCGTCTTTCCTCTTTTATAATATATATACATATGTATATGTATTATATATATATATATATATGTATTACATAGTATAGAAGTATAGATCGATCGTGCGTTTCCTTCTGACGTTTTATAGGGCCCGTGACTTCAGTGATGTTACAAATTGTCGCTCGCCACACGATGCCTCTATTACTTGCCTGTGACGTCATATATGGAAATCCGACATAAACAGTGCGTTTGCACTAAATTCACGTGATCAATGGAATTTTTATTTATTTTGTATGATTCTTAAAATCAGGATATTATTAAGTAGTTTTTATTGTTTTTTTTAAATAATCGTCTTCTAGGTTTACACGAGCATGAAACATAATTTAATACATACAAATACCATACAATAGGTATGAGAAACCGCATGCTTCGACGCAACATTCTCACGTGCGTTGGAACATCTTACTGCGGCGTTGTGCGATCTAATTAAGAGAGATTCAAATCTTTTCAATGTTAAATATCTTAGCAGTTATTTTCATACAAGTACCTCGACAATCGATTTCATCTTCGCCATTTTCACACTCAGGGTTACCATCACACCGGGTCGCACATTGCACCGAACCAGAGTCACATGTGAAGGTTCCCGCAGGGCATCTGATTTCACCTGCAAAGCATACAATAACGTGAAACACCACAGCAACATTTCAATTCTCCAAACACAAACTCCCATTATAAGCAAAATCTTCCAAAAAAGATATCTGCAATAGAACTCCGAAAGTAAAAGAGACACAGTAAATCATGGTTACACAATTAAACAGATTAGCAGACCAAATAGCTAAACAACGAGGAAAGAAAATCAAAGTCACAAGTATATAAATTTAAAATTTAGACGCATGCGTAAATTTCATGCTCGTGCATATATTTACACTAGTACAGTAGATAACAATGACAATATAACCACTTGACTTCTCATCCTTTACCCCGCATAAGCCCAAAGTTCTAACATGTCAACCTAAACAATTTCGAGCAATGCCAATCCTAGGCGCGAATTGAATGAATGACTTTTGATTCTCCAATCACAAGCGTCGAGTCGCGTCGAGTCTCCAATCACAAGCTGTCCCCGGCAACCGACAATGTATCATTTTGCAAAAAAGAATTCTGTATATATGCGCAATCAAGTGGTTATATTATCTTTGGTAAATAACCTATTCGATCGATGGTATAAAATGCAGATATTGCCATTTGCTTTCACTCAAATAATCGCTAATGCAATTCCTTCTTTTTGAGGGTTGATGAAGGATCCATCCTCCAACCGCAAATACTTACAATCATTTCTATGGCTCCAGAAGTCAGAGCCGTTAAAAATTTATTTTGTTTTTTTGTACTGGTGTTAGTTACATAAGCGTTTATGCTAGTGTGAAGCTCACTTACCACAGTTGGTCTCGTCTTCACCGTGCGCGCAATCTTTGTGTCCGTTGCATCTAAGTGCTATATTAATACAAGACCCTTCGCGGCAACGGAATTGACCTCTCTTACAGGGACATAAGCTTTCGTCTGACTTGTCGTAGCATTCTGCGGTTCCATTGCAGCGTGATTCGGCTTGCACGCACTGTCCGCTCGTGCATTTAAACTCATAAGCCATGCATTCTTTGCCTGCCGTAATAATGCACCATAACCATAAATACATATGGGTGCACCAGAAGGGGATCTTATATTCAATTCAAACGCTTTATTTCAAATTATTAGTTGTTAAATAAATTCCCCTGCTAGTGCTCGATATAAAATATATTTTTGAGTGTAAGCATTCAAAAAAGTTCAGAATGTCAAGATTATTTGGAGCCAAAAGTAATTCTTTATAATTTTAAATAATACGAAAAAAATCTTAACATTTTGTATGTCATGTGACTAGTTTTTAGTATCTTTTTACATCAAGTCACATATGACTATTCGATTAATTATGTTGTGCAGTGTGCACTGTGCAATGCGATATGCCTATTTTATATAAATAAAGCAGCTTAAAAAATTACTTTAAGATGAATTCATGCTCAGGCAAAATACGAAAAAGGAGGTTCACTACGTAACCATCACCTCCAGGGGTATTTCAAATATAATTATCAATTGAAAAAATTACAAAATTACAAAACAAATATTCATGGAAAGTAATTTGGAAAAAAGTCAAACCATAGGTGCACCACAGTTCATCGGAACCATCCTGACAATGACGTATTCTGTCACAACGTTTGGTTTTGGGGATGCAGTGTCCATTATTGCATTTGAAGTCCTGATCACCACATGCTGTCCGATAAAAAGTAATCAGTTAACAACAGTAATAATGAAAATGATAAATGTAAAGAGCCATGTCAGAAAGAAGAAGATTGAAAAACCAACTGAAGTAACGAATAACAGATGAAGAACAGAAAACTAATGGTTTAACCGTAACCGTGAACGAAAATAAACCAATACCAGAGTAAGTCTGATGAAGAACGAATAACAGTGAAGATATCACGAGGTGAAGAAAGAAAAAGATTGAAACGACAAAATTCAAAATTCTCTGATGCAGTGGCTGAAAATGAAAACTCAATCACTACAACAGAGAATAATCTGTTGAATACCACGAGAACGGATAATAGGAAACGAGAAAAATGAAGCAAAACCAAAAAAGACCCTTAGTGATTCAACACTTACGACAATTTTGTTCGTCTGAATAATCTCCAGTGGGGCAATCATAACGTCGATTACATCTTAGACTCTCTGGAATTATCTTGCCAGACCTGCACTTGAAATGTCCTTTCGCTGGAAGTACATGCAAAACCGGTAAAAAACCATGATGAAGACAGAACTGATTAAGAACATTCTCCTGAATATATGAACGATGCAATATTTCAATGGCGGTAGAAACGTGAAGAAAGGAAGTGAGCATTCTATGAAACTGAATATTTGCATATAACAATGTGAGCATGCAATTCTTACCAACGCAGTGTCTTTCGTCAGACCTATCAGTAGGGCAGTCCACCCGACCATTACACCGTTTGCTTCTTTGTATGCAGTTACCTTGGTCGCACTGCCACTGATCTGAGCCGCATGCTTTTGAAATTAAAGGAGTTAGTATTGTGCTACTAATTTAATAGAAGTTGTTAGATTTTGGAAGCCATGGCTGTAGTTTTTTCCAATGTTCATGGGTGGTACTAAAATATCTATTGAGATAGTACCAATGTATTTACAATATAGATATATACTTAAAGTTCTCATCATCATAAAGTTTTCAGTAATATTACCAGTGATATGTCATGAATATTGAATTTTAAACTAAACCTTATTACTTAGATACTTACGACACCCTGCCTCATCATTGCCATCTATACGGCAATCCTTAAAGCCATCACATCGAAGCATCATCGATATGCAAGTGTTGTCCCCACAGCGGAACCTGCCTGAGTCTTTACACACGTAACGGCCAGTCCAGTCAAGGATTCGCGATACTTACCGTTGCAATCCAAAGACGAAGCATGAGCAAGAAAGGACTCGATCAGTTGTCTATTAAGTTCCATTGAATTTGTAGCGGAAATAGATCATTACGTCACTACAATATATTATATACATAAGCTGTCTTCGGAAATATCTCATTCTTCGTTAGTTTCAATTTTTTTGTAGATAGATCCACTTTTTTATTTATTACAGGCTAATTGACTATACACTTGGCCACTGCCTACACAGAAAAGGTGTGGTTGAAGGTAAAAACTACTGAATAGTCAAAGCCCTAGTGTTTTTTTTAACGTAATGAGTCTATTTGTCCTTTCAGTTTCTTCAAATATTTTTTCTCTTAAGCTTACCACAATCCAATTCATCAGTTCCGTCTCGGCAGTTGGGAACTCCATCGCAACGCTTCCGCGCTTCGATGCATGCGCCGTCGTTGACACAGTGAAACTCGTCGGCCCCGCAAGCTGAATTTAGATGAACATGACCATTCCAATACAAGCTTGATTCAAAACGCATCCAAAAAGATCTGGGAAGCTAGAAACCCTCTAAAATAAACTGATGGGTTACGTACATCATATTGTTTGTTTAATGAATTTTGAATTGATAGAATTATGACAAATGATGTTCATCGCCATACTTTATAAATCATCCCACCCAACTTCATGCATTGCGATGATTTTATGTCAAACTAAGTGTAAGATTGCACATTTGGATGCTTTTTGAGTTGCTGTTTTATAATAATCATGCGTACCTTTATAGACTACCCAAACAGAAATTTCAACCAAAATAAAGTAAATATTGACCGTCACCTCATAAATAATTCCTTTAACCAAAATAAATACCCATCCAGTCCCCGCATTCTGAAGTGATCATCATAGCACTGACTGACCATAACTTTTACTCTACCTGGGTGCACTTGCAGTGCCACCATATAGTGACTGCAATTTAGCGAACACCAACAGTTTTTTTAAACGTCGTAACATAGCGTTGCGGCCATGTCTATACAAAAAGTTTTAGTGGCTTAATAGCGGCACTGCTATAGAACACATGAGTTTCTCGATCTCTGCTCACGATTTTTTTCTGATATTAGCTATCTTATTCCAATCATATAAACTAATATTTACCGCAATCGCGTTCATCTTCTCCATTGGCACAGTCGACAATGTGGTTGCATTTCCTCCAAGACTCTATGCACATATCATTGTCGCAGCGGAAGTCCTCCGCGCCACAAGACTCTGTGAACAAGAGAACAATAAATTATGTAAGCAAAATACAACCAGTCACGAAATCTCGAAACTACTCAAAATACTAGAACGAAGCTAAAATTTGCCAGGCTGATTCCTTCTGGGGCGTAGACGACAGGGACTAATTAAGATGTTCAAAAGGCGAGTTCCTTTTAAAAGTTTGAAGGCATTCGAAGCCGCGTGCACCAGCTAGTTTATTAGTTAAGATTATGACAAGCCTGGCGCACTCCACACTTTAGGTAAGAAGCTACAAGTAGTTGACTTGTCGGAACTCGCCGTAGACAGAGACAACTCGACAAGAGTTACGCGATAGACAAAGAGGGAACTTTTGGTTAATATAGCTGTAGATATTTAGCGCTCGCACGTCCTGAATTGCACTTTATTGTGTAGTAGCAAGAGCCGCTACATAATTAAATGATTTTGTGAAGTGAATCTTCTGTACTTGTGTGGTTTTCATCTAAGTACTAAAGTACTAAGGTTTAAACAGCGTCATATATAATAGCATTTTTTTTGTTCAATAATAGGCTTGCCTTTGACCACAATCATGCTTGATGTTAAGCGATGATGCGGTCTACGTTGGAGGACGCTTGCCTAGAAGAAACCGATTCACTCGTGATTTGAAGACACCCAGATTGTAACCTTCGGGAAACATCCATTCAGGCAGCGCATTCCACAGACTAGCAGTTCGCACAATAAATGTGGAATCAAAGCGCTTCGTACGGGTTTTCGGAATATCAACCATAAAGCCGTGACGATTTACGACACTAAAAAGCTGTATTACAAAATGCAGCGTTACATTTTAGGTTCCAGGTTTTTCGGGCATGAAACGAAAAAATTAAAGCCGTAATTGTCATGACGAATATAAAACAAGTAAACCATCACCACCCACCCACACACACACAAACACCACACACACACGTTCACAGACACACATACACATACACACACACACACACACACACAAACACACACACACACACACACACACACCCCATTTATCTGATTATTAAATTATTGTGTATACCAAACATTATATTCCAAATTATTTAACTATTTTTGTTCACCTCACATTTAGTACTTTCATATTCCGTAAGTTTTTGTCTTATAATATTTAATCGTGACTAATATAATATTATGTATATTGTCCGGCGGAGGGTATTGTTACGCCATAACACAGGTTAATTCCTAGCTTGGCCAACAAGGCTCCTCATCATGGATTATTTATTTAAGGAACAAACTATTGTAAAAATTTTATGATCGACAACGTTTGTAAGCACCAAATATATATTTTCATTTCATTTTCATTTTTTAATTTAATTTCATACATATTATAACATTAAAATTGTTTAAAGATCAACTTTTTAGGACCTGCGGTACTGTGATCATAAAGTCAGAGCAAACAGATTGCCAATCTTAGTAAAAACAAAATGAGCCACGAGACTATCACAAGCAGATGCTATAAAATATTTTTGCGTATTTTGTGCCAACAACCAAACCCTTCCCCAGAAAGCTTTTAATACAATATTATTACCCATGCACGACGTCAGGCAAATCTAATTAGGGGCTCGAAGCTACTTGTACTAAACGGTGAAGCGGCCGGGAACAATTCAGGGGCACAAACACCTGTTTTACGCAGCCTTCCTTGAACTTCTCTATTCTAGACGTGCTACCATCTTCCACCACACTGTTAGATCGGATGAGCCTAAGGTCAAACGCTTGGTTAGACAGTTATAAAAAAATACTAGATTAAAGTGGGCATATTCGAAGTGAAACATAAAGGCTGTTGCATACTTAAGGATATATATCTTACCATCAAAATTAACAACTTGTAGAACACATTTGCCAAATTCGAGAAAAATAATTGTGTACTCATACTTAATTTTAATGGCCAATTTCCAGATCCATTTTGTACGAGGCATAGAGATATAATTTCTATAGAGGTACAATATCTCAGTAAAAACAGTAAAAAAACGTCAGAGCGTCATTGTATCAATTATATTATAGTTCACAATGCCACAATTACTCAAATTTAGACGTTATGTCGCTTGTATAGTGTCAAACGTTAGTCTTCCGCTATGTTATCATAGCTCTGGCATCGTGCAGCGTTTTAGTCGGATCGTGGTTACCTTGTAACTAACCAAAACTCGGCGCACGCTACGAATTGCGCCGAGTTTTGGTTTTGGTCGTTTTGGCACGATTGTATCTCTATAATGTTTTGTATCTCGATAGTAAGAGGACATCATTTTTGACGACTTCTTAAAAAATGGCCGTGAAATTCAAACATTTCACGACCAACTGGATTCGTAGTTTCGTACTTGTGCCATCGGATATATCATATACCGCCCCGAGTGCTCTATACACTAAGTTACGGTCTGTCGGCCTCTAAAATTATGCGGGTCATCATCATCATCATCATTCATTCCCCTCCGGTCAAGTTTGTCATAATTATATTAAAATCTTTGATCATAATATAGTTTGGATTTGCCTTAAACTCGAGCTAGTAAAAAGTCTGCCAACGTTAAGGCGAAATGGTAGAGAACCGTACACTTGTTTGACGGTAATGTGTCGTGCGCGCTTTTAAATATTTTCAATATTTATTTTTCTTTAATTTCTACAAATAATCTTACGCTTTTACAAAAAACTGCGACGACTAAAGTATTTGAATGATTGTTAGGACAAGACACAATTTTTTTTATTAAAAATATATTCTATAGAATCAGACTGAAGTTGATTCAATCCATTGAAGGGAACGTAAAAACGGGTGTTTTTTTAGGAAAGTTTACGATTTATTTCTATCAAGCCAAATTTTTTTAATCGTGTATCGGTGAACACATCCGAATAAAATATTTCAAGAACATTTATTACACATAAAGAAATAATGTCAATTAATCGATTTTAAAGGTCTACTTTTGAATATTCGTGATGACGAATCGTCAAATTTGAAGCATATTTCGTCTTAAGGGGCGAGGTAAGCACGTATTGCACACATATTCTTACTAGCTCTACAAACGCACACTTCTATATTGAGCGGCACACAACTGCAAACGAGATGATCAAAATGTCATCAAATGGACGACCGAGGGGGCTATAAAGGGTAACTGTAGGTATAAACACTTCCATTAATTTTTTCTGAGATTAAAATTGAAGCATCTAGATCTCAATGGTTACCACCTCTTTAATCAAATTGTTTCTGCTTTGTGTCACTTGCATTAAATTGCATAGTAAACCTTGGCATAGTATTTGTGGAACCTAGGGCTTGGGCGTTTAAGAACACGACTAAATACTATTGAATTATTCAAAAGCTGTTTGAGTTTATCATGATTTGAGTCACGAAATACTATACGTTATCTTACCTTCCTCAGAATCTGAACTAAGACAGACAAACAAGGAAAATATGCATTAGTACTTCGCCCAAAATAAAATGAATGGACAGGCGCCCAGTAGAAGCGCATTTTTGAAGATAACAAAATGAGCGCCAGCTCTCATTTCGTTTCAGTCGGTCTCTAGCCGTAGGAAGTGCAACACGTGTCTATTGTTACGTGATAACGAAACATCTGACAAAATTATGCATTCATATGCTTTCCCGACCCAAATGGTTAGGGCCCGTCCATTAATTTTATTTTGGTCGAAGCATTAGTACGATTATCGTTCGTGTTCAAAATGTCTCAATTTTTAAATTTTTTTTCACTATGCTGCTTAACGCTAAAACTGTAAGTACGACTCAGTTTTGATGCATAGAAAGGGGTGAGAAGGTCTTCAGCTGAGTGATTTCGACTAAAGGCATCAAGCCTAATTTAGGCCAGATGCGTTTGCACTCGGGAGCCACACCACTTCACCATATTATTGTGAAGTGGTGAGCCTTCCTATAGTTTGTCTGATCTGAGGTAACTATAGTAGGCATAAGTATAAATAAGCGTTTGGGTAGAAGCTTGGGTCTTTGTGTAGGTATCTGTTGCTATTTTTGTCAAAAATTACTGAACGTATTTCAATGGGGCTATATAATTTGAATAATTATTTTATCATGAAGGATTTTGGTACTCATTTGACACAAAATATAAAAAGTTTTTAGTTATTATATCTCTATAAACATAGTATAAATACATGTATATAAATACATAGTATAAATTAAAGTAGAATTCCGCGTCTGTCTGTCTGTATAACCGCTAACTCCTCCTAAACCACGCAACGGATTTTGTTGCAGTTTTCACCATCAGTTAGATAAATTTTCACGGAAGGTATATATATAACTTGCGACCCACTCCAGCTGCGCACGTAAATTACACCCGTGCGAAGCCGGGCGGATCACTAGTATTATATATAATATATATATAATAGATTTACGTTTGGCCATCAACTCGCTTAATGGTAAGGGACGATATGGCCGAGGATGGAACACTTTGATTTAGAATAAAATCTATTCACTCAAGCCTTGAATATGTCTAGATTGTATTTCTCAGGGAACATAGTCATAGACATAATTTATTTGTGGCAAAAACATATATTAACACAATATACATGGAAAAAATAAATTAAATTAAAAACTAAATAAGAACTTAACAGAACAAGGAGGACGGCAGGGAATTCCATTCCTGGCAGTACGTATCATAAACGAGGACCCAAATCCTTGTATACGAATTTCCACGGGGAAGGTAATGTTCAGTCCTTCTACTTGTCCTTTTTGTCTAAATTTATTTTGTGAAAGTTACGACTTGTCATGCTTAGAAACTTGAAGAATCCGCTAACAGCTTGATGCTCCGCGTATTAGTGGCGATAAGTAAACTCCGGCGAGGGCAAGTCAGTGCCTGGTGCAGGCCGCTACTTATTATGGGGCTTAATTTATTTGCCAATTCTGCGACGTCTGGGACCTATTACGTTATTACCAAGGATCTACGAAGGCGTAAATGTGGTATTTTAATAATAATAAAATAAAAAAATCACTAATTTGTAATTTCGGTTACTTGGATGACATACCAGTTCCCGAGTTTTGCAGTTATTTTGATTTAAAAGCAAAACTATTAAACCGATTTTGATGAAATTTCTATAGAAAAAATCTGAAAGTCTATTGTCCTTTGAATTAAAAAATAAAATATTTTCCAAATCGATTCATAAATGGCGGAGTTCTGAAATACCTTACAAACACAAAAATTATTGAGAACTCCCTCCGTTTTTAAGTCGGTTTGAAATTAAGCAGCATTTGGAAGTTTTTGGTTGAACCTAGTGTCGATTCTGTTGTACCATGATCGAAATGAAAAAAAAAACCCTTATTTAAACTCCTACCCCTTTATTAATAAACGTGGAGTAATCTTGGAATAGTTAAGCAGTGTTTTGTCTTCTTCTCTCTTTCACATTTTAAACTTGATCGAAAAAGACAAAAGACGGAGTAACTATTCCAAGACTACTCCATGTTTATTAATAAGGGGGCTAGAAAGGAACTATTTATCACTTGACCGATAAATAATAATGTTTAATCCCTTTACTATCATGTAATGTAATACAATCTCCTTCTATTGTTTTTTATTTATTTTAGGTGGCAGAGGATTACTATCCTAGTATATATATATTATATTTCCTGATAAAATACCTATTACGAAACATTGTACACAACTAAAGTGTACGGTTCCCAACAAAGAGAAAGAGAGAGAGAGAGACTAGACAGATCGGAACTCTGTACTCTCTAGTACAGAGTTCCGCTCAGTCTGGTAACCAAAGATCTTGTATATACCCTAAAGGGACCTGGCAAGACATTAAATATTCAATAATTTAATTTTGTTTTCATTGATCGGCTTTACTAATGATCAGATTTTTTTGAAAGACCATAAATATTAGTCTGATACTCTATTGCCGTATCTTGTGACATTTTCCTTTCGTACAGCAAGGGGCCCTCGGTTGTGCTTTTATAAATGCTTACCTAACCTTGATACCGCTTTGCTGTATTTGTTGATGCGGTCTAACCAGTGTAATAAAGGAGACAGCCAATTTCTTTGCAAACTAATATTATTTTTCTGTTAATTTTTTTAGGTTAACGACGGCCACATAGTTCTAAAGTTTTCTACACAGCATGCGACTTAGTAGGATATAAAGCTGTTTTCTTTTGTGCTTTTATTTAGATATCTGTCTTACTTATAAATGAATTATTTAACTGTTCCGTGGAATGTGATAATTCATACTCGACAAAATGTATGGAACAGATATAGACATAGCAAATAAATTTATACGTATTACGACATTAATATCAACAATTAAAACTGAAACAACAATTAACCAAAAACAGAAACTCAATGCACACACATTTTCCAATTTTTAATACTCAAACCAGTCTCCAAGAAACTCTCCAGAATCCCAGGAACAATAAAATCAAAACGCCTACTTACCTTTTTCCCAAATAAACAGGCTGTGTCGCTGGCTTAGTTAAAATTCCGCGGTCGCTCAGACGGCCTAGTCAGAGTACGTGATAAACTTATCACTGTATTCCAAATAGGTGTTATGGGCAAGTTTAGACTTCGTGCATACTGAGCCTCCGGTAGACTCTCCTTATATATCGCCGCAACGTGTTGGTTTTAAAAAACTCCTCTCCCTTCTGTTCCCGGGAAGTTTTTAACGTCGCAGATTTGCAGAATATCTTATGAGGGACTTTAAGATGTTCGGTTTTGTTTTCCTTGTTTTGTTGTGTATTAATTTTAGCTTTTTTTGCATTAATTTTTATGTTCAGGGCTTTAAGTTCGCACAATTTAGATATGCTAAAATAGTGTTGTTTTTGTTGTATTATCTATTAAGGACAAGCCGTTGAGTGTAATATAATAAAATATCTCGTAATATAATTACTGGGTCGTGTATAAAAAAAAAAATTTGAAGTTATAAAATTATTAAATGTACTTGCATGATATTTCAGCTTCATCAAAAACTTCAAAATCCTTCTATCATTATTATTTTGTTCTTTGTAGTGGCAATGTTTGTGTATTGTGGTTTTCAAGTCGGTTTGTTAAAATATAATTTATTGTGAGTGCAATTAAACAGATTTTTTAAAAGCTATGCCATACGCAATTGCAGTCAATTCATTTTGTAAAAGCTTACTCCGTTTAAAACTTGATTCATCAAAATGCATTCCTAAAGGTAAACCTGTACCCACTATTTGATATCTACACGACAAAATTGTCACGCATTACACGTTCGTTTATGCGAAAACTGAACGTGACGATTTTCTTTCTATAAAATAGACATATTTATTACAATTTCAGCGACGACGTCCCAACAATAGTTTTTACACGGTGACAGCCCTATTGGCGCGGACGTGATCCTCGATGATTTAGGTGTGATTCCGCGCGCGGTTAGAGACCTATGAGGCAGCATTAGTATGTATCTAACTAGCAATGTACGCAATGTACATCTGAGATACGAGTCACTATTTTAATAGTTTACATTTAGGTAAGTAAAGGTAGTTTTAGGGTTCCGTACCCAAAGGGTAAAAACGGGACCCTATTACTAAGCCTACGTTGTCTGTCTGTCCGTCTGTCATACCTTTAAACGGCTGCATTTTTCGAACCGTAACAGATAGCCAGTTGAAATTTTCACAGAATATGTAATGTTACGGCGGATTAACTAAGAAATAATAAAAATAATAATAGTTTAATTTATAATATTTTATTATAGTTAAAGCTTTGTTAACTCTGTGTAAGCGCTAATTTAATAGTAAATCCACAAACTCCGCGGGCTATTTTAACATATACAATTCGTTCCAGTGTCAGATCAGACAAGCATGGAAGATATGGTAAGGTGGCGTCTGAACTGAATCAGGTTTTGATGTCTTTCAAATTCAAATTATTTATTTGTCAGAACATGGTAGTTACACATACATATAAAGTAGCATACATGGTTGTAAGAATGGAGACGTATCTCATGTCCTTGCCTGTTACAGCGTACAAATGTTAGTTTTTTATATATATTTTTATTAGTTTTTGTTAAAGTTTAAAAAACCAAAATTTTGTCTAAATTATGAGTATTGTTAAAATCATATTTTGGTTTAGTTGTATTTTATACCTTAATTACAAAAGAAACATGTTATTTATTACCTATATTAATTATTGTTATTTAATTTTTTCCTAATACCTAGTCTCGATCTTATGCCAATTATTAAGTCTACATTACATGTCAAAAGATTTTTATCATTAAGGAATTCAGAAATTTCATAGTAGCTTTTAGTGCTAATAAAGTTTTAAGTTTATTTTTAAACATTGCAATATTTAAGTCTGTGATAAAATTTTAGGAATTTTAGTATATATTAAAGGAGCCATACAAAATACACTTTTTTGCATGAGTGCAGTTTTTCTTTACTCGAACTCTGCAGACAACCTCGCAGAATTTTTTGCATTCGGTGTGGACTACTATAGTTAGTTCTTTGATGTCGCAGCAAGTTTCTCAGTGTGCGTGAAAAATTAGTAAGTGTGCCGTACAGTTTTTTCGTTAAGCGGTTTAGCGGTATAATGAAATAAACAAGCCAAGTGCGAGTCGGGCTCTCGCACTGAGGGTTCCGTACCAGCACAAAATACAATAATTACTAATTTAAAAATCCGACTTAAAATTAGTAAGATTTGTAGCATTTCGATCCGGTGAAATGATAATGAGGTCATCCATGTAAGGAATTACCGGTTATAACTTGGTAATGAACTAAAATTTGACACCTATACTTACACTTGGCTATGATTTATTATTTGTTGTTATACTTTAGATTGTGTACTGTAATCACGCCAAGTGACGCTTGTGCGTTTTACCGTTTTTAATCGTAGGCTTAGTAATAGGGTCCCGTTTTTACTTTTTGGGTACAGAACCCTAAAAAAGTGGGTGAAACATGGAGGTATTTGAAAACGAGCGATAATTGTACTAAGGCATATCTCCCATGTATGTCTGTACTAAGGTTTCAGTCTTCAAGCGTTCAAAAATATAATAAAAACGTCTCGGAAATTCTAAACAGGCAGGGTAACGACCAGACGTACGTCGGGCCTTAAATACGTAATGTCGACTTCTGAGCATTTAATGAAAACAGGCGATACATATTTGTACATCGTTAGTGACGGACCAAACACAATAGCGATTGATGAAATATGCAAAAGGATTCTCTAATCCGAGCTCGGGGCATATGAGACGGGCCCATGGCTGGCAGTGAGGTTACAAAACGTCAAACATGTTTTGTTTTTCTTCCTTCTTCTTAAGACGATTTTGGTGTTGCACGTCTCATGCATTTGCCAGTGAGTATTAAAATATTTTCAAAGTAAAGTGTAAGTGTAAAACTTATTTGTAAAGTGATGGAAACCTTATTAGAAACGACTATCAAATTTTTAAATAACACTCGAAATAAAACAAGCACAGGAAAATAATAAAATGAGGCCACATGTTTTTTTACGTTGGCGCCAAAGAAACCCGCCAAATAGGTTTCCTTTAACGAAACGAATCCAAAGCTGTTATTTTGTATTGCTTGTCCACATTTCACAAACACTTGTTTAAAGTATAGTACCAACAAAAATCACGGCGAAAAAAAATTTGGCCGGACACCCGCAAGATGTGATACATGACGACATAAGAGCGTAAAAATGTTTTCCGTCATGGCATACGTGTTGGTTTTACTGCCAAGGCACGCCAATAGATATTACACATCAAAAGATGTTTAGAGGTTCACCTCTATCAATTTAGATACTTTCTAGAAATACTGACAACCTAGTTTAAATCTGTCGTTTTGCATGTAACAAATATAGTCGAAGCCCTCACGTTACCTTAATTGTTTTGATTTTAGTAAATTTTTGCTTCGGATTTTTTGGATATTTACAGATGAACCTAATATTTCCAGTTTTAAATATCTTTGGTCCGCTACTGGCGTGTATTTGACCGGTACTGCAATTTCGAAATATCTCGAGTTCTCAAGCATATAAACGAAAATTGCTTTGTACTATTTGAAATATTAATCTAAACATAATGGCTCAACCGATTTTTTATATCTGAATCATTTTTTTTTTTTTGTATGTATACCGCCTCGTCTTCTTTCTTTTGCGTTGTAAACAATAACGAAAACAACATTATCAAATCAGCCGTTTCAAAGAAGGATCGCGGATGGTGAATAATATGCATCTTCAAAATAAACCACGACGAGACAAGGTGACCCGTCCTGGCATCTTGGTCTGTAACCTGCATCAAAATGCTAAAAAGGAATTAAGGAACCATATGGTGAGACTTTAGTGTATATCCGTCGGTATATCACAGCCGGTTTTCTCATGAATTATAAAAACAATTTAATCTATGTGTCTTAAGATTAACGTGTGGTCACAAAAGAAGCAGTAAAAATATCGGCCAAGTTCGAGTCAGTCTCGCGCACTGAGGGCTCCGTACCATCACAAAAAGTACAAAAATTAAATACAAAAAGTAGTGCAGTTTGTCGCCAATTCGCACTTGGTCAGTATTTGTGTATACTTTAGAGTGTGTACTATAATTATGTGATATTTATGTATTATAATCATGCCAAGTTTGACGTTTGTACATGCTAGTACAAAAATAAGTTTTTTTTTATTGTTCAACATTGTGCGAAAGGGGCCTTAATAGGCCTAATTAAAAAAACCCTTTAGTTTTTACTTTTTGACTTTATTATTATTTCTAAGTTAATCCGCCGTAGCATTACATATTCTGTGAAAATTTCAACTGGCTAACTATTACGGTTCGAAATATACAGCCAAGAAAAAGTAGGACAGACAGACAGACAGCGTAGGATTAGTAATAGGGTCCCGCTAACTCCCTACGGAACCCTAAAAAAATGTTTCCATCCCGATAGATAAAAAGTTCTAAAAATCACGCGCGTCTCGCTAAATCGGGGCGAGCTTGTAGAGCAGTGAGCCAGTGTCATGCTAATATTAGTGGTGGTTAATCTTTCGTGAACTCTAGCGGGTCATTTAGTTAAAATTAGGATGAGTAAAAATGTTCCCTCACTCCTATTACCATCATAAAGCTAGCATTAGCGCTATAGAAACTTAAGCAGTAGTTTATCTTCTACATTTTCGAGGAAAACGAGTGATAAGTTATATGTCAATAGGTGCCAACCGCCACGAATGCGTCTTGATCAAATTTAACCTTATTGCAAAATTACCTACTTTTTACACGAAAGCTGTGCAACTGCCTTGGATTGTGTATTGTTAACGTCATTGTGTAGGTAGTGATTTATCGCAAATCTACGTATGGTATCGTCAGAAAAAAAATGAGGTGTGAGCTATATGAACAGAATTAATTCGATTTTGAATCGTATAACTCTATGATGATGATCATAGATTGAACAAGAAAATGACAAAGATGAAATTAGTGACGATTTCTGCTCTGTTCATCTCTCTTCATTTAAATTGACTTCAGAATTGTCCATGGAGAAAAATCCAAGGAGCACTTTGTTAACATCAGCTGTCCATGGAGCGATTTCTTTCAATACCGTTATCTCATATCATGGTCCGCTTAAAAACCTAAATATATTTTCATCTTATTATATATGGCGTAGGACGTCCACCCACAAGATGGACAGACGACCTAAAAGAGACCGCAGGGAAACGCTGGATGCAGGCCGCTTCCAACCGGCCCTTTTGGAGATCGATGGGGGAGGCCTATGTCCAGCAGTGAAGAGTTTTTGTATTGTATTGTATTGTCCTACGGCTGAAATGATGATGATGATGATATATGGCTAAGAGCTGGGAGTAAACCAATGTGGACTCCGCGTTTCATCCGCGTGGACATTATATCTCACAAACAATCATGTCGATCCGTTTCTTTGTGCATGAAGGAAGAACAAACTAACACACACGCTTTCGTATTTATAATATAAGTATGTTTGGCGCTGACTGAGTTACTATTTTCTAAACTAACACACAATTTGTGAGGACTAAAAATAAAAAAATTTAAGCTGATATGCTTTCGCTTACAGAAGCAGGTTCACGACTCTTTATGGCAGCCATCGGTGCTTAAAGCCATGAATATTGATGCCACCTCGTAAGATCAGTTGACTCGCGACAGGCTGCTACTCTCCGGCCACTTCAGCCTCTTTGTAGTTTTCGTAGCCTTCTGCCTTTTTATAGAGTTTTTTTTTATCTGGATAATATGTATTGTAATGATTACCTCACTGTATAAATACTTAACTAGCTGATCTAAGTACGCACCTCCCCGCTGTTACTTTTCAGTTACTTACTTACCTACTATTTATACAATGCAGTCGGGTGTTTAATAATTTAACTTAATTGTTAGTGGTTTTTTTTTCTCCGTCCGGAAAAGAAAATATTATCAATGATATGAAATTTTCAATCACTTAAAGTTGGTTTCGAAAATGTGTGATCTATACCTAAACGTAATACGTGACTATAAACCGTCTACTAGTTATACGACTCTTGTCGCTCGCCAAATGTATGAATATATATATATAAAAGGCAATGTATGTATGTATGGACCCCTATGGACTCCGAAACAGCTAGACTAATTTTGAATTTCACTGGCAGATAGCTGATGTTATAAGGAGAAACCCCCATGGGTGAAACTGCGGGTTGCAGCTAGTTTTCTATAATTGTCAAATATCGAGTGAATTGGTTTCTTCTAGGCAACCATGCTCTATCGTAGACTGCATCGGGTGAGGTGGCGGTCAAGAACAAGCCTATAATAAAAAAAAATAGGGGACATATTACAACACAGGACATCTGGGACCAAACGGTCTATTTCTGCACTGATACAGATGCGCCGCGAGAGCAGCCAGAGTTTATTGCGTTGACTGTGATCCGAGAACAATATAATTAGAATTTGGATCACGAGCTGTTGCGTATTCACTTACTTTAGCAACGAGACAAGCATGTCGCTCACCTGATAGTAAGCGTTACACTTACCAATAACGGCTTAGTGCCTCTCAGAAATTAGAACTTCAAATGTTCAAAACTCTGTGGCATTGCACTGCGCATATTATGTGTATATCTTAATTTAACTGCAATTGCCTTTCAATCCAAAATACAGTAATATTATATGCACACAACTGCTTGGTGGTTTAATAACTGGCAAAGGTGTGGTACTTCCTCAGACGGACTCTGCAACAGCCCTATCACTACATTACTATAGAAGTAATTTAAAAATAATTCACGCCCGACAAAATATATGAGAAAGCTGTTTTTTCCGCGAATTTTGATAAGTCGTAGAACAAAAGTTGTTTGTTTTAACATATTGGAGCCGCCCTTAAGAGGAAGCTAACTGATTACCAGTTGCCATGTATGTAAATTAAAATTACTCGACATCCCCCCACATACATACACACATAATTTTTTATATAAATTATGTGGATAGATAAGGCTTTCAACAGCAATACATATATATAACATAGATAACGTATGTTAGTAATTGCAGTGCGAGAACAAAGGGGTGCTGTGCACACGGGAAGCTCGTCAGACGTCGCAGGCGCAGCTTTCATGAGAGGTCATTAGCTTCGGAGTCCGTGCTTCGTACACCCACAACCGAGATTACCAGATGTTAGGATGTATCCTGTCATGAAGGGCAGCTCCCATCTGCAGCTACGCTCTCGCACATTTTCACATGATCTGAGTGTGAATTTCCAAAAAGTGGTTCCATGTTCACTTCAAGATTACGGAAGATTTTTTTTAAAGTAGGTTGTTAGATACAGTAAACTTTTATTTTGAATGAATTTTGAAAATAAATATATATTCATAAAGTAGTACAATCCCCTCGACGAAAGAGTTTAATTGTCGATTTGGCGAATTTGATAATGAAAGTTTAGCTCTAAGCTAATAATTGTGATCCCCACGATGCATACACAAAATATATATACACAAAATATAATTTAAGTCCTGGCTACATGAAAACCTATTTTACGAAATAGCTGACTTCTTCAAATTGTCGGCCCATTAATTTGTTAATTATTGTAATTGAAATTTTTATAAAATCTATTTTAAATTATTATTTTTAAAATTTTTATACAATTTTACAATTATTATAAGAAATGAATTCAATGTAATTATAATAAGACATAATCTACAGTTTATTGACATGTAACATAGGTGTTATTAATAAATATTTGTATTTGTTTGTATTTGTATAATATACCTACTACTAATGAAACACAGGGACCTTACCTGTGCGTCTCTGTTTTAAGTGGTTCTGTTTAGGTAATGCGAAAAGTTGCGCGACCGCAATCCGTATCTCGGCGCGTTAAGGTTCACATTCGCGTGGTTTCATCGCTGTTTCGAGCTTGCTTTAAGAGGTAGCCGTAAGACTCCTGGCTACGCTTAACGACCATAGTTATAACATTATCTATACTAATATTATAAAGAGGAAAAATTTGTATGTGAGTATGTTTGTAACGAATTGGCTCAAAAAGTACTGTACTGATTTTGAAAATTCTTTCACCATTTGAATGCTACATTATCACTGATTAATATAGGCTATATATCTATACCCGCGCGAAGCCGGGGCGGGCCGCTAGTTTTAAGATAAAATATCATATCAATATTTTATAGGCTGAGGCAAGATATTAATAAAAAAGGAGTTTTCATGTTTTTCAATATCCTTCGCCATCCTATAAAATATTAACTCGAAAATTGATATACATTATTAGCAATATTATTATAAAGATTATTCCCAATCAGTCTTCTTAAATGCCTACTCAGTGAATATTTATCTTCAAAAAAGTTGAAATACGCTAGTGAGATCCTTTAGCTGGGGTAGGGGTAGGATGGATTCAGCCTATGCGAAATTACATAGTGAAACTAAAACAACAGGGAATCTCTCTCCCACTTTACAAACTTCACACATCTTTACTACTATTTATCATTTTATAGAACTGAAATGAATAACAGCCGTAACCTATAAAAATGTGAAGGAATTAATTCGGCGGGACACCATCCCGCCCAGTCCCGGGGCCGCGGGACTGTGGGACAAGGGGAAAACACGAAATTATGTTTTGTAACGACGCGACGCGAGGCACCGGCCACCGGGGCAGCCTGATTGTATCCCGCCCAGTGGACATTCCCAGATACACCACTGATCTAGAGAAATTTGAATGAGTTTACTAATTAGTTTATGTAACTGAAACATAATAGTGTGAAACAAACATAAAGTCAATGTAAACATTTAAGCATGTTGTGTGACTAATTACAGACAAAACTCTTTCTTCTTAAGAGCATCTAACTCTGTAAACAAACTGTAAACATACTGGAATTCTTTCCTGACTTTGACTTGTCTTGACTTTGACATCCACGAATTCAATTAGACAAAATATTACTAATTGGTTTGTTGTGTTTCCCAGTCTTATATTTCATTACATGAAAAAATTTGTATATTATGTATAATCTCTATTTGATTTTTACTATTTAAATTGCACTATGAAATGTATTCTAACAAAATATGAATATAGTTGGATAGCCCGTTGATCCAGTTGGTAGTGAACCTGCCTTGACCTAGGTAACCAGAAAACCTGGTAGTGAGCTTGGGGGCGTGGGTTCGATTCCCATCTAGGACAAACATTTGTGTGATGAACATTTGTGTTTGTTCTATATCTGGTTGTTAATATCTATTTAAGTATGTATTTAAAAACTATATATGTATGTATATCAATCTCTGGCAGCCATATCACAAGCTTTGCTTAATTTGGGGTCAGAAACCGTGTGTGGAAAATGTCCCGAATATTTATTTATTTATTTATTATTTAGTTTCTCCATATTCATGTTTATTTTGTTTATTCAATACGCGAGATCTGCTAAATAATGTCAGTAGGTAATCTAATTATTCGATCGTCGCATAACGAGCTATAGAGAGGGCTATGCTCAGGGTTCCTTTACGAGATCGAATCAGAAATGAGGAGATCCCTAGAACAACGAAAGTCATCAACATAGCCCACCGGTTTAGCAAGTAGTAGTGGGCAGGGCACATATCACGCAGAACAGATGGCCGATGGGGCTGAAAGGTGCTGGAATGGAGACCACGGACTAGTAAGCGCAGCGTAAGACGTCCACCCACTAGTTGGACAGACGACCTAAAAGAGACCGCAGGAAAACGCTGGATGCAGGCCACTTCCAACGAGCTATTTTGGAGATCGATGGGGGAGGCCTATGTCCTATGGCTGAAATGATGATGATGATGAGTATATAATAAAAGCAATTCAATAGAAAAAAAAAAAACAACAAAAAGTTGGTCCTACGCATTGTTTTTCCCCACTAACCAAATCCAACTTAGCATAATGTTGTGGTCTCCATTCGAGAATCTTTAATATTATATCCTGAAGGTGAATAAATATATATTCTCTGAAGTGCGCGGGCCAAAATAGATCGATAGGTAACGGTGTCAGAGAATTAGTCACAAACAAGTACGAGTAACTAAAGATTTGAACCAGCCGTGTCGTAACTATGACGGTTACATTAACCGACCAAAATAAACGTGACAATGACTAGTTTACGAGAAACAGGGTCTACAGATGTTTACTCTACTGTAATATTTTTGGGTCGCTTTATGAGCTTGAACTAGATATTAAATGATGTGTACCTACGAGTACTTCTTTTTAACCGACTTCAAAAAAGAAGTGAGTTCTCAATTCATTTTAGGCCTCCGTACCAAAAGGGTAAAACTGGGACCCCATTACTAAGCCTAAATTTTCTGTTCGTCTGTCTGTCTGTATGAATTCAATATGGCGGACGCCCCAAGATACATCATGATACGGGCATCAAATGAAAGGGATTGCTGATTAGAATACGAAATTATGAGATTAAATAGTTTTTTTTAAATTAATCAAGTTTATTACTTATTGGTCTTATTATTATTTCTTAGTAAATCCGCCGCAACATTACATATTCGAAAGATACGTTAAAAGTTCGGACGGACAGACAGCGAAGGCTTAGTAATAGGTAATAGGGTCCCGTTTACATCCTTTGGGTACGGAACCCTAAAAATTGTCATATGTCCGTTCCAGCACACAGAGCTCTTTGGTAACTCGGAGTTGGTTCAACACTAAAATATGATTAACCACGCCCCCGGGGCGATGAGTGCAAACGCAAAACAAGGAATCTGGTGTCGGCCATTACTGAACAATTAACACGTTTTAAATGTACATATTTTTTGAGTAAGCTAGTGAAAACATTTAACAATGGTACAGGTTTCCATTAAAATATACTCTCTGAGGATCTGAATGACCGTGTGTGCAAAATGTCCCAAATATTTATTTATTTATCTCTAAGGACTTGCGTCAAAGTGCCGACAGGTTTCTGGGTTCGCGGTTAACAGAGAGTAGGCTAAGCATCTGCATTATCTTTAGACCTTCAACGGTCTGTGACAACTGCTTTTTAACTGACTTCATAAAGAAGGGGTTTGCTCAATTCAAATGTTTTTATAACTCAGTCCTTCATTTTCTAATTTGGAAAATCCTTTTTGAAATAGAAAGGATTTCTTTTTTAATTTTCAGATTGGTCCCATAGAATGTACATCAAAATCGTTTCAGTAGTTTGGCTTTTTAATCAAAATAACTGGAAATAGATAATAATATTATGTCATCCAAGTAACCGGAATTGCGTATTTTATTATGTGAAGTCGGTTTTTTTAATTAATGATTATTTGTAATAAGCTAAATAGTTCAGGTATTTGAAAGAAAAAAAGAAAGAAAAATATATTTATTCATGACAGAAACAAAAGATACAAAGACATTACGAGTTAAACACAATTAAATAAATAGTTATATTAATTTGTGTTTTGTTAAGTTAATAAAGGGACTTCCCCGTTTAGCAAAGACTGACGATAATGCTATATGTATGTTGATTATTTTAACATTCTACCATGGTAGAATGTTAAAATAATATTGCAACAATGAATCCGTGGCCTTGATGCCAGAACGCCGTCGCATTTTACCCATTGTCTCTTGTAATTTTACTCGTAATACGATACGATCAAAGTCCGAATCAATAATTTTGCTAGCAACTGCAACTGTTTCGTTTTCATACAAACAAAGTTGCGTTTTATGAATTTTTGACTAAAGCAATGATATTATGATTAATAATATTTTTTTGAAAAATTAAAACGAACTGACTTCGTGACTACCTACATTTACAAACTGAAACTAAAAAGTTGAAAATATTGTTTAATATTACGACTGAAATACTTTGTATCCATGGTCATGAAAAATTTAACAAAAACAACAGGGCCCGGTCGCCATGGAGACACTTCTTTGATTTTTTGAATTTCTTTTCTAGGAGCAGTTCCTCTATGTTTGCTGTTCAGTTGACAGCGTCGCTAGTGGACAACAAAGTATGAAATTCACCAAGAAATAACTGTAGTTCCAATTTTGCCCATCTTAACAGCTAAGTTGGTGGCCCTGTACAATGTACCAAAGAGAATATAAATACTACAATGTACATTGAATTAGTTGCTTATTGTCATGTTTTTGTAGATATTTCAAAAAGCGCTGAATCAATATCGATAAAATTTATATGGGACCACCTATGAGATATGACCTACAAACCAAAAAAAGAATCATCAAAAACAATTCTAAATTGGCGGAGTAATCGCGTAGCATACATACAAAAAAAACATACAGTCGAGTTGATAACCTCCTCCTGAAGGCGGTTAAAAATGGAGCACGCAGACTTTGTCTATAATCTTGAAAAACCATTGGTTGTATTTCATAGGAAACA
The DNA here is from genome assembly GCA_914767915.1 of Agriopis aurantiaria. NCBI lineage: Eukaryota > Metazoa > Arthropoda > Insecta > Lepidoptera > Geometridae > Agriopis > Agriopis aurantiaria. The sequence goes on along the minus strand of OU611985.1, from coordinate 2,593,254 downwards.
ATTAACATAGATTGTTCTATTCCTAAGAGTGATTATTATTTTTTATAAAAGGAGCGGCAAACAACATTTGGCACCTGCAACACTAGAGATGTTGACGGTACTCTACCAGACTGGAGAGATAGTTGTAGATAGTCTTTTGAAGCACTTCATATTGAAGCTTGGCGGGAAGACTTTTGGCGGAAGGACATTCCACACTTTGCAGGTCCACGGAAGCGCGAAAAGGAGCGGAAAAATTGGACGGTTTGCAAAAAGTGGGGTGAGCTTCTCGACGGTGTCGGGCCGTGCGGTAGTGGAAGTCCGACGCAGGAATGAATGTCGGAATGAGATCAAAAAGTTCTTCGGAGCATTCCCCGAAAAACAAGCGATAGACGATGCAGGGAGAACCCAAATCCCTTCGGAGGCTGAGGGGTCCAGTTTGTTAGCATAAAAGTAGCGTGAGGGCCATCTCTTTACACGGAAATCAAATAAACACAAAAGAGAAAGAAACAGATTATAAAAGGACATGTGAAAACACTAATACTTACGTTGATAGAATTGACCGTGGACCTCCCATATACACAGCGCTGCAATAACAAGGGGCGCCCAGGCCCCTATGTGGTACTTCATATTGACAGCAAGTGAGCATTCATTTATTCCGGTGTTGTTTGCTCCTGCCGATCACTGCACAAAGTTTACGTTACCAACACGTACTATTGGCGTACTTTTTGAACAATTCCACACAACAACGACGTGTCAAAGGGGTTTTTTGACTGAAATTGCAGGTAACGTGTGTTTTATTTTTCAGTTGAATTGGCTACGGTTTGTTTGTGCTGTCGTAATCGCAATATTGAATTCACCTATTCCACAGCTTTTTTTCTACCCACGACGGGACAGAGAAGGCTTTTGTGATAAGAGATTGTGTGTTAGTATGTACTTACGAGTAATATGTTTGTAAATTCTGAGTCACTCAAATCTGATTTGATTTGTAGATATTGTTTGAAGTGATAAGCCTGGATTAGAACGCTCTTGGAATTCTCTTCATGAGAACGATGTAATATATAATTATCTTTTGTAACTATTTCTCTTCTTTATATTTAAAAACGATGGAATTTCTAGCAAATAATTATATAAATAATCAAGAACCAACAAACTTAATTTAAAAGTAGTAAAAAATTTACGTTTTTAATCAGGACCATACTTCCATTTGACAGTTTATAAGAATTCGCCAAAAGTAAATTTTTCGTGTTGGGAGTGATAAAGTTTTGACGACTCCTATCACAGCGCGCAAATGGATCGTAGTTGGTATTTCCAAGTTTATAGTGATAAGCAGTTCAAGGATCAGAAGTCCTGCTTACCAGTCATGTGAATTGTGCATAAATTTACGAAACTGTCGTGATTGCAGACAATCATAAATAATTTATGAAATGAGATGGTCGAATTAGACACATACATTGTGACAAAATAGATTAACTATTGTTAAGATATTAAGTGAAAGGATTGGCAGCTGTATCGTTATATTTGATTACTAATGTCCGCGGATGCCCAAAGGGTTTGTAGCGGCTTATTATTGTACTAAGTACTAGAATTGGACGAAGTAAGTTTTTTTTTTTATAATAATATTGTTTATATAAGTTTATTTACATCGTTATACAAAGTATACTGGAGAAGTTTGACTTGTAACTATGAAGTTATTATTAAAGAATTGTATTGTATTGTAAATAAATATCTCGAAAGTATTTTTTACGTTTGAAGTGTTGACATACTGTAGGATTTCCTATTCAAATGTTATAGACAGTTCATTACCGACAGGATTGGAACCTGCACCATCCAGGAGTACATCCCGAACTAGCGCTCTATCCGCTTAGCTACGGCTGCTTTCTTGTCGGCCTCCAAATTCGTAAGCTGTCTTTGCAACCAATCTATGCCAAGCTATTGTCTATGACATTTAAAAGAACAATATTTTATATAAAAAAAAGCGACAGACATGGCTGAGTGGTGGGTATAATTTACTATGAAAAACACGCGTCTCGAGTGGCGCGGTCCATGAATATTATCGGCGGACCAGTCCTTGTAATTGGTAGAGTAAAATAGTGGTAAGTGGTCCGCCATAAAAAAAGGTTTAGAAACACTGTTCTATCCGCATGTTGTCATTATCGGTCGTTCATCTTTGTCGATTGAACACGGCTGCCTACGGTCGCTGAACGCATCTGTCATGTTGACAGCTGTCATTATTTTTCAAACTTGTGTTTTTGCTATATGCCGTGCCGTCAGGTGGGATGCTCCCTGATTACGCACGCTATGAACATAGCGTGCGTAATCAGCGATACACCGATTCACTCGTGATAGAACTATCACGAGTGAATCGGTTTCTTCTAGGCAAGCGTGCTCCACCGTAGACCGCATCATCGCTTAACATCAGGCGAGTTGGCGGTCTAATGTAAGCCTATTATTGAAAAAATAAAGTACAAAGAAAAAAATATATTTGTTTTTTTACCGAACGCTTTATTCCTAGTTTATAGGTAAAATAAGGTGCCAAAATTATTTCACAGTTGAGTAAAATTGACAAATGGATCTTGACTTTATCTTGCAACCCAAAAACATCAGCGGTCACTTTGTGACCTTCACTTTCATTGTAACTCTATATTACCCATCTGGGGTTCGATTTTTGAACCGCTCGTATGATATTTCGCACGAAAAAGAAACACGTTAATTGGTTCACAGGGACGGTGTAATCGATGTACATACATAAAAAAAGGTCAAATTGAGAACCTTCGTCCTTTTTTGAAGTCGGTTAATGACAGATTTTTGAACGAAATTCCAAACCAAGTCACTTTTTTTTTTATAACCATAACGCAAAGAGTGGTTTGAACCATTCGAATTTGCTTTCAATCAATAGCATTTTTATCATTTCGAATAATATTTACGTGCGAAATATCATACGAGCGAATCACAAATCTAGCACCTCAGAAAGCGCTGAATTGAAGGTTACCTATGTTTGTTGATTTATATTTGAATTGACACCTACAAAGCCATTACAAACGTGAGAAGCCAGCTTCTAACAAATGTCTCCCGAAACGTTGTACAAATCTGTCAATCTCGATTCACTAAAGGTAATAAATCAACCTGATGTTTATGTCATGTCCACGCTCGTAATCTTAAAAGGCGTCTTCAAGTTTCCGATTTCAATTAGATATTCATTCGTAAAGTTAGTGGGTAAGATTTCGTAACTGCGTCCATCACAGAATAAAAACAAGTTTTATTTATATTACACGGGAATTGCTCACGTAAGATTAAGCCGGTTACTCCGACTATAGTTTCAACCGCATTAGGCGGTCTTTTTCAAGGTGAATGCAACTATAATCGGAGTAACCGGCTTAATCTTACGTGAGTAAGTCCCGTGTAATATAAATAAAATGTGTGATAACCACGTCAGTTTCTATAATAAAAAACAAGTTTCTTTTTTACAGTACATTACCGCAGCGGCCGGCAACAGAAGCTTTTATGGACGAACGTGCGTAGCTGAGGCCAACACACGTGAGTCCAAAATACTCAGTAGCCACCAAGGCTTGTATAGTATATTTCTCAAATTATTCATGTAAAAATATACATATCTACATGCCATACAGGTTTTAAACTTCACACAAACATTTTGAAAGGGCCAGTTTGTGTAAAGTTGTAATGTGAGGCAAGCAGTAAATCACCTGTATATTTTTTGTCTGTAAGTTCTAACATAAACTCTGTGTATTTGCCTCTTTTTAGTGGAAAAACATAATCAAAGTTCTTTGCAGATCGTAATGGTACGCACTCAGCGTTAACGGTTATAATCTCTTTGGTACGCATGTACAAGATCATCAAGAGTCAAAAATTTACCACCAATTACATTAGAAACGGTCGAGGCCTTAAGTCCGATTTTGGAAGAGTGTTCTTCAATAAATAGACATTTATGTATATAACTGTGAGAAGAAAAATGTGTAACTTTACAACGGTATATTTGTCGAATCATATTTTGATAAGTCACATGGAGGACAGCATTTTTTATTAGCCGACTTCGAAAAAGGAGCAAGGTTCTCAATATGGCTCGTATTTATAAAATGAAATAATTCTGTTATTTATGATTCAAATTGTTGATTCTAAAACACTATCATACTTTATTAGCAACACCTTACATATCTCAAAATTAACAATGAATGAATTATTATTAATTATTTTACATTCGCTTTACATGTTCTTGAACCCTAACCACGGACCGGTAAGCGCAGCGTAGGACGTCCACCCCACAAGATGGACAGATGACCTAAAAAAGACCGCAGGGAAACGCAGGCCGCTTCCAACCAGCTCTTTTAGAGATCGATGGGGGAGGCATAATATGTCCAGCAGTGGACGTCCTACGGCTGAAATGATGATGACCTTACTTAAAACTATACTCCTCAGAATAATATTCAGTCCTTATAATCCGTATATCGTCGTTTTGAGCTGTCAAAAATACTCCGTCAAGAATTCGGAGAAGGATAATATTTTTTTGATGTTTTATTGTGTTTTCTTCCAGAGTAGGTGATATATAAATCTGTATGCACAGAATATCACTGCAATGCCACGTTGCCAATAATTGTCATACAATGCATTACCAATTATTGGCCTATATTAATACTACCTAATAATTATGAACGCCGGTAAAATGTTGTATAAAATCAAGGAAGTGAATAATTAGGCCTAGATTTGATTGACATACAACTTTTTTCCCGGAAAACAGTCGTCATAGTAGCCAGATAGATGTTGTCATACTCAGTCAAGGTTGATAACAGTTATCAACGTTATCAGTGGTTATCTGATAACATGCCATTTCTATGACACAATGTTGAGCTCTGATTTTTCTTGCTCTTTCGTACATAACTAGCTAGTCTGACGCAACGGCAGCTATAGTAGAACGAACGTATTTTGTCTCTAGAAAACTCTGTGAGAAAACTAAACACTGAATGTAGCCAGTTAAATATTTTTGACACTGTTTTTTTTAGAACATAGACAAAAATATTGCCATTAGAATTTTATTCCATGGGGCAAAATTTACCGGTTGCTATTACTATAATATTAAATCAGTTTCATTATGCGAGATAGAATTCAAATTCACCAAATTTTATTTGTAATTCCAAAAAATTATTACATTGGAATTTAATCTGCAAAGCTGTAACTTTGCACGATTTGAACACACATGTTTTTACAGAATTAAAACTATTTAGGTTAGAAATAGCGAATAGCGAGAGACCGGGGAGAGTGACATAAACAAAAGGAGGCCTATACCCAGCGAGTCACTCAGGGCTGATGATGATGAGGTTAGAAATAATTTCCGTACATCTTTTAAATCTGTCTTTAGAGTTATTATAATAAACTTTTTCAACGTATCACGTGAGTAGTTCTTTAGTAATCTCACACAGTAATATTATCAAAGCAAAACGTAATATTATGTAAAATGAAGGATTGAATAAGTATGACATTAACACAAAAACCGCCCCTTCCGTTGCAGCACAGTGCGCGAACATGCAAACCATTTCACATGTATTTATGCACGTCATTGCTAAAATAGAAATACAGTTTATTTTCACCTATCACACTAATGTTAATGTAGCTTTATCTTTTTGTTCTCTTTCTCTAGATCCATCTCTTTTTATGTTCCTCTTTCTTTCTTTATATCTCTGTGTATCTATGCCTAGATACTGTTTGTTACGTTTTCACAACTGAGCATATGACACCGTTAGTAATAAAATACTTTTCATTCCGCGATTATGCAAGGAAACAGAAATATTGCCAGTAAACTTACAAGGTGCAACTCGTACACGTTTTGAAAGTAAGAAAAAAAAATTACTACTTGTTGAAAAATATGTAAAAACCGACCTCAAAAACGAGATTTACTGTTTGATCCGAATTTAATTATTTTCAAGCGTATTAGTTAATTTTAAAAAGCTACTAATGTTTACGCAATAGGATTTTGAAGAAGTCAGCTTTCTTACGATGTCATTTGTATATAATAAGAATGAGAAGTAGCATAATATAATATGTTAGGTTAGGTTTAGGTTATAATATGTTATGGAGTATTGTGTATCTATCTACGGCATTATAGGAATGAAGGGTATTTATTTCATACCCACAGAATTCTCTACCCACAGAGAAGAAAACGTTTTTTGTTCTCTTCTGTGGCTCTACCCGTCCAGTAGGTGGCCGTCGGTGGTCAGCGATGGTGTTATATTTTATTTTTATACCATGTGAAGCCCTTGAGCCAACATCTGGTTTTGACGCCGACGCCACGTCACGTCATTCGCAGAAATGTGTACAGAGAATTATAATAAAACTAACGGTTTCGTGGCCCTATTGGCATCATTACCAGATTCAAAAGGCCCATGAAAACAACGGCTATCAATAGCAAAAACGTCAAAACGTCAGCATGGATTAAGTTACTCAATGAAAATGGGCCTTTGTTTCAGTTGGGATATGTTATATTATTTTATAGTTTATTAAAGATAAAGATAATTTATTTGCACAAAACACGAGTAAATCATACACACATTTAAAACGCATGCACAATAGGTGGTTTAAAATATTTGTCACTTTGTATCATGTTTTGCCTAGTTTATATAGGCGTACAAATCTAGAGAGATGGTATAAAATACCGTTAATATTATTTATATAAAAAAGTATTAATGCAATTAACTGTCGAAACAATTTCAAAAGTTTAGATATAATGTTATTAATTATTTGCTAATCTATTGTTCTTGGTTATTTGTAACATGTAGGATGTAGTTTTAGGTGCTTTGTTATTCCATTATACGTAGTACTTTTGGACATAACAAAGTCAGATCTCTATCATTTTCTTTCTACGGACGGATTTGAGAGTTTTGTTAAATACTTCAAAGGGAATCTTCTACGCACTGGTAAAATATAGTCACACAGCGTTTTATCTTAAATAATTGGTGGGAAATTGAAAATTATCTAGGTAGCAACGTTGAATGTTAAACTACAACAACGTTACCTGTTATTCCACATAAAACTATTCAAAACGATGCTATTTAAAAATGCCGTGTATAACACACGTCAACATCATCAGCCAGAAGACGTCCACTGCTGAACATAAGCCTCCCCCTTTAACCTCCACACTGAACGACAGCCTGCCTTTTGCGTCCACTGGATGCCAGCGACTCTCACAATGTCGTCGGTCCATCTAGTGGAAGGCCTTGCTACGCTGCGTCTTCCGGTTAGTATGTTTTATAATAATTAATAATTAAAAAAACTCCCTATTTTGACCCGATCAGGACCCGCTCGAATAAAACCATTGTAGTTATTTGCTATGCCAAGTTAGTAGGCGCTCAAGCAAAATTATTCATATCATAGGAGCTGGTTTAAAAACTACTAAATCAAAACTAGTGTTTTTTTAGAACCACCCCGAAAGTAATCTCTACATAATTAAAAAATAAACACGTAAATTGGTTCACAGGTGTCGGCGTAATCGATGTACATACATAAAAAAGTACGGATCTAATTGAGAACCTTCCTCCTTTTTTGAAGTTGTTTAATAACAAATGTCACTGACGTGAACGCTCTTCGTTATCTATACGAAACTGACGTGGTTTTCACACATTTTATTTATATTTCAGGTCACTCTGACATTAGGCAGTCTTTTTCAACGTGAATGCACGCGCGCGGTTGCGTCTCGCTTGGCACTGAGCCAAGCTTGGAAAAGGACTGCCTAATGCGGTTGAAACTATAATCGGAGTAACCGGCTTAATCTTACGTGAGCAATTCCCGTGTAACACAAATAAAATATATATACTTATAATATATTCTATTATATATATATATATACCATATATTTAGGCAAATTAAGTAAAGTTCTTAGACATATATGATTCTTTTAGCAATTGATTTTATATATTATATTATATATCTATACTAATATTATAAAGAGGAAAGATTTGATTGTTTGTTTGTTTGTGTGCATTGAATGGGCTCCGAAACTTCTGAACCGATTTGAAAAATTCTTTCACTGTTGGGAAGCTACACTATCCCCGGGTGACATAGGCTATAATCTATACCCGTGCAAAGCTGGGGCGGACCGCTAGTTGATGATATTATGATCAGTGTAGGTACCTATTTGACAGTTTTGACGTCAATCACACTCAAGTCTAAAGTGAACACGAAAAACCGAATAATCTTAGACCATTTATACTCGATTCGTAAAAAGTAATTTTGTTAATGTAGAATGATTAATGTAGGTAAACATTTACATGGATTTTGTGATTAAATTAATATCGTAAATAAATGTTTGATCAAACCTCTGATTTTATCGTTTCATTGTCGTTTATTATGTTCGTTGCATATTAAGTATGTATCTACTTATAAGTACATTTAAAATACATTAAACATTGTACATTTTTGAGCGCAATAAACAGGCTGGCTGTTATGTGTTATGAAAAAAAAATCGTGTCGACTAGAGAATCTCTTTTTTTCGTCAGTTTAAAAGTGGCCATGATACATAATGCACCCAAACAAAACAGCCAAACATTAGCCATTAGGAAGTAGCCCTCCCGGTTCCACCATCACATAAGCTTAATGGTATTAATGTGTTGTCAAGAGAACCACATTTATATATATTAGAGCTCGATCAGAAACTTGAAAGTAGTCAAAATAACGGGGCAGCAGGCCTAATTCACCACATATTTATTGAAGTACAAGAATTAAACTCTGACAAAATCACGTGTTCCATATATTGCGTTTAGTGCTCATACTCAATGCAAGTTAAAAAACCCTATGAATGTTTACATGCATATAATCACAACCACAAGATGGACAGACGACCTAAACGAGACCGCGGGGAAACGCTGGATGCAGGCCGCTTCCAACCGGTCTAGCAGTGGACGTCATATGGCTGAAATGATGAATCTTTTACATATCGTGACCGTATGAATTCTCTGATAGAGTTGAAAGCAACAATATATTCTTAAATTCAGCAACTTTTATTTGTGTTCGCACTTTTCACATATTCGAAAAACATAAATTTATTCTTGTGTGCTAAAATAATCTGACATGTCATTATAATAGTTATGGCTTAAGAATAATGTGGGAACCATCCCAATTATAACAAACATCTGGTTCATGGAAGCAGATTGTCATCATTTCTTGCTAATAATATAATTGTCATTGCTTTTCTGGGACTGATTGATCATTACGGATAGGACTATTGTCACCAAAGTAAGCTTGATATTGAGGTGGTTTACATCACCATCCCACATGACGAGAACCTCGCGAAGGCCGAAATGGATAAACTCAACAAGTATCAAGTAGCAAGTATCTTGACTTGGCTTTCGAGGTAACCGCCACGTGGGATGTAGACGACTAGTATTGTCCTGAAAGACATCTTGGTAAACAGCCTTATAGCGAAAACCCTAGACTAACATCCGGAGCCTTTCGCTAGACGGGCCAAGAGTCAGACACAGAAGGCATCCTCGACGCGATTATCGTCAGGAAGTACTGAGTCTGTTGCCCGACAGGTACCCTACATTTAGTAATTTTTAAACAATGTGTATAAAATAGATACCTACACTTTGAAAATGGAAATTAATACGTGTATCATTAATCTAACTGTGCCCTGATGCAGTTACAATAGTCAGCAAAAATGTGTGGGGAAAAAACGATGCGCAGTACATGTTGTATTGGATCTATTAGGTAAATAGAGACTTATTGAAATCACACATCAATAGTCACTTAGAAAAAGGCAGAAGCTTCAGTACGAACTCATAGCCAATTACCCGCCTGAACTAGTCACCTGAATGCTGACAACACGCAATATCAAAGAAGGCACAAAAATGCCACGAATGAAAGTGTCTGTCGTGATGGTAGATTTTCTATTCAAAAAAGCTAGTTGATTCTAGGAATTTTTAAACAAGGAATCACATATTCAAAGTATAAATTACAAATAATGCTTACTTTTTTATAGATAATTATAATATAAATATATTTATTATTACATATCTAAAATTTATTTTTTAATTTTTATTATTTATTTTGAAACAATATTAAAATTTTATTCTTTAGATTATTTCAAATGAAAGAATATTATTTTTTTGTAAATCTTCAAGTGACGTTAAGTAAACAAATGTTGCGTGTCAAGAAAACGTATTTTTTAAGAACTCGTGAAATCTACCAATGTCTGCATCACACAAGGCTACCGTGCATAGAAAATGTGTCATTTCACTGAAACCATTGCACCCGTCACCACGGGCAAAATAATGCACCCAGCATTGTGCACGCAAAAAATAGTTGCTTCAAATAAGACAGTTATCAATGAGAAGCCACAGGCAAAACTTATCTCAGATGGCGCCATCTTCGCTGGTGCTGTCATTTGTGGTTTATTTGAGGTTATAAACATTGCCCTTGAATGAAACAATAAAAATAAACTTTGCTTTTAAACAGTAAAATATTTATCTAATGACAGTGGCAAATCTCAAAAAAGAGTTAAATGCTTCTTTAGCTGGTAAAAAAGCGAATCTTTTGGCAAGGTATGCAATAAAATTATCAATATTATTTTTTCTCATCGGAAGGAAAACGGTGTGTAACTCTATTTTTTTACACTGAAATGCACTACACAGAGGCATTTTTTAATACCCGACGATATTTTATTGTGTAATTACCAAAATGATCTATTAATATTTGACTCGTATTTGACACTTTTGACAGTGAAACAACACCAGCGATAATGCGCCACCTGGCGTGATAAATAAGCAGTGTGTCTCCCCATTTCGATGCATATTTCTTGATAAATAACCAGAAAATGTGTAAACCTAGTTAGTATTCTCTTCTCCAATCGCTGCTATTCTGTTCACAACAATGGTCGACAAGTTTTTGTTAGATTTATAAATAATTATCTCTGCAAAAAAACTTTCTTTGCTCGACTTTGATTTGGTCTATGATATTACAAAATCTTGAAAAATCTTGATAAATGCACAAGACATGTGGTGCCCATATCCTCGGAAAAGGAATAATAACTGGCCAAGGGCGTGTCGAGACATGCATTTGGTAGGGTTCCGTTTTCCGTAGCCAAAGTCATATAATTGTGGTCACAATCATCATAGTTCAGAAATTGGTAGTCATAGAAAATTTCGAAAGAACGAAACTCTGTGGGTTTGCACTTAAAAACCCAAATTTAAGAAGTGCATCATTATACCAACATAACTTATAATTATTATGGTTTAGTCAAAAACAAAACTACTTGGGAAATTTTTTTTGTCCAGACAATTTTACGAAAAGGTCAATGACCTTTGAGCTAGAACGTCTTGAATTTATTAATATCGCTATAAGTCAAGAGTTATCAGAAAATGTTTCTAAATAATTTTGAATGACGGTTTTTAATATGACCTATCAGCATGGCAAGCTACAAGTATATATGTCTAATAGTTAAGAAATGCAGGGGACCAACTTTTTGCTACTTTGGCGGGCCATAAATCACAAAATATACACTTGATAAAAAAGTTATGTATGAAACATTACTTTCATTTTAAAATCACATCTGTTCAACGATACCCCACACAAGGGGGTGCAGCGAAAAAAAATATTTCATCCCCTTTTCACATGTACCGGAAACCACCCCAAAACGCTAAGTTATACATTTTTTTAATTATAAAATTGAGATCTATATTAAAATTCTAATTGTGCAAAGTTTCATGCGCTTGCTCTAATAAATATTGAAATTAGAAGGTTCTTTAAAAAATCTTACTGACGGACAGACAGACAGGCAGACGGGCGGATAGAATAATTGTATAAGGGTTCCTTGTAGGACTACGGAACGCTAATTAACAGAAACAAAACACAAGGTTCTAAAAAATCGGACGGATGGACAGACGGTCAGACAGACGGACAAACAGAACGAATTTATAAGGGTTCCTTGTGGGACTACGGAACCCTAATAAACAGAAACAAAACACTATCTAACTTTTACATGCTGTCCTAGCTTAAAAGAATCGTAAAGCGATTGATGTCAGTAGCACATTTTTTTTTGTGTAAATAATATGTTTTAACCCTATTATTTCCTGGGCATTATTTTATAAATATGCTACGAGTATGTTAACGATAGCGTTCATTAATCGAGACGCAATCTGACGCTTAGACAGAGAAACAAGTTGCAGTGCTTATTCACACAGACACGTCAAAGTATCTTGAATCATCATGACCTAAGAGGAGGAAACCTATTTTCGTTCTCTCGCGCTTGCACATTCAATACTGACATACAATTACTGATTATTACAATTAACCAGGGCCCCGATTCTACTAAAGAAATTGTTTTTAAATTGTAATTGTTCCGATTTTAATTATATTTTTTTTTTATACTATAAAAATACAAGCACCTAATATTATTATAACTTAGTATAAAAAAAATATTTAAAACTGTCAATTTTGAGGCAGTTATTTAACAATTAAAATCGCAACAATTACAATTTAAAGACAATTTGTTTAGTAGAATCGGGGGGCCCCATCAATATGAGAATAAGCATAATGATAAAAAAAAGTTGGAAGGCATTTTTAATTTTATATCTATCCCTATAGATATAAAATTAAAAATGCCTTCCAACTTTTTTTTATCATTATGCTTATTCTCATATTGATCTATATAAGTTTTCATTAATTAAGCGATGAAATGTAGGAGGTCCTCAAATCGATACAAATATTTAATGATTCATTGTTAACAAACTGAATGGCTATATCAGTAAAAAAATATAAAAAATACTAAATTATTGTAGTTAAGTATAATAAAAGTCACGGAAACAAATATACGTGGATGTGCATTATGAAAATATTAAAAAAAAATGTACAGGGCACACAGACAAAAAAAATACGAAAACATTATAAGTAACATAGGTTATTTTTTTAATTTTATTTTATATATTATGCCGCAGTGCATTGCGGTGAAGACTAAAACGAACTTGGAAAATATAGCTTTCAAATTAGCGCAAAGAAATGACTCGCCGTACTACGCCAAATAACTGCATAGTAAAAAACCAGCTTCTGGATTAAGCCTCATAAATTTCAATAATATAACAGTTTGTTTGGCGCCAGTTTAAACTAATGACTAACAGCTGCACAGAGACGCTAATAGACGTTACTTAAGTTAAGAAATACTTAAAATTGCTCTGTCAACTTCTCGTTGACGGGAATTGTCACACATGAAAACGAGACAGCAATTTTAAGTATTCCTTAACTTAAACGAAAACGAAACAAGACAATGTATTATGGAGTTAAAATTATGCAAGTGACGGACTATAATTCGTTGAACTATTAAATATATTTTGTTTTGTTTTGTTTAATTAACGTCTCTGAGTGCGGCTGTTAAATAATTAGTAATGGAGCTTACTTATAAAGTCTAAAAAGATTTAGTATTGTTCGCTTTTCATATTATTTTTTTGTTTAAACGTATTGTTCTTTTACTCAGTTATTATAGGTATAACAATTGTTATGTAGTATGATTATAATGAAATGAAATTGTAAATAAAACATTTTAAAAGTCATAGAAAAGGTTGCAATTACATGTTGCAATATCACATTTAGTATCCTATCCTACTTCCTACTAACATTATAAACGCGAAAGTTTGTAAGTATGGATGTATAGATGTTTGTATGTATGGATGTATAGATGTTTGTTCCTCTTTTACGCTAAAACTACTGAATAGATTTTAATGAAAGTTAACAATAATATAGCTTATACATTAGAATAACACATAGGCTATAACGGGTTGTAGTAGCGAGGCCGAATGCCGAGCTCTACGCGTACGAAGTAGCGGGTTTCAGCTAGTTTTTTTATATAACTTAATATGTAGTGTGCGAGCTAAAGTGCGAGATGTGTCAAAGCGTTCTTAAAGTACAAATCGAGAGCTTCAAGATCGAGGCTGACTAATTAGTTTGTCTTTCACTGAGTCTGCGGAAAGTTTCCTTCATAGACTGCCGTAGCTCTGTGGCCGCAACTAATATCTTCGGTTGTACCAAATAACTCAGGTACAAAGGCTAGGGTTGAGAGAAATGTTAATATAAGTGGAGTGGTTGGAATACGGTCTAGTAATTTCAAAAGTAGGTGATTGACCGCAACCCATAACATTGAAGTCAAAATATTCATCATCATCATATTCCCACTGCTAGGACACAACCCTTCTCAGAGAGAGAGAGAGAGAGAGAGAGAGAGAGAGAGAGAGAGAGAAAGAGAGAGAGAGAGAGAGGATGGGCCCTAATCCACCATAATGGCCCACTGCAAGTTGGTGAATGTCATACGTCCTTGAACTTTTTTTCGACGTTCTTGGACATACCTGTTTTCTCACGGTGTTTTTCTTTACCGTTTTTGAGCGATGGCATCAAAACTGCACCTAATTTATTTAAGTAGTAAATAAGTCGTTGGCCGAGGATCGAACAGGGTGCCGTCAGATTGTAAAGTGCACATGGTACCACTCGGCCACCACCGCTTGAAAATATTAGCCGTCGATATTATTAGCACGCCTAGTCTTGATAGGGTTGGCTCTTAATTGGAGATAGATAAAACGAATTTGGTAAACTAACTAGTAGAACTTGATGTCGAAGCAACTTATATTAGGCTCAACGCTCATTGGAGAGACGAGGTGGTGGCGTATTAGCAGCGGTTGACGACTCTTTCCTTGTGAACTGTAGGTTCGAAATTGTCCCGTCGGTCAACGTGCCTTCGCCTAAATTCAAAATCATCATCAAGTGACATTTCTCGTCGTGTATTATTTACTACTATTAAAATATTTTTGTGTTTTCTTTGTTATCAAAGTTCTAGGAAATGAGGTTCAGTTTCGAAGCTACCGTAAAGTAAAAAGAGTTGACTTTTTCACGACCGATTGAACGCGTCGAGTCGATGGTACGTGTTAGTAGTTGGTGTCATTGCCATTCTCACCGTGTCCAATTTTGTTTTCGTGGTAATCGACTAAATTATAACAGCTAGGTACAAGCCTATTGTAGGGAAACACCGTGTCATTCCAATGAATGGGCTGGTTCGGCGACAGTCGTTTTAATCAAGTAACGATGCTAAAAGCAAATACTAGCTTTACTAACGAGCTAAATGTTTTGATATTTATTTTTGTTAATTATTCGTATTTAATGCAACCATTATTATTGTAACGTTTTATTGACGCTAATAATGTTCGAATGTGAGCAATATGTGCATTAAAAAGTTTTCTCTTAAACATTTTTTTAAGGGAAAAAATTCAGAATCCTGTTATAGTACAAGCCTCCTGGAAATGTTTTTTTTTTTTTAATGTTTCCGATTGCTAGGCTCCATTTAGTGAAATATGAAAATTACCGTGGATAAAAAGTACGTGAAGATGCAATGTTTGATAAAAGTACCATACAAGCATTGGTGGTTTCTTTTTGTCCTAAAGCGTTTTATATAAGTATCCGGAGCTTTCACATTATAAACTGCGGCACGGCGCTTTCGCATTTCGCACGCGTTCCACGCAAAGACCGCTCTGAATTTGGTCCCATCTCGACTTTATCCCAATGAAATTACTACTACAACTAGGTAAAACCAAACTACAAAAATTTTCGTAAAACCGAACACAAAATTGCCAAAATATGCACACTAACTATAATCTCAAATACACAACACGATTTACAATTAAACAACAGCCTGCATATCTAGATGCTAATAGCTGCTAATACTCAAGCTTTTTGATTATTGCCACTTTTCCTTTACACTTATTCCTATATTATGTTGCATAATTATCATTATTTCTGAAGTCAATTCCAGTTAACACAATTTTTTTAAATTATTATTTTTTCCTCTGTGTTTTTTCCTAAGGATTTTGGCGACGCACATTTTGTTCATTTGCCAGTGTCAACATAAAAATATTATCCAGTTTGATAAAATGTCGTCAAACAAGTCAAGCAAAGTAAGCAAAGTGAGTCACAGTCAAATCAAAGTCAAGCCCTAGTAAAGTGGTGGAGACTACAAGAGGCTCCTATGGAGCTTTGGAAACATCACGAAAATACATGCTTAACCGCGTATATTTTCATGGACGTGCTCGAGTGTGGGTAAGACGTCTTTGGTACTGACCAATATTCTGGGTCTTTTGGAGAGGTTAAATTTTTCAGTAAAAAGAAGAACAAAGTTAAAATAAGTGGTGATTTTAACAGCCCTCATCGGTTTTCTCGTATTACTAGGGATCAGAATTTCCTTTGTCCTTTATCGTGACAGGTATCGTAAACTTTTTGACTGCAAAATTACTTCTTTATAAAAATATACTGATATAACCTTCTAATGGCACTGTTCATTTCCGTATCGTTTAGAAGACTAATGCGGAAAACGCAAATTTACGTAAAGTTGATCGAAAATTACAAGTTGGCATAAGTATAGAAAGTGGGTAGCAAACAAAAGTTTGAGTTACAGGCGGAATTGTAAATAATTCGTAGTAAATCAGAATAGTTTAGCAATGAGCCGCGACTAGGGGTGGTATCTTAAACGAGGGGCATTTTCGTGAAGATATCAATTATTGTTTTTATTTTTGTATTGAAAACTTCTTTGGCTGCTTGCTAGTGACGCATTAGTTTTCACTTCTGTAGGCAGTCCCCATGAATGCCTTTTTCATTTTTTGTGGTGGTATTGTTTGTGGGTTTATTTCTGACGGCACCGGGTTCGATCCTCGGCTTTGCACCAATGACTTATTTAGTTATTTACTTACTAACTTGAAATGTAACGAATTACGTGTTTAAAAAAAGTACTTAAATAAATTAGTGCAGTTTCAATGCCATCGTTCAAAAACTGTGACAATGACTCTAATATAACTTGAAAATATTTCTATATATTTGACACTGCCAAATGCACAAGACGTGGGACGCCAAAAGCCTATATTAAGGAAAGAAGAAAAAATACAAATATGAATAGGTAATGTTAAACAAATATGAATAGGTTTTGTTTCGACGACAAATAACACTATAGACAAAACTATTAAAAGACAATTAGGTACTTTGGATTTTGCTTAGTCTACAGTGACGTTTAGTAGAAGGTCGAATCCAAATCGGCAACCCTAGATGCGTGCCTGCGACCCGCTTAGCATTCCGGTTGTTCTACAAAAACGTACAATGCGACGTTGTGGGACACTTATTTTGAAACTGATATTAATTTCAGCGAGGGTACCGCTTGCGTGCCCCTTCCCGTTCCATGATTGTGGCCTAAGTGACGGACGGAAGCCGAAATCACGGAGAAATAACAAAATCAGGATGCTATCAAGTCGTGAATGTATTACGTACCTTCTTCTAAGCAACTCTTCCATCGTAAACGGCATCATAAAGCAAATAAGACCCAGATCAAAGGTCTTTCAAAAAATATGAAAAAATTTGTTCAATGTCTTAGAAATTATACGTATTTCTGATAAACAATTTTCAATGAAATATAATTATTGAAAACTAAGACTCGCTTACCATGAACAAGAAAGGAAAAAAGAAGAAAAAATATATCAGTGAGTAGTTTTTTCGATTGTTGAGTGAAATGAAATTTTCTGCAGTGACGTTCACAGATTTCTAGTAGACAGCAAAATTGCATGGCACAATAAGACACGAAAATTTGTTAAAGTTTTAAATATAAAACGCCATTGCTTCTCCATTAAAGTATAACCGTAATAGTTAACCAGTTGGCTTTTATGCTAATCTGCGAGAAGGCACGACATCGCGTTGAGCGTCTTTCGAACCTAATGTCACCAATGAGCCCATCAATTTTCCAATATTTGCTCTAGTTTCAGAAATTACTTACATTTTTGATGAAAGAATTATGGCAGTCTTTTCTCTTTTACCCCTTTGTGTTTATTGGAAATTATTGCACATGAAAGTTCAGCACGAAAAAGACTTTAGTGAGCGACCTAATTTGTCATAAAAATATTCACTTTAGACAATAAAATACAATTTTGCCGTAAAAAGACAATGGGGTAACTAGGTCACAGCTATGTCATGGCTTTTTAACCAGATATGGAATTTCCCTTAACATTTAGTATGTCTTTTTGGGTTCCGTACCCAAAGGGTAAAAACGGGACTCTATTACTAAGCCCATAATCCTCATGCTTGGCAGCCGGCTTGGGGATCGCAGTAAGTTCACCGCGTACTAATAGAACGCTGCTGACTCGCACTTGGCCAGTTTATTTAATTTGAAAGGCACTGGCGTCGTCTTCGTTTCCAAGTGACGAGAGAAATACTTACGCAAAGAGACCGCGTTTCACAAAGTTCACCCGACACCCGAGCCGAGAGCTTTTGTTTAGTCATTTGAGAAGAAGTGCAAACTTACCCCGATTTGCCCTCTACAATTCTCCATTGTTGGATAGGTAAACCCGTTCAAGTTAAATAGTTTATTCAATATCAATCTTATTCAGGTAGCGTGACTTTGTTGCAACTTTCCCAAAGGTAACGTACCTATAAGGATAAAAAACTTGCCATGGTATCGTCATCATTTCGGAAATAAGAAATATGATTGCGACTTAGAAACCGTTTATTAATAATTGTTGGTCATGGCATGGCGACGGGGTTAACCATTGATTAAAAAAATAAAGAAAAAAAATTGAGAGAAAAAGAAACCGACTACTGCACATGACATGTACAAACAAACTAAAAAGTAGAAAAACCTCAGTTAAAACAGGGATTGAAATCACATATCTGTGGATTGAAATCCTCATCAAAACTTTTGCTGGAGGGAACCACAAACCAAACCGTCATCTGTGTAAATATTTATAGTTTTTTTTTTTAAGTATGAATCAATTTTGATAAAAATGATATGGGACCACTTCTGAAGTATGACCTACCAAACAAAATAAGAATCATCAAAATAATTCATAATTAGCGTAGTAATCGCATAACTAACTTTTTTTACATACAGTCGAATTGAGAACCTCCCCCTTTTTTGAAGTCAGTTAAAAATTAGGTGTTGGTTAATTATAGTACCATCAAAGTTTAGACTGGCGTGCCTCGTAATTATTATAATTACAAAAACAGGTCTGCGGCCCGCTAGCGAGCGCACTCCTACGCTTGCCACATCCAGATGTATTTGTAATTAAGAACTATACTATATTTTATATATGTAGTTGGTATACAGTTCGACTGCTGGAGCTTTAGACAGATCGTCCAGACGAGAGTTTGACAACTTCGGGATACGCAACTTTAGATGTTGAAATTTATTTACTTGGTATTTGTAACTGTATTAGAATAACGTATAAGTTGAGTAACGCCATATTTTACTATTCTAACAAAATTTGGAATCTATACTAATATTATAAAGAGGAAAGATTTGTATGTAAGTATGTTTGTAACGAATTGGATCAAAAAATACTGGACCGATTTTAAAAATTATTTCACTGTTGTTTCACTATTCCCGGGTGACATAGGCTATAATCTATACCCGTGCGAAGCTGGGGCGGACGGCTAGTAGTTTATAATTTATTTCACAGATATTTAGAAAAGAAACAAAAATAAAACCTAAAACTACTTACAAATAAAAATAAACTAAAATAATGAAAAAACTAATCTTTTTATAAATTTTTTTTTAAATCGCGGATAAGTCCGCGTTGAAGCCCCTAGCCAGGTGAAAGAAAAAGTGGCCTAGTGGCAGCATTGCCACGTCAAATGAAAAAGCGTTATTTTTTAATTTTGAAAGAAAGAAAGAAAAGAGAAAGAAAAATATATTTTCATGACAGAAACAAAAGATACAAAGACATTACGAGTTAAACACAATAAAACGCGTTTGCGTTTTAAGCTTTTTTTTCTCATTAGTGGTGGATGCTTTACTAGATAGAGCAGGTTTATGTGGAATTTTGGAAACAACACTAAAATACATGTTTCACCTCGTTATATTATCACTTGCCACACTCAATCACTTTTACAAACACTTAATGAATTATTACACTCGAAAATATACAAGTTTAGGGAAATAACATAAGGAGGCGACATATTTTTCACGTTGGCGCCTAACACCTTACTAAGCATTAAATTTCAAAACATCAGAAACTCTACGATTGAAGGTTTAATTAGGTTTATAAGTGCATGTGGGTAAGTATTAAGACAAACATCACAAGTTTAAAACCACCCAACTCTAAGCTGACAATTAACCCACCAAAAATAAAGAGTTAACCCTAACCGTTCTGCAGAAGAACCCTAATTTCACCTCGCAGACAATGTACGAATGTTGATAGTTAAAGTTGTAACTATTTTGACAACCGGTGACAACTTTGCTCGTTTAGCATCTGAACTTACTCGGTGCAACGTGTGTGAAAATGGGAGGAAAGTATCTAGTTACTTACTTTTAAATTACATAGATTTGTTTAAGAAACTGTTTAGATAAATAGATCGTATTTTATTAGCTTACAGATTCACGCTTATAAACTGAATTCTCTAAGCTTATAAAATAACATGTCTCAAATAGTTTTGAGACAAAGATAAAAATATTATTTACTGGATAAACCAAGCTTGACACTTATTTTATCTACCAATGTTGTAAGGGCACTTGACGTGCCTATAATTACTTAACTGAATATGCACAGTTAGCTAATTTTTGCACAAATCTAGTCCAGCATGCAATAACTAGAAGCCATAAATGCCAATTGCATGTGTAGACAGATTCACTACACATTCGGTATTGGAATACCGAGAACTACTCGGTAATCTGAATCCATGTCAAACCTAAGGTGAGTACACACTGTAGACATAATAATAACAACGCGTTGGCAATTGATAATTGACAATCGCCCATCAACAGTCAAGTTATCCAAGTCAATTATTTATGTTAAGAGTGGGAAGTTACAAAACTGCATTAGTTATAAGAAAATTATGCTTGGAAACTTTGAAAACAATATGTAGTTGCAGCTGTTGCAGACATCTTAAACAATTACAAAATTACAAACTTCTTAGGACAGAAATAAGTGTTGTAATTTAAATGTCTTACAAGAATTTTGCTAAAGAAGAAATAATTAGATATGTAGTGCACTAGATGCGGCATTCCGTTAAGTCCTACGTCAAGTAAAAGTTAAACGTCGAGTAAACGTTTCCGTATTATAAAAAGTATTAAATTAAAGAATAATATAATATTTCGTTTTGTTTCGTCTTACTACTGCTAACCAATTTTAATATACTTTGTCAAAAGTATAAAATGAATGCAGTATAACCAAAGCAAAAGATATAAAACCTATAAAAGTCAGCTGTATTTATGGGTGACATTAAAAGTTAACATAAGACAAATGAGAAGATCATCCAACATTAGGTGTGTAAAAAACGTAAAAGATGGAGTACCAAAAATATTTGAATAAGTATTTAGTTTACATCCGCCGCCCACGAGGTGTCGTCGGTTGTTGACACAGCAAGCTCTAATGTAGATGCTGCTTAAGAGGCACAGTTTACCGTGTCAATGATAAGTTTATTTGTACAATAACGCGCGGAGTGACCCACAACCTTATCTTAGGGTCCGTAAGGGCCGCTGCCCGTTGAGCGATATCAAATGGTGTCAGACATTGCATTCTCAGAATGATAATTGTACAATGTTAACAATGAATACACAACGTGCCCATAATTTGTAGTCACCTTCTCTTTTGATTTTTACGGTTCCGTAAAGAGTATCAACTGAATTATATTACTAAGCCTACGCTATCAGTCTGTGTCTTACACTTTAACGACTGCATTTTATGAACCGCAATAAATGACCAGCACAAAGTACACAAGAGTACGGTGTCTGGTAAAACCAGTAATAACCAACCAAACTTAACATGATAAATTGACACACTAAAAAGTAAAAAAAAAAAAAGTGCTGAATTACTGTTGAGAACCGTCCTTATTTTTGAAGTTGTTAACAACAAATAATAAACATTAATACATTAAAAAATCCCAGAAATGCGAGAAACTTGGAAAATGACGAGTAAAACAGAAGAACTTACGTAGTGTAATCATATGTTTGTATTCCATCGCTTAACCATGTACCAGTGTACCTACTGTATCCCTTATACACATCAAAGCCTTATTTAAATGGTTCCTAAACAAAATAACCACTAAGGAGTCTCGAGATAAACGTCTAATACGTGTAGCACAAACATTTGGCTCCTTTGTAATGCGACACGTGTGGAACTAGTGTTTTATTTCGATATATATTATCGTTCCACTTTGGAATTAAATTCACGCCGTGTAAGGCTTATTTCAAATAGAATTGAAATTCAAAGCCGTTGAGTATCAAATTGATTATTTTTGTTGGATTTGTCGCTTACAGTTTTGAGCCCACTGAAATTGAGGAGCGCTTTATTTTAAGTATTTATATTTATAGTAGAATAAATAATAGAGTAATGAGTAGGTATGTGTGTATTTTACAGAAACTTTCAATTAAGATGCTTTTTTTCAGTTTTCGTAGTTTTTACGTAACTACGGCGTAATAAAAAACTAAGGCTATTAAAGTTGGTGGCACTTTTTCATCTCGTGATTAAGGGGTTTTCTCAAAAAAAAAATATAGCTACCATTACAGAGGGAAATGTGCAATAAAATTCTAAAAAGATCCACCAGGGGGAGTGAGGAAGATTTTACCAGTCTTCCACCTACTTAATGGAAAACTTGAGGGCAAGACTGAGGGGAAACTTAGGAGGTAAGAAAGAACAGGCTCTATAGAAAGTCCATATTCAAGATCTCCATCGCCTCCACCCCCAAGAACTCTTGAACGGTGTTGGCCCAGAATAAACAAGGGAAAGAAATTTTGGGAGAACTTAATTGTCCACCAGTAGTATAAACAGTTTTTTTATTCTGTTAAAATTGAGAAAATACCTAATTTCATTTAGTTAATAAATGTAGATTTTATACTTCTGTGCTTTTTCTGACAAACTGGGACGGACGGATGTACACGATGATCTTATATATGAGGGGTCCTTTTTTGTCTAAAAGGCAAGTGCCTTTATTAACTAAACAAAGTACAAGCTAACACTGACACTACAAAAACAGTTGGACTGCTAGACCGTTGAAGCTCTTAAGACAATCCAAATGCTCAAGCCCGCAAATGCTCGGAAGATTCCTTATATTGTTGTTATGTTATAAAACCCTAAAAATTACACAATTTAACTCTGCCTAGCTCCACAAAGCTTCAGTCAGACTATTTCCCATCTCTCTAGACAAAATTCTTGTACGATTTATTTATGACTTATGGTAAAGTTTGTCAAGGATCAAAGAGAATAGAAATTATAGCGGTTTGTTTTTGTTGATACAAGCAGACCCGAAGGCACAGAAACACAACAAAAAGAAGAAACATATACCTTGCAAACTTGTACAATCAAAATAAGAATTATCAACTCTATATAGTGGGGTGGTAAGTGAGCTAGAATAGACTGAGTGGTCAGCCCTCATTTTAGAGTTTTTCGGCTATCCAGATACCTCTGACATGGCTCAGTGGTTGCTGTTATAGGAAAAACTTATTTTTTAATACCTTACCAAAAGAAAAACCTGAAATAGACGACACAGTGGGATTCAGTGCATACCGACGGAACACTGTTTGTTTGGGTTCTTTTGTTACCCACTTCATCTTTTGTTAATTCGGTGTATGTATTTAGACACAAATAAACACACAATCGATCCTTACAATTTAACTTGTCATTTGATCTACTGTAGTGCTCATCTGTGCGATCGACATACGATGGCCGAAAAGCAACCGTGTTAAACAGGTATTTAGCCCCAGCTAAGAGAGGAAGCAGAAGAAGAATAAACGGCGTAAACAGAAAGCAATTTGTCGTCTTTCTTCGCAGGGAGTGCTCTACCAGATACTCGACCGATTTGATCAGAAGAAGGCCTGCATGTAGGATTGCGATACTTTCAGCTAGAATGCAGCGGAGAAGAAAGTCACCACAGACGGGAACTCCTTACAAATTTATTGCATTTCAGTGGTTTGAAGTTATCAAGACGTTTGTCAAATCTTTCAGAGCGCCTGTTTAATGCGACGCGTGACCAAAATGCTGGCGTGTTTCTGGCTCAACGCCTAAGCCTAAGCATTGCCATTCAACGTGGTAATGCTGCCAGCATGCTGGGTACGCTGCCAACTGGTAGTGGGCTTGAGCATTTGGATTGTCTTTAGACCTTCAACGGTATAGCATATTTTGGTTATAAAAAACTGCTGCAGATGCAAATTGATCAAATTATACTCCAATTTGAACTGTTGACAACAATCTCAATCTAACGGTGTCAATCTAAGCTATTAAAAAGTTAGCTTCGAATTAAACCATAAATGTGGATTTTTCCATCAATTTTGACCGACTGTCTGGCTACTTGCAGTCCAATAATAAAATACTGAAGTAAAAAAATTATCTTTGACACGGAAGGGCAATTTAATTTAATTAATCTCAATTTGAAATCATTATATTTACAAACATTGCAATGTATACAATAATTTAACAGTATTCAGGACTTTTTGTGTCGCTTTGGTTACGGATGACATCGAAAATATCTTGTATGTAACTTTTTTTAATCGTACTTATTTTGTACACTCTATTGTTAGTATTAATTTCTTGCCTAAAGATACCCTAACAATAATTGATACCCTAACAATAATTAACACTTAAAAAAAAACAACTAACTCACTCACGTGAATTTCAATAAAAGGGATTTATAATTAAATTTTCGACCCATAAAACTAGAATATTTTTTTCAAGTATAGATGGAATCACTTGTCTTGTTATATATAAAGCCTAAATAAAAATTATTAATAAAATTGTTTCAAAATTTGCTAAGATATAGTAACATATACGAAAAAAACATATAGTACCACCTTATTTCAATTCAGTTGAAAAATTCAAGAAACTAAACTTATAGAACTGTAATTATCGATTGGTCTGCACGCTTTGTTGCAATGCGACAGAAAAGCGAGTCCGGCGTGCTCTTTGATTCATATTTAGAAATAGATTTTATTTGCATCAAAAAAGTAACATGCATGTTGCATCAGAATCATTTTAGCTTTGCCAAAAATACTAACAAAAATACTGAGTTCTTACGTATGTAAATGTTTTATTGCGGATCCGATTCAGAACGTTCAATTCCATATTTGTCTGAAATTGTAAAACTAAAACAAAACTAGGTACTCGTGTCAGTTTCGTGCTTGATAAATTTTACTAAGTATTTAATATTTAATGTATTACATTTCACTTTGTGGAAATATGCGTTAATAAATTTATTTCTAATTACAGTTTAATTTTTTTATGCAATAACGGCCGATAACTAATAAAATTGTTCCACATAGTTTTATCATTACACCAAATTTAAATTAACTAGCTTTATTGTTTACATTTTTTCTGACTGTACTAAAATTTAAAATCGATTGTTCGTTTGCGAGCGAACATAAACCAGCCAAGTGCGAGTCGGGCTCGCGCACTGAGGGTTCCGTACCACGACAAAATTCAATAACGGAATTACCCGTTATAACTTGGTAATGAACAGAAACTTGTCACCGACTCACACGTGGCTATTATTTATAATTTTTTGTTATACCTTAGATTGTGAGGACCCCAAAAATATTTATAATCATCTCCCCAGATATACTTCAAGGACATGGCTTATCTTCAACTTCTTATCTTAGGCAGTTGTGATGGCTTTTGTATGACGTCACTATTTGTTACCATGACATGGCGAAGATTATAATGTAACTGACACACTGATGTAACTACTCATAAAAACTATTTGAACATACCTACTTAGTTACTTATGCCAAAATAAGTTTTAAATTGCTGCCGTATTCCTGCAAGTGTGTCGGACTCGCGCACCGAGGATTCCGTACCACTAGACAAGACATTTTCAAGGGATCGAGGAGAGGTCTCATGTTCTAATGGGACAAGTTGGCATTTCTATGCATGGTTTGTTCGACGATAACTTCGATATCGTTGATCTGATCTTCATGAAACTTTGTAGGCAAGTAGTTCATTTCAATACAACTTTTAAATACAAATATAATCCGTGGTCAACGATGCTGGTATTTCAACTAGTTATTTATCTGCATACTACTTTAGTTTTTTTTTTTTGTATACTGTTTGTTGGCCCTTAAATAAAAAAAAAAAAAAAAGCTTATACATAGAAGCCTCGGCTCATAGTTTGGGACGAACGACTGTAGTTATTTTGTGATCCAACCCTTTATTGTAAGAATGTTATTATTGGAGCAAGTTTTGTAATTAAGTGCTTACGGCCATACTTATAAACGTTACTTAGGTTAAGCAATGCTTAAAATTGCTCTGTCAACTTTTTGTTGACGGTAATTGTCACAGGTGAAAAAGAGACAGAGCAATTTTAAGCATTACTTAAGTAAAGTTTATAAGTGTGGCCGTTAATAAAAACCCAGTTGGACAACTTATTCACCGTTAAATGTTTATTTTTATATTTTAAGAGGCAGTTAAAAGTGCGCGGCTTTTTTACGCATTTCAAAATAAATGAAAAAAAAAAGGTTTTTCCCTTTTTTTCTATCTCCGCCCTATAAAATACCAACACGAAAATAGTTTAAAACAATTTACAAATTTAACCCTAAAAATTTAAAATACGGGCCGTATTGAGAACCTTCCTCCTTTTTCGAAGTCGGTTAAAAATATGCACAATCGACTTTTCAAAATACAAACTCATGATTTTTAATCTTCAAAAATTATGAAAACCTGCAAAAGAGATAGCTTTGGAGGTTGAGGGCAGCCTTAATTCAGTCTTACTGATAGCACACGTATTTACCACTGTTAAAAATAGCAACAAACCAAAACAAAATAAGTAAGTAAGTAAATCAGAGTTCAAACTGGCGAAAGGGCATCTCGCCAGGCACAGGGTTGTTAACCTTCATCAAGGGCCCACGCACACACCCAGCCTGCGCCAGCGCAGTTGGTCAGATTATCATAACAATAGGGTGCCTATTTCTTCGTATGCAGGCTGGGCTGCTTTAATATCAGAGTTTGTCGCCCGAACGCCTGACACGGTTGTTGGTAAACTTAGAGCAAGCATCGAAAAACGCCGAAGACCGTTCAACGAGTTAATTGTTCGTATCATTTTCGATAGATTATTCGTCTAAGTTCAATTCAAAATATTTATTTATATACTAGCTGCGCCCCGCTGTTTCACCCGCGTAGTGATGAAAATGGTGGTGATGATAATGATGATGATGATGAAAAGCATATGTCACTCACAACCAATGCAAAAAAAAAAAAAAAAATGATGCAAAATATCAGGTCGATCCGTTTCTCAATTGCTGCGTGAAAGAGGAATAAACAAACCAACAAAGTTTTCTTATTTATAATATTAGTATGATGGTAAGTATTTTTGGGATAATCTTTGATAGATAGGTCAAGATGGCGACTTACTGCACCCTCTAGTGTGCAGTTTCATTAAATATTACCTTTTATAGACCTTTTAAATTAAAGTTAGGTTTGATACCGATGTTTGGGGTCAGATGACCGTGTGTGCAAAAAATAAAGTAAAAAAATGACTCGAATATTATTTATTATTTGTTTTATACATAGTTTGATATAAAGTTAAGTTTGATACATCACTGCCAAAAACTGTTGCCTTTTTAAACTTGCTTTAACGAGATGAGATCTACGATGGATCATGCTTCTCTAGGAGGAACTGAGGATTTGAAGACACTTAAACCACTGAAAAGAGAAGTAAATAGAACGGAAATGAGTAGGAAAATCTGTCGCCAGTCGATCTGTGAGTGAGCCTTGATTGAATATTCTTATTTAGATGAACGCGTCGAACTCCGAATCCAAAGAACTTGGACCTTACCTTTTTGGGTTAGGTCTCAAAGTTCTTTGTCCGCATCACAGTTGCTAACTGATTTCGAATGACTGACGTTTCGTTTATATGGGTGCAACTGGCTACAACAAATTTCTTACAAAAATACATTGACAGCCGTTATAATAAAAAAAAAAAAAACTGGAAATATTTGTTTTAGAATAATATTTAATTCGTCCATCTAGAAATCTCTGATCGGCTTATGGACTTCAACAACGGTGGCTGCTTAGTCTATGCAAATCTACTCACACTTCTATTTTTATAGCTTTTACCAACTGTAGATGGTACGACGGGTGCGTGCTTAGGCTGCACGCTTGCTATTATTCTATCTATCATTATGTGTCAGACCTTAGTATTTTATTTCATGATTCCGAAGCTTGCTTTGCCTTGGAATCGCACTGTATGCTTTATATTTTCTTTTGACAGCTGAAGTGATCGCACAAAAAGCTTACATTGAAAATAACAGTTAGATGGAACTTTTTCTGGTCACATACCCCCGTATTAATAAACGTGGAGTAGTCTTGGAATAGTTACGCCGTGTTTTGTCTTCTTCTCTCTTTCACATTTTGAACTCGATCGAAAAAGACAAAAGACGGAGTAACTATTCCATGGCTACTCTAAGTTTATTAATAGGGGTACAAGAGACTGGCCTAGCCGAGTTTGGGGCCCACTTTAATTCAATGTAACCTATTTTTGGCTATGTATATACATTATAATAAGCGTTTCAGAAATAAATGTTTATTTTACTTGGTAAGTATATTTAAACTGTAAATAAGGTTTTCCAAAGCTCCATAGAAGCCTCTTGTAAAGTCTCCACCACTTTACTAGGGCATGATTATGACTTGACCGTGACTTACTTTACTCTGACTGCGACTATGACTTGTTTATAATCATTTAATACTTGACACTGGCAAATGCAAAGAGTGCGACGAAAAAACCCTCACAGAGGAATATAGACACACACCAGAAATAAAACTTATGAACAGATATAAAACACGAGTTACCATAGTGCTACAAGTGGGGCCTTATCTATCTATATATATAAAAAATTATACCTATTTACCTTGGTCACGCCAACTTGAGAAAGACTACCGATTTCATTCATCTTTTTTTTTAAAGTTTTCTAATAATTTGTATAAGGTTCTTACGTAGAGAAAAATTAATAAAAGTGCTCAGGAAATTGGAAAACTTAACAACGATTTTAACTTCGCGCGTTTTACAGTTCTAAGACAGGACAACGTCTGTCGGGTCAGCTAGTTAATACCTAATTTCCAAAATGAGATACTTGATTGATCAACAAAAAATATTTCAAGTTTGTATTAAAAGTAAAGGAATGGCTCGTTATCCGGGGCACCGCTAAGTCACAAATAGCTTGAGATCTATCTACTCATTTTCTAAACCGTGATAAACTACGTGGAAGTGTTCGAGGCATCTCGGAGTGTTAATTTAACCCATCCACCGCTACGGAAGTGGTACAAATCTGTTCGTTTCCCTGAAAATTGCAGATTAGACATCTGATTGGTTCTACCGCGTGTAACGTGCATGCAATGTGTTGAGACACAACGACATTTTTAATACTAATTGTACATATCTGAGCATATAATTATTATTGTATGCCATTTTTAGGTATTTTAAATGCAAATAAGTGTCTGTAATATTAATATTGGCTAATTGAATAAAGGCTTTAAAAAAGTTACGGCGCGTTTAAGTTGCTCACCTGATGGTAAGCACTTTGTAAGTATCAAGTAGTTTTCGCATGTTTAATTAGAAGAAGTTATTAATATTTCATAAGATAATTGACCAATTTTAAAAATAAATAAAAAATGCCAAAAACTGCTCTTGATTTCGCACGTTGTGTTTCGGTTTAAATATAACCTCGGAAACATCACGCCATTTCAGACGTACAGCACCAAAAAAGCATATTTTATTTATTTATTACTAGGTCCGCCCCACGGTTGCACCCGCGTAGTGATGAAAAATGGTGACGGTGATTATGATGATGATGATGATGATGATGATGATGAAAAGTAGCCTATGTCACTCTCTGGCTCTTGAACTATACCCATGCAAAACATCAGGTCGATACGTTGTTCCGTCGCAGCATGAAAGAGGAACAAACAAACACACTTTCGCATTTATAATAATTCGCACTGCTAGAATAAAACTAATGTATCTCAAAATTTAGGCATATTGAGATAACACTATTTTCAGATTCCTAATTTGATTACCTACACACCAATAAAACCCGTGTAACAATATCTTCCATAAATCTCGAGAGATGGCGCTAAACGTTTGTTTATATGAATTAACTCGCACCGGGTGGGCAGACTAATACCACAGCTAATACAGAGTCATTTTGAGATGTTTGTCAGTTGCCGCAAAAGGAGTGCATTGCTCGACTTACCCATTTCGAGTTGCCGGAGTTTACTTGAAGAATTTTTGTGAATATAATTTTCTATTTTGAGTTACCGTAGTTTACCCGAAAAATACCATGTCAATTTTATGGTTAAATTTGCATTGCTTTTGTCATTTTGTTAAAAATATATCCCATTTCGTTTTGGGTTATTTTGAATTAGTTTAGTTTACGTGATGATTTAACCAAATTTCGAGTTGTATTAGTTTTGTTAATTTGAAGTTGAAGTCAGTTTATTTCGGTTGTGTGTTCAACTTTACCGCTTGTCTTACACTAAACTGACTTACTTGACATTTTAACTTACTTATACCAATTTTTTACTTTTCTTAAAATTTTAACAAACTATTTGTGTTTAAATGAGGTTTTTTGAGTTACATGCTTTTATGTGATTTTTTTTAAATAAAACGGCAAGTATTATCTTAGTTGTCGCTCATTTGTACGAAAAAGGAAGGCCGCGGCAAATTGATGCAAAAAATATTAGAGCAAAAGTCCAAAATCACGGAAAATTAAGAGTATGAACAAAATTATTCACCACTACCTCCTCATTCATCCGATGTTACAGAAACTAGAATGTCAAACAATCCAGCTTCTTCAATTTTATCCAACTCAGAGTCAATACAGCCGTCGATAGTTAGCGAAACTGAAATGGCAAGCACACCACAGAAACGTTACTATGTACGTACAGACGTACAGCGTAAAATATTGAAGAAATATTGTAAATTTTCTATTGAGCTGTCTTTTGACTTTTGTCGGAAGCAAAAAATAAAGATATTAAAGAACTTGTTGACTAAATTGTCATTCCCAAACCATACGTTGATTGGATCTACAAAAAAAAAACTAATAATTGTGATTACAAACAAGGAAAACCATTTTAATAGTATTATCACCAATGAGGTGCTTTGTGATATTTAATGTGTAAGAGTACAAAAAGAATTAAGCTTAAAGATATCAATTATAAACAAAAAAAAAATCGGTTATTAATAAGTATAGTACTAATACTAGTATTAATTTCTAGTATTAATACTTATTATTAATAAGTATATTACTTATTAATGTTACCAAAAATAAAATAAAATAAAATAGCGAACAAATTATTTTAATAAAGAGATTAAGACTAGTTTAGGATAATTACCATTGCCTATGTCGATTATCTACATAGTTTTTTTAAAATAAATTTTATGTGCAATGTTTTTATGACTGTCAGTGATGACATACGGTAGTGAAACGTGGTCTCTCACTATGGGCCTCATAAGCAAGCTCCAAGTTGCACAACGAGCTATGAATAGGGCTATGTTCGGGGTTTCTCTACGAGATCGAATCACAAATGAGGAAATCCGTAGACGAACGCAAGTTAACCGACATAGCCCACCGGATTAGCAAGATGAAGTGGCAGTGGGCGGGGCACATAGCACGCAGAACAGATGGCCGATGGGGCCGAAAGGTTCTCTAATGGAGACCACGGACTGGTAAGCGCAGCTTAGGAAGTCCACCCACAAGATGGACAGACGACCTAAAAGAGACCGCTGGGAAAAGCTGGATGCAGGCCGCTTCCAACCGGCCCTTTTGAAGATTGATCGGAACTCAGTTTTTCCCCCAGGTAAACTCAACTAACTCAACTTGCTGTCAAAAACGATGATGGCTATCAGTACAAAAGACAAGTATATAAAAAAATGGCATTTACACTTCTAGCTACACTGTACAGAACTAAGCCTACTTAGTATACTCCGGTAAGCAATGTCCTTCCGTTTTTATATATAGTAATGTAATATCTATCTTAGTTTCTCCGATAATAGTTATTCACGATTTCTGAAAAAAACTACTTTTCGAGATACATTAGTTTTATTCTAGCAGTGCGAATTAGTATGATATGATAATAACAACAAACTGAAATTAAATATATTAATAAATATGAAATAAATATATTTTAATTATTATCACAGTACACACAATTCGAGTTCCTAAAATCTTAATGGAATCTCAAGCGTACTAATTATAGAGATTTTAGAATCAACTCTATTTTGAGATACGAACAGTTTTATTAGAGAAATAAATCCGACTACAATAAGAAATAACAGTTTCTACATGAAATAGAGGAGTGTAAAACTCGGTAAAAGTTTTTATCATAAAGTAATTAAACAATAAAGCCACGAGATCGTAACAAGTAATTTTAGTAATTCTTTTACAATTATTGTAACATAACAATTCATAAATTATATGCAAATTGAAATCGTAATAATTCTAACCGTTGTTACTGATAGAATAATTACACTGGTACGTACTTACGCGTCGGAGAGTTGGTCTAATGCGGAAAAACAGAAAAATAGTTTCGAAAGAATTTTTCGTAGTAGTTAATAACCGTAAATGTGTCTAATTCGACCGTTTGAAGATGTCGCAATTTCGCAATGTGTTGAATATGTTTTGGACAAGTTATTATGATGGCAGGTCATCGGCGGCTAGATTATACAGTGCCGTAAAACTTCTTACATGAGCAGATACCGGTATGATCTTATTGTTTGTCTTGATAACAAGTGATAACGAGACCATTTAACGCACCGACAAAAAACATCTTGGAAATAATTTGAATTGCACACAAAACTGTCAAAAAGTTCTCAAATGCAGCGACGGAAACTTCGTCGGCAATTTAAACAACTCTCAAACTTAACAGTGGGTTAGCGGCCAATTTTTCTTCGATACTTCCGATCGGAAGCGCAACCTGATGCCAATTTTAAGTTTTAAACAACTAATCTAACTCAGGTGAATCATGAAAAGAAACGAGGAATTTTCTTTCACTGATTGCGGGTTTCGTTGTTGTGTGGAATGTTATTTTTTTAAAGTTGTATGATCACGGAACTTACGGGAGCGTGCGAGCGCGATGTGTGGGGATGATGCGTGCGTCGGAGCGCACGACCGGACACGGACTGACTGGGCTTCCCTTGCCGGAGTTGCCGGCTACGAGCTTACCATGCCGTGCTGGGCATGTGGCGGCTCGCCTAGTGCATCCAACGCAGAATATCTAACAGCACCTCCGCAGGGTTCCTGCCGTGACTTTTCATCGATAGAGCTCGCTACATCGACACTATAGTCTTTGCAAAGCATCATAATGAATCTTTACATAGTTAACATCACAGAAAACAGTAGTAAAAAATATACATTATATTTCTTTTCTGTGGTTTACATACTCATTCGAATGTTGTCTAGATAATATCTCTTAACTTCTTAACGATAAGACCGCCTGTTTTGTCTATATTGAAATTCATCTTGTTATACAACACAATACAATACAATATTTCTTTATTACACACCGAAACCCACCTACCACCTCCCACTAGATGGACCGACGACATAGTAAGAGTCGCCGGCATCCAGTAGATGCAAAAGGCAGGCTGTCGTTCAGTGTGGAGGTTAAAGGGGGAGGCCTATGTTCAGCAGTGGACGTCTTCTGGCTGATGATGACTGATGACTGACACACCGAAAATAAAAATTAAACTTAAACTAACATATAAAACAAATATACGGCAGTATAATGGGCGGCCTTATCGCTTAAAGCGATTTCTTCCAGGCAACCTTTGGATGGACAGGACTAAAGAAGTTGAAAAACGGTCGGTGGTGCACATAAAATATAAATAAATATATATACATACATATATATATATACACTAAATACGCAATGCTGCATACATATCATAGATATTATAAATAAAATACACAATATATATATATATAACAAAATCATGTCTTGGTGTCTATCGTAACATTACAAACATAGAAATGTTTGTTTCGATATCTTGTAATTTGACGGAATAACATGACACGAGAAATAAAAATCACTTGTTACCATTTTACTGTGTCAAATTAAAATATATCAAATTGACAATTTCTTTGTTTGTAATGGTTGATTTTATATCTTCAATAACGTGAAAATGTGCGAGCGAGAGAGCTGCAGACGGGAACAGTCCCCATGTCTGTAATTAAATTAAATTTTTACGTAAGATTGTGACAAAATACATTGATACAAAAAAAAACTATTTAATCCGAGTTAACGCCTAACAAAAAAGCCAAACAATTGCTACGCCGTCACATAGTTAATATTTTGCAAGTGACGCTCGGTGTAACTTTAAATGAACAATTTTTTATTTTTTTATTTTTATATTTTTCAATGAATAATCATGCCACGGTTGACTCTTGTACGTATTACCATATTTACCCTATGGGTAAGGAACCCTAAAAAAGGAAATTCACAATTCATAAAAATAATTGAAAAGCTTCAAAACTATTATTAGGCCACAAACAGCCTTTAACCATCCTGCCACTAACGACTACAGAAAATTGTCCAAGACTAAAGCAAGAATATAGGCACTTCGATAGGCATTAATAGCGGCGGAGACGAAAAGTTTGACATGAGGACCGAATGTGCGAGCACGATGGGTTATTATGCCTCGGCGAGACAGTTTTCCCGGGTAACTTCGTAAAGTTTCCGGCTGGATTCCGTACTTGTGCAGCAGTCGATCTAAAGGGTCGGCAACGTATTTGTGATGCCTCTGGTATTACAAGTATCCATAGGCGACGGTGACTGCTTACCATCAGGCAGCCCGTCTGCTTGTTTGCCACATCCGGCATAAAAAAATTAAAAAAACGCCGAGCGCTTTGTAAAGTTTGTAGCGATACTTGGCCAGATTGGTGGTCAGTCACTTCTCAACACCCACTTAAAGAGGGTGCGATCGTATTATATTTGAAATAAGAATGTCCGTTGAGGTATTTAAACTATGTCATGGCTTCTATTAGACTGAAATAATTTTTAACCAGAATATATTCCCATTTATGGTTTTAGTCATTAAGTTTAGTTTCTATTTTGAATATAAATTTTATGTAGATTTAGAATTTAATTTTGGTTCTAAGTTAATTTTCTGTTTTTTAAGTTGTGCATAATAAAGAATATTTTGTTTCTTTATTATTAAAAAAATTATTGTTAACATTACATTACAATCCTATTTACAAGAATATTTTGTTTCTTTATTATTCAAAAAATTATTATTAACGTTACATTACAATCAAAGTCATATTTTTGATAGCCCGTTGGTCCAGTTGGTAGTGAACCTACCTTCTGAGCTTGGGGGCGTGGGTTCGATTCCCATCTAGAACAAACATTTATTTTGTGTGATGAACATTTGTGTTTGTTCTATATCTGGTTGTTAATATATATTTAAGTATGTATTTAAAACTTTATATTATTATGCATGTATATCAGTCTCTGGCAGCCATATCACAAGCTTTGTTTAGTTTGGGGTCAGATGACCGTGTGTGAAAAAATGTCCCGAATATTTATATTCATTTATTTTATATTTTAACCGACTTCAAAAGGAAGGAAGTTCTCAATTCGACTTATGTTTTTTGTACGTTTTTTACGCGATTACTTCGCAAATTATTAATTAATTTCGATGATTCCTTTTTTGTTTGGTAAGTAATACTTCAGAGGTGATCCCATATAAGTTTTATTGAAATTGATACACCGCTTTTTGAAAAATCAACAAAAACAAAAATATATACACAGATGACGTTTTGGTTTGTTTGATTCCCTTCAGCAAAAAGTTTTGATGAGGACTTTTAATCTCTGTTTTAACTGTCATTTACTACGTCTACTTTGTATGTAGCAACGAAATTGAGTACGTAGTACATATAGGTCAATGGTATGTAGCAAGGATCTTATATATACCCTAAATATAGGTAAAACGTCCTTGGTATGTAGATACTTTGTTTTTTTTTCTTCTAAATATTAGGTTTTCAGTTTTTTCTAAATTAACTCGAATAGTGCAGGCTCGAATCCTGCTGTTCGTAGATATTTGAATCGTTTATAGGGCTTGTATTATTTGTTCATATTTAGTATCCGGATAATTCGAATAATACAAACCTCACTTGTCTGATATCCAGATAATTCGAATAACTCGGGTATTTGTCAAAAATATATTTAAAATAAATTACGTTAATTAATAATGTTTTAATAATTATGACATTTATGACGAATAGGATCAGGATTTTAAAGTCACAATTTGTTCAAAACTTCTTCTTAAACATACTAAAACTAAAAAAATATTATATCATAAAATAACTCACATCTTTTTTTAAATTAACTTAACTCAACAATAAAGAGATTAGATGGTACTGTAGCGTCGACCAAAGCCGAGGTATTAGGGTAAATCGAGAGGTTCTATGGACAATTATACACTTCGATTGCCAAACCTATCAGCAGCTCTGACAAAGACCCAAAAGCCAAGCTGAGCCGACACTATACTGAATATATCCGGACATCAGCCTGCACGTGATTAGGATAGCCCTGAAACAGCTCAAGAACAAAAAAGCATCGGATGACGATGAAATTACATCAGTTTCTGAAAGCGGGTGGAACGCTGGTACCCAAACTCCTTCATCATCATCATCATTTCAGCCGTAGAACGTCCACTGCTGGTCATAGGCTTACCCATCGATCTCCAAAAAGGCCTGTTGGAAGCGGCCTGCATCCAGCGCTTCCCTGCGGTCTCTTTTAGGTTGTCTTCAACAACATTACAATTAAGAAAAAATACTTTCACTAAAATTAGTTAACTGTTTTACAAGACTACGATACTCCAGGGTGAAGGTACAGTTTTCCGGGTGTAAGTTTGTTTGCCAGTGGGCAAAGTACGAATGTTCGAAACGAAATTTATACATTATTTCATACGTAGCGTGTACGTAGCTATATAATATACTAGCTGATCTGACAGTTGTCCTGTCTTAGAACTGTCAAACACGCAAAGTCAAAATTGTAAATCTTATTTTACTACTCCTTGGGTTGCATTATTAGAGTTTTAGTAAGGATCCCTATTTTTTTTAAACATAATATAGCCTATATTACCCGGGGATAGTGTAGCTTACCAACAGTAAAAGAATTTCTCAAATCACTTCAGTAGTTTCGGAACCTATTCAATGCAAACAAACAAACAATCAAATCTTTCCTCTTTATAATATTATTACTACCAGACCTGACAGACGTTGTTCTGTCTTAGAAATGTCAAACACGCAAAGTCAAAATTAAAAATCTTTTTTTTTTTTTATACATTGGGTTACATTATTGGAGTTTTAGTAAGGATCCCTATTTAAAAAAAAATATATAGCCTATGTTACCCGGGGATAGTGTAGGTTCCCAACAGTGAAAGAATTTTTCAAATCGGTTCAGTAGTTTCGGAGCCTATTCAATGCAAGCAAACAAACAAACAAACAATCAAATCTTTCCTCTTTATAATATTAGTATATATTAGTATAGATGCTTACCATCAAAATACAAAAAATATTCATCATCAGGTATAAGGAAGCACCTTTGCTTATTTGCACCTAAGGCATAAAAATCATAATATTTTCTTTTAAGATAATTATGTACATCGCCCACTGCTCCTGGTGTGACCCGTACAACTTAATACAAATTTATCCTTCTGGCTTGATTGAATAGATTTTGGTACGCATTTCATAGATCTGGATATCGAAGGTAAGAGAATAGCATTGTTAAATGGATTCAAGGATTCAATTAAATGCTGCCAGTAAGCTGCCTGTGAACTTGACTACGCTAGCAGCTTTAGTTTCAGCGGATTAGGTGTCACTAAGAACTAATCTAAATCTAGGCTGAGCTATATTGAAGTGCAATACTGCCCGCACAAAGCTTAGTACAATCAAGGAAGATAGACTAAGAGGAAAGCCAATAGCGGAACATTAAAGCGTAGCTCGGAAATTTGCCTAAACTAACAAATTTTTTTAAACTTAGACGGCGCCGTAATTTAAGCGTGATATAGGTTGTCTCGAACTTACGTAAGCGCTGCAGTCATAATGTACGAAAGGGTTCTACAAATTACCGTAGCGCTAGTATCGCAGTCAAGTTTCGCAGCATTTCAAGGGAATAAAGAAAGGCGCCATCTATTGGTATGAGTTGAGCTTCTCTTGAAATGCTGCGAAACTTGACTGCGATACTAGCGCTATGGTAATTTGTAGAACCTTTTCGTACATTATCTGACTGCAGCGCTTACGGAAGTTCGATACAACCTATATCACGCTCAAATTACGGCGCCATCTAAGTTCGTACCGTTTTTAGGCAAATTTCCGAGCTACGCTCTAATGTTCCGCTATTGGCATTCCTCTTAGTCTATCTTCCTTGGTACAATCTAGTTCAAACACGCCGCGTAACGTGAAGCGACGTATTATGTTCACGACCGTACCATAAATGCACGCACGCACTGTACGATGCGAGTGCATTCGTATAGCCATTCCACCTAAAATATCGATTCTTAGTAAACAAAACCCTATACAAGCTGTTATTCAACTTTCTTTGTTAGTATGGGTCAAATCTTGAACTGGATTTTAAAATAGTTTTTTTTTTAAGTATGCAGGGTCAAAGGTAACTAACACAAAACCTCTTAAGGGAAACTTTGGTGCAACAAGACTAACAACTTTTGTACAACAAGTTTTCAAAAATTCGCGAAAAAAAATTCATGTGTTCCATACAAAAAAAAACTTTCAGTTCCGACAAAATTTATGAAACAGCTGTTTTTTTGCGAAATTTTATAAGTCGTAGAACGTAAGTTGTTAGTCTTGATGCACCAAAGAGTCACCTTTAAGAGGTTTTGCGTTAGTTACCTTTGACCCTGTATAGGATAGATCTAAATTTGACCAACAACACGCTTGATGGTAAGCGACGGTGTGGCAGTTAGATAGCCCGTTGTGTTAGATAGCCCGTTGGTCCAGTTGGTAGTGAACCTACCTTCTGAGCTTGGGGGCGTGGGTTCGATTCCCACCTAGGACAAACATTTATGTGATGAACATGTGTTTGTTCGATATCTGGTTTTTAATATCTATTTAAGTATGTATTTAAAACTATATATGTGTATGTATATCAGTCTCTGGCAGCCATATCACAAGCTTTGCTTAGTTTGGGGTCAGATAACCGTGTGTGAAAAATGTCCCAAAATACATATTTAATTATTATTTATCATAGTTATCTCCAACCAATTGAGTAAACATTTTGCATTTGATTGTGGTATGGTTAGCTAAATGACGTCATTCTAAATGCAATATGGCGGACTCCCAAAGATGGCGGGACCAACAGTGCGAGTACCGTTCTTTGTCGATCGTCAAATTTGACAGTTGAGATCGTCAAATACGATAAAATGCTATTTAATCAGTACTCGCTATCACCGTAAACAATCATCGTAAAATATCATCTTAAAATAAAAATGTACTTGCAAGTCGTAGCTAAGGATAATGTACAACAATCATAAACTACCTACCTACCTACCTAGTTAAATCAAAATGATACGGGCCAAATTGAGAACCTTCCTCCTTTTTGAAGTCGGTTAAAAAGAGTTTCATTTAGTGCATTTTAAAATTGTCATCAGCATCATTTAGCAAGTCCCTTTAAAAGTAAATAATATCCTCGAATTAAGTTGAAGTATAGGCGTCTAAGTAGTAAAAAGTGTTCTCTGTCTGCGACGACACCTCAAGGGTCAACACTAAAGTAACATTAATCGCGCCTCTACTTTATCTCTTCAACTCCAAAACAACTTACGTGATTACAAAACCTCTCGCCAAATAAATAAAATAAATAATAAATAAATAAATATTCGGGACATTTTTGCACACACGGTCATCTGACCCCAAACTAAGCAAAGCTTGTGATATGGCTGCCAGAGACTGATATACATACATATATAGCTTTAAATACATACTTAAATAGATATTAACACCCAGATATAGAACAAAGGTAACTCTTTCTTAAACAAAGCAAAGTCAATAATTTTAATGAACTGAACTTAATATATCAAGTTTATATTTTATCTTCCAATATATATAAATAGACGATGTGTGTGTTCCATATTATGGACTCCATAATGGCTGGACCGATTTAAACGGGACTTTCAGTGGCAGATAGCTGATGATATAAGGAGTAATCCGCGCTTGTGAAACCGCGGCCTGCATCTAGTAACCTATATTTATAAAAATTGCTTTAATATTTCTGCAAATAGGTATCTACTAAGTCTGCGTGCTTCATCTTCGACCACATCGTCGCTTACCAACAGGCGAGTTGGTGGTGAAACGCGGACTTATCAGCGTTAAAAATAAAAAAAAAAGTAATTGGCTATCGGACAGGTTGATAATAAAAAAAAAATTAACACTTACTGAATAAACTATTTAAATTGGCTAATAAAGTTCTGAGCTGATATAAGTATTTAAAGTTTTTGTTTGGATTAAGAAGGGATGCACTGTCCCTTCCCGCAAGGAGAGTGTCAGTATGGAGTTTGTATAGCGTACAGTGACGTCATTCGTAATTATAGTGCGCTCTTTGTCTAGCAAGACATTAAAGTGCTTACATCTTCCATCATCATCATCATTTCAGCCGTAGGACGTCCACTGCTGGAAATAGGCCTCCCCCATCGATCTCCAAAAGGGCCGGTTGGAAGCGGCCTGCATCCAGCGTTTCCCTGCGGTCTCTTTTAGGTTGTCTGTACATCTTCCATAACATATTGCAATTTTGTTTATGGTGTTCGGCTCTGTTTATAGTCAGCGTTTTTATAAGACAATAAAAATACCCAGTAGCTTATTATCGAGTTACCTAATAATAGACATGATCACAAATAAATGTGGAGCATCTTTAAAAAAGATTTGCGCACGTGTATTGTAGATTACAGACGAGATGTCTGGATGAAATAAGACTTCAAAAGGCAATTTCTAATGAATGCAAGCGCAATTTTATCTGTCACATTACATATTCGATCATGTTTTGTCATTTTAAAACCCGCTTATAATTTTAATACGAACAATATTGTCTAGGAATATGGTAGTTGACTTATGACATGGACTACATATTTTTTGCAATATTTTTGTGGCTCATTTTCCTTGTCATCAATAAATATTTAAACCATATGACTTTGTTACTGGAGACGTATGGAAAGAATAAGCTGGACAGAAAAAAAACAGGAAGTATTACATAATTATTGTCGATGAGAAAAGAAGTCTAGTAGCGTGTCCATCGCCAATTTACTCAATCCAGATTTTAAAAAGAAAATCAAACTATTCTTTGTAAAAAATGCATTTTATAAACTGACTGGATATTATAGACATAAAATTAAGTGAACAATCTTTTTCGTACAACTAGATTACATGGATATTGTTTTAATTTTGGTAATTTTTTTTAGTACCATTTAATGTAAATAATAAATAACAAATATGTTGACATTATTCTTATTATAATTTTATTGTTGACATTTAATGTATAATTACGTATCATTGACTTTTTTTGTTTGTTTTATAATTATTTTTTTATTGATGTTGACGTATGTATTTTACGGCTCTGTCCTAGAATCGTTTGTGACTTGTAATTGTAATTTATAAGGCAAAATTGTTATACTTTCTTACACTAATAACAGTAGACATAAGCACTCGTGTAAACTGACTTGCCTCATATGACGAACATGTTATATTGATTAATAAAGCATCTGAAATCTGAAATCTGTGTATAGAGACTGGAAGAGGCAAGATGTTTAGCCATCTTGAACGAAATGACAAATTAATGAAAACTATCATAGAAGGAAAGATAAAAGAGAGGAAAGCGAGTTACTTCACTGACAAGTTAGAGCTACGCTCTTAAATGTTAAATGAATGAATGATTTTGCCTGAAAAGGTGAACAAATCATCATTTTATCAATGATGTTTGATCAATCAACATTTATCCTTGATTGTCATTGGTGGTAATGACATTATTTGGTCATTAATAATCAATTTAGGAGTGTGAAACGGTTAAATCATTGTGCTGCGAACAATAGTGATAAACGACGCGATAGAGTTGTCAATGTGTGCTCAATTTTCCGATGATATTTTAAAAAGTTACTCGCAGTTTCCGTTTTCTTTTCTTTTTAACCGACTTCAAAAAGACGGAGGATATCATTTCGACTGTATTTTTTTTTTTTATAAACTGCTGTGCTACACAACCTAAAGCTAGTTATAATGATATTAAACGTACGATTTCACCAAAATTAAAATTAAATTTACTCACCGTGTTACCAACCAAAAACCAAATACGAACAAGTAAAGTTTGTTACAAACATTTCGAAAAATTATCATTGTTTTTTTACTGATAAGTAGCTAAAAATTTAACAATATTGGTTTATTTATTTATTTATTGTACCGATTAAATAGTTTAAATTCAAGTTTTTAAGAAATGTTTACCCTAAAGTTCGTCGCAATTGACACTTATAGTACCAGTTTGTGTATTTCCTGCCTTTAGAGAATAAATTGGTAAGTATAGGCAGCCCTCAGTTTAATGAAGTTTTGAATGGTGCGTTCCTAGTTTCAGTGCTTATTTCGGACAATCCTTGTGCAAAGCAGTTGGAAGTTTGGAGAGTTGATTCTACTGAAATCGATGGGCATTGTTAGCGGCCGCCAGTTGGCCGAGTGCTAATTCCAAACGTAAACCAGTTTTAAAGGGAATTTATTTGGATTAATTGTGCATTCTTGTGCTAATTGGGTGCAGCTGGCCTTCTACAAACACGCATTTTTATTCAAACCTTACAATATTCTTTCTCTTGCGGGAGACTCTCACTCTTTCTAGAAAATCTAGAATAGATCTCGAATAGAAAGAGTGAGACAAAAGTAAACTAAGATTCTAAAAGAGGTTGTTTTAAACTTCAGACGGGAGGTTAAAGTCATTATTCGATCCGTTTATGTAACTTATTTATATATTTGTATTTACGTCGATTACTCCGTCATTATTTTGTGAACCTATTTAACTGCTTCTTTTATTATTTAGACTGTAGAGGAATCTCTCGAGATCTAATTTTGTTCGAGCGCCGATGATTTGGCAATATCAATATTATTGTTCAAGGTCATTTCGAAGTTTTTTTTTTTTTATAGATAATTATTTATAACGATGGGTGACGAGACGAGCAAGTCGCTAGTTTTTGCCAATTCCCTTTTCAATAATAGGTAATTGTGTTTAGGAGCACCTACAAAACAAATGGACCATACAAAAATGAAATCATATTAGTCATTCCAACACTAGCTCGAGATCGTAAACTGGATGAACGCATGGAAAATGTTCCACACAAGCTAGGGCTGCCAATCGACGGGATTCCACCTGACATGTCTTCCGAGGGGTATCGTTCCTTCAGAAGAGATGTGGCGAAGATCCGAGCAGACGTGTCTCAGGCGTATGTCTTCATTTTATGAAGTAAACATGTCTTAATAACAACTTCTACATTTCTTTAAACACGAACTTGAACATTTAACTTTAAAAATAACGACTAACGACTAGAAGGGAAATACAGGTGATGAGTTTCCATACGTCATAGGTACTACAAACTTTTTTTCCCCAGAAAAGGCTTGAGATATAAATTTAAAAATGCTGCCTAATTCTAAGGGCTAGTCATCATCATCAGCCGGAAGACGTCCACTGCTGAACATAGGCCTCCCCCTTTAACCTCCACACTGAACGACAGCCTGCCTTTTGCATCCACTGGATGCCCGCGACTCTCACAATGTCGTCGGTACATCTAGTGGGATGCCTCCCTACGCTGCGTCTTCCGGTTCGTGGTCTCCACTCAAGAACCTTTCTTCCCCATCGTTCTTCCAAGGGCTAGTATTTTAGAAATATTATAT
Source organism: Agriopis aurantiaria (assembly GCA_914767915.1). Taxonomy (NCBI): domain Eukaryota; kingdom Metazoa; phylum Arthropoda; class Insecta; order Lepidoptera; family Geometridae; genus Agriopis; species Agriopis aurantiaria. Next base: position 2,549,432 of record OU611985.1, on the reverse strand, counting down.
TTTTATTATTATGGAAATAAGCGATTTTTAGTTAGTGGTTTCTACCCTTTAGACAACCCTAAATTATAGTATACTTTGGCACAGTTTTGTTTACGCATGGACTAAATTTCTAGCAATAGAGAGGCGAAGACCCGAACGCAATTAGCCGGTGACCGGTTTTGTTTTACACACATCTTTCTGGAAGCAGTAAACTGAATAGGCCAGGAGCTGGCAACTTGGAAAGATCAGTGTTATGGGATCTACACGATACGTTACGGCGCCACTGTCTCACGTGTCATTAAATTTTGCTGTACTTTTTCACGATCTAGAGTTATACACTTTTCAATTTTATAATATGAAATCTTTGTATATAATTTGGTTTTAAATTTCCAGTCCAGCAAAAACTGTAAGGATTAAGAAGGTATTAATAGGTAGGTAATAGGTAATTAGGTTTTGATAGGTATTTCTGTAGGTATTGAGAATTTGCTTGATAATATACAATTTCAAATTCATAAATAATAAATATTTGGGTTTTTTTTTTTTTTTCACAGACTGTCTTCTCACCCCAACCTAAGCAAAGCTTGTGATATGGCTGCCAGAGACTGATATACATACATAATATATAGTTTTAAATACATACTTAAATAGATATAAACAACCAGATATACACACACACAAGAAGAACAAACACAAATGTTCATCACATAAATGTTTGTCCTAGGCGGGAATCGAACCCACGCCCCCAAGCTCAGAAGGCAGGTTCACTACCAACTGGACCAACGGGCTATCATTATCAATTTACTAAAACTTCTTTAAAAAAAATACACTTAACAAAAAAAAACTAATATTAAAGCCCTTTGGAAGGTGGAAGGAAAAGTGGCCATAATGCAGAGGCAATTTTTTTTGCCATAGTATTCGCCAGCATTCTGGCCATTAATGTAATTTTGTGGTTTTTGTATTAGGACTCGACCGCACGATGGGTATAGAAAAATAAATAATAATTTATTATTATTCCTATTTATTTGAGACATTGAACAGAGTTATACGGTATATATTAATTGAAACTAAAATATTAAGATTAATTAAGATTAAAACCATACGGTTTGCGGTTGTGTGATTTTCCAACTGAGTGGATTAGGTGCCTGTAATAGCAGTTGTCCGTAAGGCCCCAGGTCCCTATACAGTTCGTATGTTATAATAATTGGTATAGATGGCATAATTAATCTTAATATTTTAGTTTCAATTAATATATACCGTATAACTGTTCAATGTCTCAAATAAATAGGAACAATAATAAATTATTATTTATTTTTCTATACCCATCGGGCGGTCTAGTCCTAATACAAAAACCACAAAATTACATTAAAAAGGCTGAGCATCAATTTAAGACATACTACTTAATACAAATTGTGTTGTTTACACAAATACTTTGGGCCGACTAATACTTATTTGGATTTAATTGTTTCTCTGAATAATTGAAATTAATTGGAGCACCAAGTGCGCCTACGATGAAGTCATCCGCGATTCAATAAAGGCACTGCCTCATCCTCAATCAAAACGAATTATTCTGTCATAAAGCTGTTGCTGCGAGAAAATGTGACAATCAAACGCGCCAATAGGCATAATTACTAGTTTTGAAATTTGTTTGAAGTGTTTGCGCATGTACTATTTCTAACTAGTATAAATAGTATTTTTTTTATACTAGTACACACCACAGAAAAGAGAAATAAATAGAACGGAAATTAGAAGGAAAATCTGTCGCCAGGCATTATTCATCATCATCATCATCAGCCCTGAGTGACCCACTGCTGGGTATTTTAGCACACACTTATGTCTTTGACTAACAGCCGCACTCAGAGACGTTACTTAAGCTAAGGAATACTTAAAATTGCTGTGTCAACTTCTCGTTGACGGAAATTGTCACACATGGAAATGAGACAGAGCAATTTTAAGTATTCCTTAGCTTAAGTAACGTCTCTGAGTGCGGTTGTTAGTCTTAGGCCCGTATTCCAAAACGACGCTCAGTCAAGATTCTCTACTTAAAACTAGTTTTAAGTAGAGATTTTATTCTAGAACTAAACTTGGGTCAAGATTCTACGATCGTAGTTCACCTGTATTTTAAAACGTCACTCAGTTGCCAATCTGTACTCAAGTTGACATATGATCTGCGATCACGCAAGTGACGTCTGTATCACGCTTGAGCAGAGATTTCTGTGTAGTGTACTTGGTTTGGTTGTTATTAAACTTGTTATTATTTGCTTTGCACCATGAATATTTCTGAAGATATCGAATATTATGATCAAATTTTCCCAGTGAATAGACAGATCACTGTTAGCATTCCAATGCGACACTTGAGAGATGCTGAAGATCCGTATGCAATGGATGCAAATAATTTTAAAATGCGCTATCGCAGGAACATCTGATGGGTTTGCAGTTAGAGCTTCCATTATTAGCAGTTTTGATTGACTGAAGCATGGTCTCCTATACAACTTTAACAAATTGGTTAAAAAAAACTGTCTGTATTAATTAACTCATTTGTTAATCTTATAGCTTTTAAATGAATATAAAAATTAAACAATACTACTAAATTATAAGGTCAGTCTTTTATTTATAATCATTTTAATTACTAGGAATAGTAATATAATATTACTAATATTTTTTTAATAGACATTTTCTTTCCAAACTGAAGGGGAAATCCTAAAAATATCCAAATATAGGCAGGATAAGATACTACTATTTCGTAGCACAGTTACTTCCTTGATTTATTTGAATTGAATTAAATTTCCAAAGAAAATCGCGAAAAAATAAACAAGACTAATGTGACATTTCACAATACATTGACATTGTTGACGTTCCGTATTACATAATTTTTCTTGAAATTATTTGACGAAAAATGCTTTGAGTAGATTCTAGGGTTTTAAACATAAAAATGTATAAAACCTTTATGATATAGTGTAGATCATTACCTAAATAGTTAAATACTTAATAATTTCAAACTACATTACTGTTTATTTAATTAATTAAATTATTGTAACATTTTAAATTATGCGTTACGCGGAACGACATTGTTAAACTAAAATAAAAATGTAAACGAAAACAGACTGATTCATAGACAAAAATAATATCCGCTTGAAACTCTACTTAAATCTAGATTCAGCTGAGTTGAGTTTAAGGGCAGTTTTGGAATAAGAACAATACTTAAGCAACGATTCTAGGCTCAAGTAATAATCAGGTGAACTAAGATCAAACGATACTTGAGTCTTGTTTTAGAATACGGGCCTTAAACTTCTTAAAGCATCAACGTAGAAGCCTCCTGAACTAGAAAGTAGGCTGGTTATTAGCACCGGCATGCACTGTTGTTGTCACCCGAACATTACTCATTGAATGACGTCACTAGATAACCACCGTCGCTGCATTCCGCACTTTCAGGTCAAACAAACAAATATCTTGTTACAGGATTATAAGCTGAATTTTTACACATACAATGTCAAAGAAATTAAAAGAAATGACGTGAATAATTCATCATTTATATTTTCTTAGTAAAATCTATAAAAAAAAGTGAAAGCTGTTGCACTTATGATTACATCTCTCACTAGATGGACCGCCAATATCGTGAAAGTCGCGGGCATCCAGTGGATGCAGATGGCAGGCTGTCTTAAACTATGCAGTGTGGAGTTCTAAAGGATGTTCAGCAGTGGACGTCTTCAGACTGATGATGTAAAAGATTCTACGCAAAAAGTTTCTTTAAAATAGAAAGAGTAGATCCGGGAAAAACGTTAATGTTTAAATGATAATAAGTAACTTAAATTACAAAAAAATTTAACCCGACTGCATTGTATAAATAGTACGTAAGTAACTGAAAAGTTACAGCGGCGTGCTGCGTACCTACTCGTATTTAATCTATAGCTATACTAGTAGTGGATATATTATAGAGCTCATTCACACTGCTTTATCTCCTAAAGTACTGAGTATTTCATAGTAGTATTATATTTTTGGAATCTGCTGAGTGAGATCTACATAATGATGGTAACATTGACATATTTAGCAAAGTTAACTTAATATTTTCCCCCTAATTTTGTTGTATGTTTACTATATCCATGGTATTTATTAGGATAGCCCAAAAGAGACCATGAATATCTTGGCAATTACTTCAAAATATTTAATAGATTATGCGTTTTATCTCGCTATCCTATAGGTATCAAAAGGATAATTAGTTAAAATAATAAAAGGATAATTAGGATAAAAAATGCCTAACATCCTAACGTTAGGCATTTTTTCAAGATCTGAGCTTACCTACATATCAAATTTAATTCAAACCTGTTCCACCTTGATGGAGGTGAGTGGCATCAAACATACATACAAGTTTGTGTGTGGCACACATACGTCGCATTGAATGTTAGTGTGAAGTGATTAGATGTATTTTAATTTTAAAAGAATGATTTCAACTGCAGTTAGAATAGAATAGAATAGAATAAACTTTTATTGTGCATAGCTGTGTGTTGACAATTATAAGTGTCAACAGTCACTATATTTACGGACATACAATAAATAAGTGCGTACCTACTTTTGTAGTTGAACTTATGCTTACTCTGACACGTGAAGACTGTGGCATTACCCGTGGGCCTAGACGATGCTCGGCGTACCATCAAAGGCATAGTTTAAACAAAAAGTGAAATACTAAGTCGGAACTACGTCATAAAATGCGGAAAACGAGGGCGGCGCACGCAACCCCGTCCTACTGATCAAAATGAAGACAGTACGCTCTATAAATAGGTAGGTATCTAATAAAAGTTCGCAAAACGTCTTTCGTCGGCCCCGTGTTTGCTTTGTTGTAATTTTATTTATTATTTGTCATAACTCGTTTTGATGGGCGCACTTTGCAGTTTTGTTTATATGCCGTGTTCACGCTATGCGTTAACTACCGTCGGAGTTCGGTGAATGACATTTCCATGCAGTTTATTTTATAATGACTGTTAACGACATTTATTTATTTGTAAGTTCTGGGTTAACAAGATGGTGCAAAGTTTCTCTTACGGTATGATTAGTTAGAGTCTGGCTAATGAAAGTAGACTAAAAAAGTGAGCCAATAAAAAAAAACCGCATTGCATCAGCAAAATTTGTTACAATAAAAAATTATAATTTAAAAGTATCAAGTGAGATTATTCCAGGTATTTCATACTAATTTCGGGGGTTCCAGTGCGGATATTTTTAAATTTGCCGCGCTTTTTCAGCCTTTACTTTCATAAGCCAGACTCTATGCATTTTCAGAAAAGATATGTCACGAATGAAATTATATATGTAGAAAAGATATGATATGTGTTTTTAACTGACTTCAAAAGAGGACGTTCTCAATGTGACTCTTTATTTTTTTATTTTTTTCATTGTTTATGTTACACGATATCTTAGCCAATAGTTAAGCGACTTCAATGATTATTTTTTTATTTAGACTATGGGTGGTTTCATAATGATTTAATCCACCTTTTTACAATGTTGTTACAGCTGTCAGAGCAAATAAATGCTTGCACCGATAGACGAGTCGGTGTTTTACATTGATAATTATCAATATAATAAAATTTAGCAATTATTTAGTATCAGTTGTTATATTTTAGAGTGTGTACTATAATCGTCCCTTTATACGTTTTTTATTAAATTTTTCATTAAATTTTTCAGTTATTTTGATGTACAAGCCAAACAACTGAACCGATTTTGATGAAATTTCTATGGAACCAATGTGAATGTATATCCTTTCAAATTAAATAAGAGTTTTCCAAATCGGTTCCATACTAAAAGAGTTCTGAGGTACTAATTGAGTAACCCACTCCTTTTTTGAAGTCGGTTAAAAAGACCAGCTGAGCAAGTCAATGCTTGAGTCCTGTTCATGTTATTTTAATACTCCTACTCATGACACTACAAGTATGTAATTAGCAGCGATAACGCCCAGAGGACGTCGCGGATTATTAAAACAGATTTATAATATTTATTTGTCCTATGACTGTACATAGCGAGGCAACAGTTACATCAGGAGTGACATCATTCTTCTTGAAATATATTATAGGAGAGTAGGCATGTTTCGAGAGATCTGTCGTATAGGCATTCTTAGTCTGGGATTTGGTCGCGAAATATATTAATACATCAGTATTTATTAACTAGAATGATGTAATGATGGACCCGGCTATGTCTTAAACTGTGACCAGAACCACCGTAGGATGGGCAACAGCGTCCCATTAGTACACGATGAACATACTGCGATTCCCAAGCCACCTGCCAAGCGTGGGATTATGGCAACACCCTTAGAGGGGAGGCCTTGGTTCAGTTGTGGACGTTTGGCTGGCTGATGTGTGTGTGTGTGATAATTTAATGTCATTTTATCGGACCTATGTGATTACATTGTTAACCAATAAATTAAACTAAAAGTTAGTTTGTAATTGCTGAGTGGGCAGCCCTAATGCCAGTATTTTAGGCCTCCAGAAAGCCTCTAATATGGGGAAATGGTTGTCGTTGTTCGATAAATAACCGACACAAACAATTTAACGTGTCACCCGACACACGGTAGCGCTAAGTTGTAAATATCATGTCAAAATGGAGATTGGTTGATTCTTCAGATTAGACAAACTAGGGAGATATGGTTAAGGATGATTGAAATGACCACAAGTAAAACCAAGTTGAAATCCTGAAAGTCTGTGGTGACCGAGAGTATGCAGGTGGGCGCATCAATCGTGCAAGGACTAGGAAGTATTCCGAAGACGCGCGACATAAATCAGCGTGCGAGCGACACGCGCACGATAAGGCGCGACAGCAGCGGGCGCGGCGGATGTCGTGCGACGTGCGTCGTGCTCCCTTATCAGCCTCATAGCAAAATGCATCGACCCACGCCAGACCAGCTAAGCATTTTGTAAAGTGCGCCTTCTACGTGTCGCATACGGCATCATTTTAAATGACAAACTTCGAATACGAACGCGTTTTTCATTTATTTAGACAACCCGCCATAGTTCGTCATTTGTAATTCCACCGTTAAGTACACGTTAAAAGGCACATATTTCAATGCATTGCTGTCGCTTCATCAAATACGCATTCTATAGTGCTAATGCTATGGCCTTCCAAAGACGTTTTTTACCTAACTACTAAAAAGGAGGGTTTTGATTTTGACAGTCTATGTATGATTGTTTATATGTTCCTGCTTATCTCTTATCCTACTTGTAAGATTTTGGTTTTGATTAGGGGTCTATAGGGATGCGTATTGTCACCCCGCGTATCATATGGTAGGTATATGACATCACAGTCAATCCAATATGTCTGATTTTATAACCTAACTTCACGCCTGCATCAATCGTGTAGAACAGTTTTGATGCTGACTAAGCTAAAATTATCTTAAATCTGTAGCTAGTTAAAACCAAATATCATGAGTCCTCAAAATCAGTAACCCAAGAACAAAACATGCGACTGATATGTGGCGTTATCGTAGTTTCACAACGGGCCGGTTCAGACCGCGAGGTTATCGAGCCGTCCAAATACCTCTTATCATCGTACACTCAGCCTACCAATATCGCCAATTTATTTTAACCCGTTACGTGCAAGAGACATAGGAAGGCTCACGCGATCCCAGTTACATTCAATTTCATAGAGAACCTTATTTTTATGTCAGCATGGTTGTACTTGCTTGCGAAACAAAGAACTTTGTCGACGAGTTTGCCGTGTAAGATTACCTAATTTGTGTGAAGCTCTGAGATGCAAACGTGGTTGAATTTCGGTTTGGCAACCTTTTTGTAAAATCGATTTATTGTCTGTCTATTTGGTTCGGCATACATCATAAAATAGATTTAAAACTAACTTGAAAATGAGCTAGAAACTTGAAACTTTTAATATAGTCCAGAACTGCGGCACAATGTTTATTTAAAAATAACTAATAGCTAATAAAAATTAAATTATTGAATATTTTTTTTTTGTACTATATTAGAAACTGGCTGAATCCCGCAATGTTCCAGTTTTTCCGTATTTTCTGGGGGTAAAGTTTAGTACCCCATGTCCGTTCTTATGTACACCACAGAACATTTTTTTTTGTTACTTCTCTTTTCTGTGATGTATGATGTACACTATCATGCTGCCAAATTTCATGTCGTGAAAAGCGAACAAACATATAAACAGAGAGACAGAGTTACTTTCGCTTTTAAAATATGAGTTAGGATTCCATACGTAGCGACCTTACGCAAACAAAAAAATAATGTGGCACAATACTATATTAATAATTTTGGATGTAATGTATTGATTTCCATTTCTCACCTGGGTGCAGTTACATCTTAGTGACACAATTTTCCAAGACAAAAAAACTACACTTTGCTTGTAAAGTTTTATAGTTAATAAGTGCTTGTAAATAAAAACCTCGTAGTTATTTCCTGTTTGCTTGATCTATTTTATAGTCCGGGTGTATTTATTCTGTGTCAGGCCGAAAACAGTTTTGCTTAGACTTTGATTTGCGTGAATGTCTAGAAATATAATAATTCAATAGAAAATACCATAAAAAACTCAGCAAAAGTTGCTTGCCAAAACTATGTTTGAGCAAAAACAATGTTTTAGTCGCTTATTTGAATATGTTTTTTGGGACTTTTATGCTTTAGGTAATTAAACAAGTAACAAGGTGATACCCTATCATAATGGTAGACAAGAAAATTTTGTCAGCCAATTTGAGGAGTCCTCCATATTGAATGAAGGGTGACGTTATTTTATTTTGGGCTGCCATCTTTGGGAAGCCAATATATTGGACTTAGAATGACGTCAGAAAACTATAAACCTGTATGCAAAATTTCAGCTCAATCGGTTGGAGATAACTGTTTTGAAATTCAGTTGCAAGATTATACCCAAACTAACAAGGCAAGTGAAACAAAAGCTTGTAATGTAGCTATCTTAATTTTTCAATAGAGCAGGCATTTATTGTCCTGCGGACGGTGCAGGCTATTTATTATACTAGCTGAAACCCGCTACTTTGTACGCGTAGAGCTCAGCCTTCGGCCTCGCTTCATGACCCGCTCGTAGGGCTCGGCCATAGGGACATTCTAATCACCTTGTGGTATGAAATATACTTCACGACCTCTTCTCATACCTACCAAATATACATTTAAAAAATCATTAAAATTGGTCGGGTCGTTTCAGAGCAGTGCGACCACAAACACCGTGACACGGTATTTTTGTATATAAGAAATAGAGTTTTTGAATCTTGAGTCTCAGTATGTACCTATACTTTATATATATACCAATACTTTTTTTAAATTATAAGCTAGATCTCCAGCTGTGTGAGCTAGGCTTTTTGACTACGCTTTTAATGTCAAACAAATAAACCAAGTGCCAACATTGTAGACGTAATTTTTACTTTAGCACAGATCTACTACCTATAGATTTTCAATGAGCGTGGCTAGCTCAGTGCCTCTCGCTCATCATCGTATTTTCGCTCACTGCGCTTCTTGCAGCCCAAAATGCTACAACCAACCATTGTAAAATATCTTTTACAATTATTTCTCAGAGGAAACACGCATTTATCACATTAAATCACCAAAAAAAGGCAATAAATATAATTCAGACCCGTTTTGTTTGTCACTGATTATTACAGATTTTGACACTTGAGGTACCAAAAACAGGTCACGCCGATAAGGACAACAAATTCTATTTATGTCCTTTTCGTACTTGTGCTGAGCCATATCAAGTTGTCTCTTTCACTAAAATATATTGCCGATCTGGTTGTGTATATCTGTGTACTTTAGCTATATTTCGTCCCTGTGCCTTAGGTCTAAGTACCTATCCACCACAAATGAGGCCAAACTAAGAAGTCATTCTTGACATTAGCACACCAATGAACTTTCATAATTTATTGACAAGCAACCATAGCCAAAAGAAAACCGTATTTCATGGACATACTGAATCTATGATGGACGCTGTTTTTTCTTTACAATAGTGAAGCGACGTTCCCTTTAGCGACCCACACCACACGTTGCGCGACACGGTCGCTTGCATTGTTTAGCACTTCATATAAATGCATACAGAGCAGAGGGTCGCGCGTCTATCGCCAAGATAGAAATGCTAACTAGAAAAATAAACGCGCCTTTTTTGTAACAAAATATGCTGATATGGCTAAATTGCAGTGATATTAAAGAGTTACTTTATTTGTTTGATTTAAGAACATAAATACTTACCTACATCAAAAAATACTGCTTCATCTAAAACCATTGAATTAATTTTTCGTTTTTGTTAATAAGTATTCAACCACGATAAAAAACCGCGATGTCACCATAATGCGATTCATCCACAGATAACTTGCAAACTGGAGGGAATAATTCTGAGCTCTGTAAAAACATGCAATTATTACGAATACCAACTAACTATCGATTGACGATGACACGCGACCCTTTAGACTAGGGAGGAGTAGGTGTCTAAATTTATCGATAATCCTTTAAAAATTATAATAGATTAAAATGGGTGGTATGTAGCTTAGTAGCTTATGATGAAGGTTTTTTATTTATGACGAGAAAAAAAAAACATCATAAGCAGAGTTATTGGCGTGCAATATTTATTCCCTTTTTTTCAGGAACATTAGTTTGAAAGGTAATTGTATTTACTAAAAAAAATAAGTTGTATCGATTCTCATAAAAGAAAAAATATTTGGGGTAATACTTATTTATTTTTTACATTTGTGTTGTTATTCTCGACCAGAGTTTTTTTTCAGTAATTTTATATCTTTAGAGAATGTCGAATTTCGCGTGCGAGATAATGAATGGAAGTTCAATAGGCAGTATTAATTGGTACTTTGTTACACTAACCTCATAATAATATATAGTAACTTTGGGTCATCGTGATACATAACTCTAAACATAACTGATAAGTGGTAAAGATATTTGTACAAAATCCAAGTTAAATATTTTTCTGACTACGCTATAATTATATTGCTCATATTTTCATATCTCACAGTGCATTGTTTTATTATCTGCTCTTCTCTGCTTTACCGCATTACTCTTTTTAAACGAAACAGAAAAATAAGGGCGTGAAAGTTAGATGGAAAAAAGTATAAAGTAGTAGTTAAACATAATTTTTTTTCAAAAAAAAATTATTATGAAAAAAACAAATTAGAAATTCTGTTTGAATTTCGCAATTTCATTTCAAATATACCTCGAATAATTATAAATAAATTAAAAATACACAAATCGAGACTAAAAATGCACAGTGGTGGTGCTTAAGCAATAGATAAAAATTTTAAAAAAACCTGACGACTGACAGACTGTCGAAAACTAACTTATATTTGCAAAAATCTGAATAACTCATTCAACAACTCTACAACAAGTTCATCATTTTATGGTTGGTTAGGCATTTGACCACAGCTTGAGGGTGTGAATGAAGATGGCGAACAGGCTTAGGTTGGACAACTGGTTCTCAAGTAATGCTGCCAGAACTGGAATTCGATAGGTGCTTGTACTTATCATGGAGGTTGGGAACAGCCTTGAGAGAAAGACATTATGTATAATTGTAGCATTTGTAGCGTAATATGAAGAGGTCTCAACAGTTCACGAAGACGCAGCTATACCATTCAGTAACAGTAATCAGAGGTCACGTGAAATGTCGACGTAACTCGAGATAATGACAGCTATGTTGTAACAATTGTTATCTTAACCTCCAACTTATTTTTTTATCTATTGTACTTGTAATTAGAATCTTTTCTTCTATCGCGAGTTGCTAGCTAATTATAGCATAACAACCACAGAAGAGAAAAAAATTTCGTAACAACACTGATCGTTTGAGCCAGCAGATAATGTTAACTATTTTATTTGTAAAACTCGCAATCCATAACTAGGTATATTAGTTTTTAAAAGAGAATATGTTATCGGTGCCATCATTGTAATTAGTGACCTACAAAGCTTTTTTTACTGCTAATTGATATCAAAACTGGCGGGTACTAAAATAACTGGAATGTATAATAAAATAATTTATCATCATCATCAGCCAGAAGACGTCCACTGCTGAACATAGGCCTCCCCCTTTAACCTCCACACTGAACGACAGCCTGCCTTTTGCATCCACTGGATGCCCGCGACTCTCACAATGTCGTCGGTCCATCTAGTGGGAGGCTTACCTACGCTGCGTCTTCCGATTCGTGGTCTCCACTCCAGAACCTTTCTTCCCCATCGGTTATCGGTTCTTCGAGCGATGTGGCCTGCCCATTGCCACTTCAACTTGCAAATTTTAACAGCTATGTCGGTGACTCTGGTTCTTTGGCGAATATCCACGTTTCAGATTCTATCGCGCAAAGAAACTCCGAGCATAGCTCTCTCCATTGCCCGCTGTGTGACTCTGAGTTTTTCTAGAAGGCCAACAGTTAAGGTCGAAACGTACCACGTCTCGAAAATAATTTATACAGGCTGGAAACTTTAAAAGAAACAAAATATTTTATGATGCCGTTCGACCCTGTTCCATAAAGTATCAACAACCTCTATTGGAACATGTTAGGTTAGAGTACTAGAAACTCTATAAATTGCAAAACTGCCTTACTGCTCTTATTAGAGTTTCCACCCAGAATATAAATTTAATAATTTTAATTTAAAAAAATATCGACAACATCGCCTATAAATGTTTCACCTCACTAACATCCTCCCTAAACGATGCACCCAGGGGTCGAATTGTCTTATTATGAAAATTATGTTCATCATTTTATGATCCTACTTACTGCATACCGACTTCAGGCAATTGGAAGGTTTGAAGACAGACATGGCAAGAGTGAGCTCTGATTTTCAAAGACGTATTTTAAAGGTTTTTTTTTTATGTTATAACTTCTTAAGCCGTGCTGAGCGATTTTTGGTAAGGGCAAAACTTATGGGTTCGCGTCACCGGCATGCCAGTGTCAAGTATTCGTTTTTACCACAGAATAAGGAGTAGTAGAATAGTAGTAGTGCTAATTTAGCTTAAACGAATTAAACATGTTACATTCTTTACTTATATGCCAAAATGGTTGTTACCAGAACGAAACAGTTATATTTTTGACAGGACGGCAAATTGCCGGGTTGTATTTTAATGTACTAGGGACCTGTAAAAGGCTCCATAATATTTGAGAGACGGCCTTGTACCCTTTGTAAATTGCGTGACGGATTCTATGCTAGTCAACGACCTATATGTATTTGAATTCGTTGATGCTAGTCCATTTTCTTAGGTTTTCACTCAAGGACGTTAAACCTTTTTATAACGTCTTGGTTTTCAGTTCTGTCGAAAGCACCAAGACTGCGTCTTTATTCTTATAATAGAAAGGTGTTATTGTGAAAAGTAACTTGGAACTCGTAAAATTAAAGATTGCCAGTGTTAGGAGCGGCAGTACTACAACCCACTATATAGTTCGCGGTAATTTCCCAGGTTCCAACATTAACAACCTCTTTGACTAATTAGCAACTCCTTCTAGAAAAATATAAAACATAAATAAAACCGGAACCGCGGTTATTCATTCAACTTGTTTTTTGTTTAGTTAATAAAGGCACATGCACGTCCCAGCATTGGGAACATGGTAGGCTAAAATGATGATGATGACCGTTTGCTAAAAACGATCCACAAAAAAACATTGTTGGGTTTCCCAATTATAATTTCTAAGAAAGAAACTCTGTAGAGTCTTCTTGGAGACGCGGGCATCTAGTTGGTGCAGATAGCAGGCTATCGTTCAGTGTAGAGCTTTGGGAGGCCTATGTTCAGCAGTGGACTTCTTCTGGCTGATGATGAAGAACAAAAACTTGTTTACATTTTGGTTACAAATAATGTTTCAGTAAACAAATGGTGCCCAATTTAAATGCCGTTCAACGCTGATAGAGTCAGTTAAGTGCAACAACAATACACTCAAAAGGGCGTTGCCCTTCAATTCCGCCATCATCAATCTATATCTTCATGCAGAATCACTACATAATTGGGGGCAATTTTTTGATGTGCTTGGGCCCTACTACTGGTCGGACTGTTAAGCTCGTTGGTCTTTGTAAAAGGGTGTGTGTATAGGTTAAATGCCACCAGAATGCAGCTTTGTGCTATAAAATTATTGTGCTACCTGTTGCTCGCGCCTTCTTACTTATAGACTTTCATGTAAACTTTCTTCTTTTTGATCCCCTTAATTCGTCCTTGTCGTAGAACCCTTTCTTAACAGATATCTACACCACCGTAGGACCAACCTCCAAAGTTTCCTGCGATATTTCAGTATCGTAGGTCCAGTAGTTTTTGAAATTGCATAAATGTTTCTCTCCTCAGTGACCTCAATTAAACATTCTCGAAATTCGCACGTAGTTAAAATAAATAATTCGGGACATTTTTCACACACGGTCAGCTGACCCCAAACTAAGCAAAGCTTGTGATATGGCTGCCAGAGACTGATATACATACATATATAGTTGGTGCAAATTTTGTAAATCGTTGACGGTAGATACATTTTGTACCTACCATCGATGATATTTCATTTTTAGCAAATCATATATAGAAAAAGTGATACTCAAAAATTGAGTGCAGTCATTTTTATGGTCACTCAGGTCACTGCGTGAGTATGATCACATGACTTACCCAGTGGCTGTCTCTGACTGACCATGTATAACTTAGAGGTTTTTTTTTTTATTCTTTCCCCTCCGCCTTTTTGCACACCATTGTACATACATGTATTTTTATTAGATTTTTTTTGAGAAAAATATTACTATAAGTAATGATTTTATTATTTTTACAGATTCAGACAGCAGGTGCTTGGAAACAAAATAGGTAAGTACAGAAAATCGTTGTTTTTTTTTTATTTGGACAAAATACAGTTAGTATAAAATTTTGGATAATAATGTACTGATGATACCTATTTTTATTCTTGGCTAATGAAAGACCACGACAAAAGTCAATGTATGGTTATTATAAGAATGTTTTTAAAAACTTTTATTTAACTAGCTATGTATGTATGTATGTTCAGGTGGAATCTTGCAGCTGAATTTTAGACCAGTTATATCACAGCCGATTGAGCCGAAATTTGGCATTCTTATGTAAATTCGGTTACAATGCAATGTTATGGTACCATCGAACTGGTCTGATGATGGAGACAGAAGGTGGCCATAGGAACGCCTAAACGAAACGACGTGACCCCGACGGTTTGGGCTTGTTGGATTTGTCTTTCAAAAACAAAATAAAAAACTATGGCCAAAAAAGGTTGAGATACGAAAAAGCTTGTTTAAAAAAGTATTTTTTATTAATAAAGCTTATTAAGATTTTGGTAGCCCGCCTGCGGGTCTATCCACTGGCGTGGCCGTGCTCTGAAGGTAAACAAAAATGACAACGGGGAAAGGATTTGTATCCTCTCCCCGTGGAAAAATTGTCTACCGCCCGTGCTAGGCCTGCAGACAGTAAGTGCGGAGACTTTCCTAGGTTTGGTGGAAACATTATTAACATACATACATGCTAACTTCAAACTTTTGGTTTTGCGTCATCGGGTGAAATGTGAGTCTCATGAAGAAACTGTGTAAGTGTTATGTAGAACACCCCAAACTTCCAATTCGTCTTATGTGTATTTGTTAGGCGCCTGGCTGGTACCAGGCAGATATAACAATCAGGCGAGTACCTATACATATCTATACATAACACCAGCATCAAAACCTTGAAACAATTTTATTTTCGTTCATTGGATTAATTCTTCGTGTCACGACTTGAACGAATAAATTTACGACAATCTTTCTCGGGTTCAACAGCAATTGTTACTCAATTTTGATTCAGGGCTATTTTGGGTGATGACCGCGCTAGGTGGCGTTCTATTGATCATGATGGAACTAGATTGTTTTAACTGCACTTCGCTTTTTAAAGGATGGGGGTGGGGCTCCGCAAAGTTACGAGACAGGCCACACACGATGTAGTAGCTGAAATGTTTATACAATCCAATGGCAGATGGGTTCTTTATACTTATCATAGAAAAAATCGAAATGCACTAAGTATCCAAAAGAAAAAACATTTTGATGCTGGCCGAAAATTGGAAGTCCGTAGGCAACTCCATCATTTCTTTATCTATAACTATTTTGCTTTTCCAAAGATCAAAAAGAACATAAATTGTTGAGCGTGGTCTTAAAATTAATTGGGCCTTTATCGGGACTTGGCCAGGCGATTAGTAGAGGCGTCGGGTGTCCAGAATGCTGGCTTCTATTTCGCCCAAAAATTGAGCTTTGCCATTCAACGTGGCAATGCTGCCAGCATTCTGGGTACCTTTCCCTCCTAGCTAAAATACCATTAGTATTTTAGCTTAAGTTTTTATTTAGTTATTTTAAGTTTTAGTTTTTAGTTATTTATTTAAGTTTTCGTTAATTTTCTGTTTCTAAGTTGCATTGTTTGTCAAACTTTACAATACACGAATAAGAGGCCTACATAAGCTTCCACTCAAGATTAAGAATGAGCAATGTAAGCATTATGAGCAACCACTGTGATAGTTATTATGATGAGATTACCACGATGGAAGTGTGGGTTGTATATTTATTTTACTTTATCGCTTGTTAGGGTTGCCAATCGTCCGCTATTTTTTAGGATGTCTGTGTTTGTTTTTATTGACACTAAATTTTGAATATACAAAAATAATGAGGTAATTTCTCGAGAACAATATGTTCAATATTTTAATGTTTGTATCTTTTGTTTTTCCTATAATCTTTTACTTTTTTATTAGAATGTAATTTTTCAGTGACAACCCATTCAAAGTTTTTCTGATCTAAAAAAACACTAAAAATAAGGTCGCACGCTTCGCTCGCGCCTTTTTGCTAAATTTGTGCTAAAACGGTCACTGCAAAACGTTAATATTTTCCTCAAATTGCGAAATTTATGTCACCGCAAACGATAAGATTGTTATTACCGTGCAAAATGCAAAATTCGGTATGCAAAACATATTTTTTACAGTGAAACAACTGCTAAACACATGTCTAAAGCGTTCTTAAATATTTTGTAGGATGACGGCGTATGCTTTACTCGTTTAAACTTTTGTCCCTTAAAAGCAAAAAAAGTTGGTAACCCTACGCTTGATAGAAATGTAGTATCTCACAAATATCATATTACAAGATCGTTGGTAGTCGGTCCTAGGTAGAAAATATATCAAGCTAAGTAGACAAGTGTCTTACAGGGAATCTAGCTTACTTGCGTAAGAAATTTTTAAACAAGGTTATTATTTTATTATTTCATTGCTTCATATTTTACTGAAAAATAGCTGCGCCCAGTGATTTCGCCCGTGAGCTAAATTTCTTAGTTAAGTTTTCTGAAATTTCCAATTTTTATTAATTTTTCTTCCCGTAAGAACACAGTATAAGAAAACGTAAAAAAAAGAATGAAATCGGCTAAGTCGTTCTCGTGTTATGGCGTGACCAAAGTAAATAGGGATTCATTTTTATATATATATATACTAGCGGTCCGCCCCAGCTTCGCACGGGTATAGATTATAGCTTATGTCACCCGGGGATAGTGTAGCTTCCCAACAGTGAAAGAATTTTTCAAATCGGTTCAGTAGTTTCGGAGCCTATTCAATGCAAACAAACAAACGATCAAATCTTTCCTCTTTATAATATTAGTATAGATAGATTAAGGAATGAGAGAGAACTACTAAAATAAAGATGGAGATAAGTAAATATATGTGTATAGTCAATAATAGTCATATTTACTACACAAAATAATTTTTTAACAAAAAATAATACAACTGTACATCATTTCATAGTATATCTTCGTAAACTTCGGTTACATTTTAATACAATTTATAATATTAGTTCCATTTTATCTACCTGTCCCCATTTAAACTAATTTATTTATTATTAATTAAAACGGTAAAACACCAATTACATTAATTATCCAAAGTTCAAATACATTACAAATTAGAATACAAGTCAAATATGTATAAAAATAGGTTAAATTATACAAATAAAAACACATGGACATTGCAGTGTTCGAAACGTCAGGAATTCAAAGAATGTAATATAGCTAAAGTTGGTAAATTTTTAAATCCAGATCACCTTTGGTAAACATAGAACCGTATTCACTGAACCGATTCGTCTGGAACTCGTATTCTCAGACACTATAAGTGTCGGTATCAGCATTCGATCTATTGTTACAAATCGATCGTATCAGCTGTAAAATGAATCGACATGTATTTGATATCATTCTAAGCTGCAATTGAAATGCTTTCTCCCACAGAAGGCAGAGTTTATTGACACCGCACATGCTGATAATGTTTATGGTCCATAATTACTGGAGCCACTTGGGATTTGAACGCACCCACGCTATGCACTTCACATTCCAAGATTGTTCACTACTATTTTGTGATTTTTGATGACCAGCTCTTTTGAATACCATAGGACTGTACTTTTCATGGCTGTAAAAAGGACCATAGACAGAAAGGCAGACAAAAAGAAAAGTTTGCTACAAAAAAAAAAGAGAAAAAAATTATAATTGAAGTTTGGCTGCTGGAAATTGCTGTATTTCCCGCAGCCAAACTTCAATTTTTATTATTTATTATATATATACTATATAATTTTTTATTTTTTTTATCTATGAAAACTAACATCCATGCACGAATACCGCCTTGTTTTGACTTGAAAAAAGACAAAGCAAAAGTTTTGTAGTGATTTGTTATCGCGAAATACGTAGGCACTCTAGCAAAAACCTATATTATTAGAACTGCTTTGATAACTACTGAACCCTAATTAATGACATTTTTGTGGAACCACCTCGAAGGTTTCTTCTACATGATAAAAAAGAAACAACCAAATTGGTTTACAGATCCGGCATCACATAGGCCGGCGTAATCGCTATATATACATAAAAAGATGAAAAAAAAACGGGCCGAATAGAAAAAAACCTCCTTTTTCGATTATTGTTTATTTTATGTCAGTAAGTCAACGACATCCACTCTCAAACTTTCCCTCCGAGAGTTTTTCGAAAAACTAGTATTGGAAATTGGAGGTAATAGATATGTTGATATGTTCAGTTATTCCAAAACTTGAAGACGTTATTTTCAAAAAAATATACTATTTCTTACGGAAATTAAATTTTCTAAGCATAATTTTATTTGATAGGACCAGAACGCGAAATACAGTTTTCGTTGCTTTTTTGTCCAAAAATGTTAGAGGTCTCTTAAGTATGAACACCGTCATAAGCTAGCGATGCCTATACATTATAGCGGTTATAGGATTCTTTTTGGAGTATCCGCATAGTAGAGCAGGAAAATTTTAAGAACATGAGTAATCGAGATTACAACAGCAAGATGCAGCTGACAAATTATCCACAGAATTCCAACCTCATACGTAACCTAATCTTGTACTTCATGATTACATAATTAGCTCCACTACGATAAACTGCTACTTATCGAATTAGGCCATTATGGACTCGAAATGGCTAGGTACTTGTATATTAATTATTAAAAACGGATGATATTATAATTAATTGCAAATCAAAACGCCTTGATATAATTTTTATATCTTGTATACGTTAAATATATGCGAAATAAAAAATAATCCCGCTCTCGCGTATTTAAGCACTTTCTGCAGACATTTCACATCTCACATTTATTGACGAAGAAATCAACTAAAACTGGATTTATGGACTTCTTTATTAATCTGTAGAAAATGAAATTTCTAAAATAAACATATTTATCTATATATTTTACTAAAAATTTCGGCTTCAAATTTTGGAAAAACTTTTTACCTCTATTTTAAAAAAAACCCATCAGTTAACAAAAGAAGTAGTTCGTAAAAATCTCAGAGGGAAAGTTTGAGAGTGGATTTCGTTATAACTAAAATAAAATGAACAATTTTAATTTTATGGTTTACTTTTTAGGTTTTCCTACCCAAAGGGTAAAAACGGGACCCTATTACTAAGCCTACGATGTCTGTATGTCTGTCTGTATGTCTGTCTGTCTGACTGTCTGTCCGTCCGCCTGTCCTACCTATTAACGGCTGTATGTTTTGAATCGCGATAGATAGCCAGTTAAAATTTTCAAAGAATATGTAATGTTACGGTGGATTAACTAACAAATAAAAAGTAAAAAAATCAAAAAGAAAGGGAGGTCCCATAATACAAACGTATTTTTTTACGTATTTTTGTATTAGCTCTAATGTAACAATGGTAATACTTACAAGCGTCAAACTGGGCATTATTATAGTACACACTCTAAAGTATATCAACAAATAATAAATAATGGCCAAGTGCGAGTTGGTGACAAGTTTCTGTTCGAAGTTCTATCTGGTAATTTCGTTATTTAGACGATCTCATTGTAACATCGACCTTATCATTTCACCAAATCAAAATGCCATTTTTTATTAATTTTGAAGCTGATTTTTTTTGTATTTGTGGTGGTATGGAACCCTCAGTGCGCAAGCATGACTAGCACTTGGCCGGTTTATTTTGTATTATGTTGTTTGTGGCTAGGCGTAGTGACGGCAGGTGGAGTAGAGCCCTGACAGAGTGGTTACCAATATCGGATAAGCGTTCCGTAGGCAGACAACCAGCCCGATGGGTCGATGACATCAGGCCCATCGAGGATTTCATACGTGGATGAGATTAGCACGAGACAGGGATCAATGGCGCAAGGGAGAGGAGGCCTATACCCAGCAGTGGGTTGATACAGGCTGACAATGTTGATGATGATGTTATTTGTGTATTTTTTTACTATGATTAATGTAATTGGTTCCTGGATAGCCAGATCGATAAAAGAATACTGCTTCGTGAAAGTGTCACGAATAACTTTAATGGTGGTTATTGATTATATGTTTATTTATTGATTGAGGTGTTCAACTATAATATTTCAATTGGATCTAACACTTGAACCTATTAACTCAAGAACCTTTTGGAAGCTACCGCTAAAACACTAGAGAAGTTCTGATACAATGTAGCCAGCATTGATTATATATCGTAGTATAAGTATGAAATCTTTGGTAGTCAGTGATAAACTCAACTAAACTGTTACTGGCTTCTTTGAAAATGAATTCGTCGACCTACATAATTCAAACTGGCTACCTTTTAAGTTCACTCAATGGCCAGCTTGAACCGTCGTCTTTAAAATATTTTTTACTGACTCGAATTTGACAATAGACGTTCTAATAAATAACTATTTGTGTTAACTTCTACTACTAGTTTGCTAACAAATAAACTTACCTACCTTTGAAATCAGCAGTCTGTTCAATTTCACAGTAAGACCTAAAATTCTTTGTGACCTCACTATTTTTTACACTGAAGACAATCTCCAATTCCGTGATTTGAGTAAGAAACGAAAATCCCATGTTTATCGATGTTATAGCGAATGATGTCCACAAACTAGACTTCAAAGACGTACCATGCGTAATCTAAAAGTTCATTTAGTACGAATGTTATAAATAAATACTTACGTATATTTTTAATAACTAAAAAAGTAAATTGGATGGTTTAAGAAACTTAAGTTCTTGGCCAAAGATATAAAGACTTGATTGCACATGTCGTCAAAATTTCCTTTTGCAAAATGATGCAACGTCTGTCGCGGGGGGCAGCTTGTGATTGGAGACACGACGCGACTCGACGCTTGTGATTGGAGAATCAAAAGTCATTCATTCAATTCGCGCCTAGGATTAGCCCCGGTCAAAATAGTTTAGGTTGACATGTTAGAACCTTTGGCTTATGCGGGGTAAAGGATGAGCTGGTTATATTTTCATTGTTCTCGGCCTTAGGCCTTAATTTGCAAAACTGTTAAAACTACTGAACTGGCAAATCTATTGAAGTACCTAATTGTTTTGTTGACTTTTGCGCGTAAGTGCCATTTAATTGGTTTTACAAAACCTACTTCATTAAATTTTAGCTACCATCGTAAGTGCTGTAAAAATTCCTAACGCTGCTTTAAAGGCCTAATCAATATACACAAAGGCCACAGGAAATGTGAATATTTTATATCTCTTTTGCCTTAATTTGTTTCTACATTTATCTTATACATTATATCTAACCTATTATTTGCCTTTTTTCGGTTTCCATGGGGGGGAGAGGTGCGCTGTAGAAGTCTCGCCCAGAGCGCTGGTAGCGCTAAAACCAGCACTGTGTATATGCTATCGAGACAGCTGTAGGAGAAAAAGCTAGAAATGGGACCGTTCAAAAGTTCAAACGAGAAAACTGTGGAACAATGGTACGGCACTTACTTGGGCAGTTGTGCTCGTCGGTCCCATCGAAGCAGTCAGACCTCCCGTCGCAGAGACTCTCTCTGGGGATGCAGCGGTTGTTATCATCGCACCGGAACTCTCCAAGGAGGCAGGCTGTCGACAAATGACACTTGTTCCAACATTTGCACCAACAACATACAGTGAATGGCTTATGATACTATTTTTTGTCTGCAATATAGACCGCTTTTAAACCAAAACATAGCCCATGTTACTCGGGGACACCGAAGCTTTCTATCGGTGAAAAAAATATTTAAAATTTGTTCTGGAGTTTCAATGATTTCCCCCTGCATACTTACAAATCACAAGTTTGCTTCTTGACAATGTTACTGTGAAAATATTTAAGGACATAGGCGTTGGTGACTGCTTACCATCAGGCAGCCCGTCTGCTTGTTTGCCACCTATGGCATAAAAAAAGAACACTGATGGGGGAAGCAGACTATGTTTGTCTCTCTTTAGCACTAAAGCCAGCAGCTGTAGTTTTACTTATGACGTTAATTATAATCCATTTCACAATGTACAGCCATATCGCTGTGGTTATCTTATTTTAATGGTAGGTATATTATTATTTCTATTCTCTGCTGGACACTTGAACAACCCAACTTTATTCGATTTTATTGAAAAATTATAATGTTTTTTTTAAGAAAAAGAAGCAGAGATCGAGCTCGTCAAGCTAAATCTGCGCGTTTATTCATACCACCATGCACCATTGAATATTTTGTGGAAGGGCGTACAGTTGAGATTGAGATGTTTGCTGAAAACTGGTATAGTGACCGTAGGGTACAGTGACGGGTAAAAATCTTGAGCAAGAAGTGGCATAGAGGGGAAAAACTTGGCCCATGTATACAACTAATCGCGCGGGCTTGCCCAGTCGAAATCCTCTCGTACCGTTCGGTCCGCTAAAGACACAAACTGTTATGCAGTCAAGATAATTTTCAACATATTTGGCTGTATCTTCAAAATGATATGCTCAATGTTTGCAGGACGTTTTTATGTATCATCATCAAGCTATTCAACTAGTTCAGACCACCATTGCCTACTACTTACTCTTCTTTGTGGAATAATCGATCCAATTCACGCTGGTTGAGTTGACTTGGATTCACCCTTATAGGGGGAAATACTGGATAGTAATCTCTGACTTTTTTTTATTGGATGGATGTTAATCAGCTCATACCAACGAAGAATGATGTCAATCGAAATCAAGTTGGATTTCAGCATCACCCTTAGTTTCTTGTATCTATTTCACTACTTTCCATTCTCCAATGCATTTTACTTTTTTGTAGGTTTCACCAGCAGCTTGAAGACGTAAACTAACGTTAAGTAACGTAACGTTCATTTTATCATGGATAGCATGACATATTATGTACAAAAAAATATTATAAGTCAAGAAATTGTATGCTAAGCCAAAAGGTGATTAACAAGTTTTACTATGGTACCAACACTGAAATATCAACAAAAAACTGTGCACAGTTTAGGTAATAATTAGTAAAATGAGCCTTTCACGGCTTAGAATACCCTTTCAGAACAACCTAGTGCAACCATTGATACTCACTGTGCTCCGTAGTTGATTCTGGGATATTTGAGCCAGCTGGAGACTGCGAAATGTCACCACGCTCGGTTCCTTGGAGTCAAAATAATAACAAGAACATAAAACAAAATGCAAAAGAAAAATAACAAGAAATAATTATCTAATTATAAAAAAACTGAATTTAAAATTAGGATGGGCTCGAATAAAGATAGTCGTATTATTCGAGCTGGTTAAAAAAACTACTGCGCCCAAGTTATTGAAATTAATGCGGGACTACCTCACCTTCTTCTTCATTTCAAGACTACTCCACGTTTAATAAATAAGTAGGAGTAGGGACTCTGTCCCTATGTCTATGTATGTATGGGTGACAGATCACCCATTTCGAAACTAACCAAATAAAGTCTAAATGCTCCGTGTCAGGTCTAACCGAGGTACTTCCTATTTTTATACAGTTCCTAGTGTCATTAAGGAATTGCATTAAATGCCTAGGACATACATATATATTCCAGAAAATGTAGCTATAGTTGCAATGTTTATTAGTTTGTTTACTTGTTTAGGTCAAATCTTGCATGCTGAATAAGAACCGACTTTGCATACACGTTAAGTTCTAGTGACAATACAATTTGCAACACGCAAAATGGTAAATAAAAAATAAAAATAAAGTTTAAACAAAAATTTAAAGCAACATTTAAATAAAAGCTTGTTTGTTTTTTAATTATATGAACTGTCCGATCGTTGGGACAACTGAGTAACGTACCTTGCTCAGGCACTCCACAGTTCTCTTCGTCGTCACCCGAAGGACAGTCGGGGTAGCCGTTACATATCTTATCGCTGCAGATGGTAACTGAGGAGCTAGCGCAAGGTATGCGATCAGTGCAGACGTCTCGAGGATCCGACTCTACTGTGTTGGCCTGCTGACTGGTCTCTAATCTCTCTATTTAACCAAAAAATAAAATGAATAAAGAAAACGAAACAGAATTAAAGGATTTTGTGAGCTTTTCTTACTTTTGTGCTTTACAAATGCTGACAGCCTTTCCATTCTCGTGTTAAAAATATGTTGGCTTTTATTCAATAGATTCTGTAAATGACCACTGGTCATCATGCTATGAGTGGCCAAACATTACGATTAGCCAGTAATGGAAGCAGCTTTGAATTGTTACAGAAAAAAATTAAATAACTGAAAACAAAAATACCATCAACGGGGCAGCCCTGCTCGTCGGATCCGTCACTGCAATGCCGAATGCCATCACAACGATTTTCTCCAGAGATGCAAGAGCCATCGTCGCATTGGATCTGGCCGGTTGAACATGTCTCAAACGCTGACCCTACGTGATAAAACTACAGTCAACACCTGCGCTCCATGACTCCACAGATTACAGCTAGCTGTTGCAGCCATTGACAGAGTTTGGTCATCCTAGGACTAAAAAGCCGTTCTAAATTTTAGACTGCATGTCTTTTAACTAATATTACAGCTGTAAATGACAAATGGCAGCTATGATATTGGACCATTTAAAAGGTTTGCTTGTATGGATTCTCCAGCCCTTCGCTAGATTGAATGTGCTTTTGAAAATACCTTTCAGTAATTATGTCAACAATCATCTTAGAATACAATTATACTAAAAAGGCCTAGAAGGCCTGAGTACAACTCTTTACGTAAGAAAAAAACCGTTTTAACGTTTTTCTAAAGTTTTTAGAATAAGTGCATAGTTCAAACTAAAGAAAACTTAAATAAATTATCAAAAAAAAATGACTTAAAATACCACAAAACACTAACATTTTAAGTTGACCACTTCATAAAACTCGCGTAAGGATCAAACCGGTCGATCGTCTCGACCGATAAAATATCATCATGAGTGCAAGCCGGTATTAAAATAATTTAAAGTTAATATGCCACTACAAATAAAATTAGCTGTGAACGGAAGCCGGGCTTTTAAAACATCTCTTAGGATTTGAACTGTCATCCCTAAACCTAAGGTGTATTGGACCCACTCTTGTACAAGCTCAAATCTTGGGAAAGCTGTTGCTACAGACCTGGGTTTACTTCGTTCGCGCTGAAGTCGTCGTCCTTGACGGCAACGTTGCCCAAGTATCGATATTCCTTGATGTGGTCCCGTAACGTATCCTTTATCCTGGTAGTATCATCGTAGCCAAGGGTCACGATGTCCAGAGTTACTTTGCATGAGAAGTTATCTGTGGGCCTGGATCTGTAATTTTTGAAAAAGCGTATGTTAATTGGATAATGTGAAATGTATAATTTTTATCCTCTAGCCCTTATATTTTTGCATGCCGAAAGATATGGCGTTCTTTTAAGTGAATATTTTCAAAATCCTGTCGCCCAACCCATATACGCAACGATTTTTTTAAAATATTTTTTTATCTCAAACTTTCCCACTGCTGGGCAAAGGTCTCCCCCATTTCCCTCCACAAATCTTGGTCCTCCACCACCTCTTGCCAAAAGTAATTAAAAAAAAAAAAAAAAACTTCATCATCAGTGTAACTTCAGCAAGATAGTGACAAACATTAATGGAGAGAGTAGGATGCGTCTAAAAATTTAAACTTTTTATTGTCCACGAAACCTATAAGCAGCTTGATCTGACAAACAAACAGATGATTCATAAATAGAGCAAAATTAACAAAACCTTTCGTAAGTTTATTGCATATACGACTCGCAGCTTTGCTCACAGCCAACTTCTTGCCCAGAAATAGGGTAGATCGTTTTGTCTGCACCTAGCATTGAACTTTTCTGCTAACCACCCATATTCTTCAGACATCCCGTGAATATGGCACATGTCGGGAGCTCTATCTACAACCTTATCACGGTAAATATCCCGTTAATAATACAACTGTAAAACGTGACTCTTGCAAGTTTTCTCGCAAGTCTAGACTAAATTTTTTTATTTAGTTAGTCTTGCCTTTGGCCGCCAACTCACCTTGATGATGCGGACTATGATGGAGCACGCTTACTTAGAAGATACTGAGAAGAGCTGCGAGTAAACTTGCAAAACTTCTCTTCTACTTAGTTATAATCTTAAAATTATGAAGAAAGAAAGCAAAAATACTCACTGGATTCTTATAAGGCTGGCCTTCTGCGTGCCGGGAAGGTTGTCGAACAGGACGTTGACGGCCTGAGCCAAGGTCTTGGAGAACTGTTGGAACTGCGGCGAGTCCCTGTTGGAGTACTCTTCCTGGTACGGCTGCACCACCACGAACGTCACGCGAAGGGTTTCTAGAAGTTACGCACAAGATTGATTTAGATACGTAGAAATGCAAGTGCTTCATTTCATAGGTAACGCACAAAGAGGAGGGTTTCTAGAAAGTTCTCCATCTGTTCTCACGAATTCTGACGCGTCAGGGCAGACGAGATTAACAGTTATCTGCTTGTCTCCACGGAAGCAAAGGAGAAGGAGGCAATTTTTTTTTAAATGCGCATAAGTATGAGATAATGGAGGCAGAAATAAAGCATTTTTCTGTCTTCAAATAGGCCTGAGAATAGAAAAATGCTTTACGCAGGCAGTCTTTGGGAAAGAATGGAATAAAAATCCCAATTATTTGACCTATTTTTTTCTCTTTCCACTGTATTGCACATCTCATAATATTCTAAGGTTCAATAAACATCACATCAATTATGTTTACTTCTACTTACTTTCACCGGGAGTTTCTGGCTCGACTCGAGGCTTTTCAGGAAGAGATCCTGACCCTTCAGCATTTTCGTCATCTTCTTTAAAAGGGTCACTGGAATTGGAAAATAGAAAACATACTATAAAATAAACTTTCAATACGTGATACGGGTTCCGTAGCCATGTTGTAAATGGCTACATTAATCATCATCATTGGCTTATATCTATCTACAAAAGATGATTTAAGTAACGCAGGCAGACCCCGAACCTACGCCACATGTGTGGTTCCGGGTCGGTTCCAGGACTTGACTCGAGTTTTACGGATGTACCTTCCCGGGTTTGTTCCAAATTTTCATTCTCTGACCGTGATAGTGTTGCAGATGGAGATTTGCAACACCATCAAGTACTTCAGGCAGCTCCTGAGGTACATGGGACTAGGGCGAAGTACTATTCTACTCTGTCGGTGCCCCACGAAGTAATACTTATACTACACACAATATCATAATTTTTTTTCTGACCTCCAATTTAAGCTAGTCTAAGGAAGACACAAAACGGCGCGGTGTAACCCGCGTGCTTATGGTAGAGACTGATGTGTCTCTATGGAATGGGAATCTGGTGCCCTCCGTCAGGCACAGAGGGAGCAATCAAAGGGGTTCAGTTAACCTTAGATTAAGATATATAGTAGATTAAGATATAACTAACTTTCTTCTTCCTGTATTGTGAATAACTAAGTAAATTCGTTTAAGTTAACAAAATTGTAGTCAACTATAATAAAAGTCACGGACCCTGGAGTCCGTGGAGTTGCATTTTAATAATTTTTTTAAAAGGGGGTTCCGTTGGTGCAATCCTATATAATCTGCCTCTAACCCAACACAGTATTGGTATCTAGCGAAGATTTCACTCCTGTTACCAAAAAAAGGGAACTACATCCTCTACAAATTAGTAAGCTCTGTCTGCCCCACACTATACAAAAAAGGGTCAAAAACTTGGTTCTTTCAGTAGTTAATGTTTTAGATTTCAAAAGTGGGTACTTACTAGGTGTCGTCTTGATCCTCCGTATTGACCTCGTTTTCAGGAGCTGGCGTAGTTGTTGTAGATGAAGACGAGAACCCGAACGGATCTGAAAATTACAAAATTAATCTTTAAATGATAACATTTACAATATTCTTCTGTTAGCTTGGCTTATGGCATTTTCCACCTCATCCTCTAGAGGTAAAAGTTAAATATGAAAGATTTAAAACACAAGTAAAGGTCTTCAAGATGGACCGACGACATCGTGAGAGTCGCGGACATCCAGGGGAAGCAGATGGCTGGCTGTCATTCAGTGTGGAAGTCTAAGGGGGAGGCTTATGTTCAGAAGTGGACGTATTCTGGCTGATGACGATAAAAGGTCTTCAGGAGAAAATAAAGTTTTGTTTCCATGACTTATCCCCAATCCGTCCAGTTGTGAAAACAGCTGAAAATATGAACAGTAGCCTGCCATGATACCTTTCTTTACGACCTTTTCGAGATTTAACTTTTGATATTTATGTTCACCTGGTACTTAAGTATTACTTGGTACACTAATTATCAGTTTTATAGTGTGATATAGATTACTATGCATATCACCCCACAGTAATCTGGGAAATCTAAACTAAATAAGTTGGGCAGTATTACATGTGAGACTGCTGGGATTTTTCTTACCAAAATACTTACTAGTAGTGAGACCACTGTAAATATTATTTCTTAAGTAGAAGTAGTATAAATTAGTAGTACTCGAAAGCAATTTTAAGTGTTGTAAGTTTAATTATTTTAAGTGTTTTTAATTTTAAGTGTTCCTAACTTTCAATCCACGGTAGTTTTTTTTAAATTGTCTGCACCATTTAGTCAGTAGTATAACTCACCAGCGAAACTACTCCAAAAGTCCCTCTTGAATCGCTTGAGATTTCCGATGAGGTTGCTTTCTTCTTTTACTTCCAGGAACTCGTTGGAGGAGTCTTGGTCGCCCTCCCAGTACAGGTCTTCCGCTAGTGACACCTGGAATCAAACGTCATTTGGTTGAGACAAGGAAATTAATTAGCTTTGATCGTCCATAATCAAGATGAGGTGACCACAGAAGCCAAATCGAACCAGCAGTCTCTAAAAAACGTAAAATTTCAATCGCATCGGACTAACGGACTAACGCATCACTAGCTGTCATTACAGGTGCGCCGGTGCGCATTCAACGCAAATCTACTAAAAGGTTGTTTTCCTAAAATAAATAAAATTTACCAAAGTATGCACAGTACTGTCCAAATACGTAACGTACGAAAGAGACAAAATTGTTTAAGGTTATAGAAATTAGATCTTAGATTCGACTATCATACTGTTGAGAACAAAATAAACTCAGTGAGTAGAACGCGCGGACTGTGTACGTAATGTGATATGTACACAGTTTAATAAAAAACGCACATCAATAATATTTTTAGGAAGGTTGATATTATAAAACGAAACCTTCATCATTTTAATGCAGTTTACCTTCGACGTTTATTGTAATATGACTGAACTCAATTAGCACACGGCTGAGGCAGATGGGACAGTAAAAGAGGCCTATCCAACAGGATCAACGTGGTACAGTCGACTGTCAGTATATAAAAAGTACTCTGTGGTCGACTGGTCTACGGGAGAAACACCTCTTCCGTAAAACAGTGACCGGGCTAGGGGTTTTTTTTTTAAATGTTTGTGTTTAGTATTTTGTTTTGCTCGAGTCGATCGCAATTGCAGGTCACAGGAAAATCCACTTGATTGCGGTTCCTTCTGGCGAATTTTCATACGATACATCAGACTTTACATATTATGTAGTTGTCTGGAAATATAAAAAGCTATACTGGCTAGTTTTTACTCTTTTCATACCTAAAAAATGAGATAATCCCCAACTAAAATTGAGGTCAAATCAAGTGGCAATCGTAAATACTTAAGTACCTAAGTATGTTCAAATAATAAGTGCCCAAATGTTAAAGCCTTTGACATAGCAGAACAGTTGTTGTTATAGAATAATCAAACGGGACTTTTAAAGCAATGGAGTAAAAAGAAATACTATAATTTACGGGTTTCAGAGGGTGAGTAACTTAGCAAGTTTTAAACTTTTACGATTTGAATACATGTTTTAAACGTCTATTAGGACTTATCACACATAAGGTAAAAAAGGTACTTTTTGCTCTACATTTGAACATTTATTACAATGGCCATGGTCACGAGCTGACTGAAAACTGCGGGTGAGTCCGGCGAGAAGAGAGGGTGTTACTTGATCCTGAAAAATCGCAAGCGCGATAGGTTTCGATAGACCTTTAAAACAGGGTAAGTACTTTCGCCAAATTGCGTGTGGGCGTGAGAACTTGTCTAAGCAAACGAATCGAGATAACTTGCCAAGAATTATGTATTTTCGGGCACCAAAGGCCGGGTTGGGATTATGTAAGAATAGGTAAATAGGTGTTTTGTGATTGGCCATCGGGACACGGTCGGCCGCTCGCTCCGCCCCGCAAGCTTCACTGCGCGAGGCGCCTCTTTCTCGCCCGGTATTTGGGACACGGCGTTGTTAACTTGTTACCAGTTTAAGCTACGAGTGTAACTGAATGGGTGTGAAAGAATCGTATTGTGTTTATTTATTGCGACCTCGCTGAGTTGTTTCAAGGGTTTACTGGTATTCTAGAGAGATTTTGAACCGCTACAAATGCTACGCTTTTCAATTTGATTGTGTATATTTCTGTACTTATATTTTTTTGTTTCCACAGAATGATATATTACCCTACTGGCCACATAAGATACATATTCACAACGTCCAATTATCTGATCATCCATTCCCGTTTCTTCCAATTTTACAAGTCTTAAGCGCCACTAAGGTCCTTGAAGTGCGATGGAGATACGACTGCCTTACTGACTAGTCTTAACAATTTCGATAGCTTGTTTTTAGATAGGATGGCTTCTCCCATCCGCGTGCATTGGGAGAGGCCTATGTCCAGCAGTGGACAGTTAGAGGCTGATGATGATATAGGATGGAGTTTCCTGGTATATTTATTTTAGTATGTAGAAGAAACTTCGAAAAATGAGGTCTTTGATGTTACTTAATTTTTTACTCGACAACAGCAATGCCAAAGGAAAAATCGTGTATGTAGGACATATAGGTGTTTAATAATAAACTTGTTTATAATAATAGTTATTAAATTATACACTAAAATAAATTGTTGTGTTTATTAAGTTATTGCTACGCACAGTGCTACGCAGGAAGGCTACACTACTACGCTTTAGAACCTATTCAAAAGCGGGCTGACCCAAATATCTAACAATAAATATAAATAAATGAATAATAATAATATTTTTAAATGATAACATAAATTAAATTATATTCATAACGTGCTATAGCGCGCTCTCTGTCTAGCATGAAATTAAAATGCTTATAACTTATTAATTTAATTTTGTTTTTATTGATGGTTACTATTTAGCAACATAAAAAAGGACCAGCTTGTGACACCAACTCATAAGCTGGCGAAGTCTGAGAGGTCAGTTTATGTTGGAGGGCCCGCGATATACAACCGAATACCCGCTGTGGTACGGAATGCTCCTTCCACCGCGCAGTTCAAAACGAAATTTAAGTTCTGGCTACATGAAAACCTATTTTACGAAATAGCTGACTTCTTCAAATTGCCGGACCATTAATTTGTTAATTAATCTAATTGATTTTTTTATTAAATCTATTTTAAATTATTATTTATACAATTTTACAATTATTATAAGGAATGAATTCAATGTAATTATAATAAGACAGAATCTACAGTGTATTGACATGTAACATAGGTGTTATTAATAAATATTTGTATTTTGTATTTTTGTATTTTTTTGTATTTATGATTAGCTATTTATAGTTAAATTGAAAATAACTAGGACACAGGCCTATTCTAGGTCCAAAGTGCGGCCTTAAAAACTCTGTGAATAAAGTTGGCTGCTCAGAATGTACGAGCTTACTTATTAGAAATATAGTTTATAAAAGAGGAGGTGGCTTTGCGGTAATTAAAAAAAAACTTAGGACACATGCTAATTCTAGGACCTAAGTGTGGCCTTAAAAATTTTGTGAACAAAGTCGGCTACTCAGAATGTACGAGCTTACTTATCAGAAATATATTTTGTAAAAGCGGAGGCGGGCACCGCTCGGTCGCCATTAGCTTGCACGTCTTGTAGTCCACACTCGTTTGAGGATCAAGTCGGACTAACTAAAATTGCAAAGAGATCCCTCTCGCCCCAACCCCGACGATGTACCGCCTAATTGTGGCTCTGGCTCGATTTATTTGGAAATCATGCCTTCTGCTCGTGATAATGACAAAGTTAAGGCTTTATGGGCGATGTCGTCCGGTCGGGGAGTTTTTTGTCGGTGTTTTGAGGGCCGCTTAAATATTTTGTAATGCGATGGTAGGTAATATTTTATGAAAAATTTACAATTCTTTCATTGAGTTATTTAACACGTCTGTCCAGCAACGTAAGCGGGTATTAGCAAGCGCTTTTTGTCCAAAAAATTGTCTCCTAGTCTTTAAATAATGCATTTATATTAATTTACGTAGGTATGGAATCTTGCAAAGGGTCCTCTGTACTTCATATATTAGTTTAAGCTTTATTCCTAATACTAGCTGACCTGACAGACGTTGTCCTGTCTTAGAACTGTCAAACACGCAAAGTCAAAATTGTAAATCTAATTTTTTTACACCTTGGCTTACATTATTGGAGTTTTAGTAAGGATCCCTATTTTTTTTGAAAATATATTATATCCTATGTTACCCGGGGATAGTGTAGCTTCCCAACAGTGAAAGAATTTTTCAAATCGGTTCAGTAGTTTCGGGGCCTATTCAATGCAAACAAACAAACAAACAATCAAATCTTTCCTCTTTATAATATTAGAATAGATAGTATAGATAACTAAAGCATTTCCTATAATTTATAAAATAAAAAAATATACATTGACGAAGTACCCTAACTATTAAAAAAAGGTATTTTTGTCTAAATATGTTTTATAATTGTATCATTTATTCATGTTCTCGTTTTGCAATTATAATAGGAGAATGGATATTACTAGTAGTTCACCCATAACTAAGATCTTGTGACGTTCTGGTTTTTTTATTTTTTTAAGAGTTTTTTTATTTATTATATAATTTCTAATATCAAAAAACACTGTTTTAAACTATCACGGTTGTTCACTAAAGTTATATGATTATTTACGGGATATTTACCGTGGTAAGGTTGTGGAATGAGCTCCCGATATTTCGGCGCAGTTACATGCACCATGTTCAAAACCATGTTCATGTTTCTAATATCAATACTCAATATCATACCACCCACCTACACACACACAAACACCACACCCACACACACACACACTCACACACTCCCCTCCCCATTTATCTGATTCTTAAATTATTGTGTATATATACCAAATATTATATTCCAAATTATTTAATAAAAAAAAATCTCACATTTAGTACTTTTTTATATTCCATAAGTTTTTGTCTTATAATATTTAATCGTGACTATAATATAATATTATGTATATTGTCCGGCGGAGGGGATTGTTACACCATAACACAGGTTAATTCCTAGCTTGGGTATTAACAAGGCTCCTCATCATGGATTATTTATTTAAGGAACAAACTATTGTAAAAAAAAATATGATCGACAACGTTTGTAAACACCAAATATATATTTTCATTTTTCATTTTTTCAATTTTAGCTAACGAAACGACCTGAAATTAGATAAGTTGTACATCATGTTTTTTTCAAACTTGCGTTTGACCTCCCTTTTGCCTGATGCAGAATAAACCAATTCACTGATGATGAACTGAAAATGCAAGATACCGATATGATGATGGAGGTAATAGGAATAATAGGATCGCCATTGTAGTCAACATAGATTTACCAATTTAAAAGTACTCGGATAAAACGAATGCTGCTGGATTGGATGAGTCAAAGGGGCATTTCTGTCAAAATATATGTACTTAGTCGGAGTTTTCTGTCCGCCCAGAGGCCTAAAAAGTAGCTCAACGATTTTGAGAAGTACTATTGCTTAGACTAAATCTGGTGCTACCGCGTGAAACGGTCTATTATACGTGTATCTTGCGTAGGAGGTTCAGGTCAAGGTAGTTCCCTGAATGTCTAGTTTTGTTTCCGTTAGAACTTATTAAGTCATCGCTGCAACCCGAAGTGTGTTGCGATGTTTAAGCAGGAGGTATTAGATTAAAAAAATAAAATAAAAATTAATGCCAGCTGGTAGTGGGCTTGAGCATTTGGATTGTCTTTAGACCTTCAACGGTCTGTGGGCAGTCTAACTGTATTTGTAGTGTTAGTTTTAGCTTGTATTTTGTTTAGTTAATAAAGGCACTTGACCAGAAAAAAAAATTATGTTGGTTTTGGGAAGTCATTGATAGCCACTTATGAGGATATAAAATACTGCTCATTTATTTATCGTCCTTATTAACAGGTCAATAAGGCTGAAAATCACACTTACTTGAACTAAATGTATACAAATTGTTTAGTTTAGTGTAAATAATACGAACGAAACAGAAAGATCCATTGCATATATATTTGCAGTTAAGTAATTAATGTTTGTAACACTATTCAAACAACTGGATGCTTGTGTGATCTATATGAAAACTATCAAATCGATGCAATATTTTTGATGTAAAAGAACTTTATTCTATTCATTATAATTATTTAATAATCAACATCGAAAGAAATCGAAACAAAGAATCTTTTTCTAAAAAGAGTTACTCGACATCTCAATAGAACTCAATATAAATTTCATAAGTCCCAAAACGTCACCGTAATCTTCGACTAAAACAAAATGAATGGACGGGCCATAACCATTGAACTTGTTCCACCACTTGTTCAGTAAAAACGAGTCAAAACCGTCAGACATATACTTCAATGCCTAATTATAACCATGTACGTTAGTTACAAAAAATAGATAGCGGTTTTTTTTGTTGTTTTTACACTTCGGGAAAGCACACAAAGGCATCATTTTGTCAGATGTTTCGTTATCATGTAACAATAGTCTCGTGTCGCACTTCCTACGGCTAGAGACCGACTGAAACGAAGTGAGAGCCGGCGCTCATTTTGTAATCTTCAAAAATGCGCTTCTTCTGGGCCCGTCCATTAATTTTATTTTGGTCTAAGACCGTAATATCATTCTGATAATTTTTGACCCTAATTTGTGGATATTGTTTAATCAATTCAATTCGTCCTAAAATAGGCCGCGCTAACAGCGTTGTAAATCATTTTGTACTTAAACTCCGAGTTTATTAAACTCAAGTGGCTGTTTGAGCTTATAGTCAAGAAATAAAGGTCTTATACAGCTTGAAAATTTTTGTTATAGGAATAACATTTTTTTTTTTACCCTGTAACGTTTCGTATATAGTGTTCTTTCCGGTAATATGGTAATCAGTTACCATCCTTTTAAGGGCGGCTTCCATATGTAACAACTTTTCTTCTACGACTTATCAAAACTCGCGAAATAAAAACTACTGTTTCATGCATTTTATCGGGAGTGTTTTTTTTTTTATGGAATGGCTGATTTTTTGCGTGAATTTCCAAAAGTGGTAAAACAAAAGTTGTTTTTATGTACCGACGCCACCCTTAAGAGGATGCTAACTGATTGCCAGTAGCCCTGTATAAGTGAAACGTCATATAAAAATAATTATATAATAATTATGTATAGTTATATAATACATACAAAAAACATACAATTTTATTTTACGTAATGCAAAATTGACACATATACTATGTTATTATAATTCGGGTCAGAGCCTTAAGTCTGAAATCAGAAATCAGAAATCAGAAATATTTATTGGTCATAAAAACATTAAACGTTATAGGCAAGTCACTTTTACAAGGAATATGTTATAAGCGTTAAATAAAATCGGCTGAACCACAGACGACCAGTGTGTGTTACCAGTACAGACATACGGCACTGAAAAGCGGTCTCGCACTATGGGCCTCATAAGCAAGCTCAAAGTCGCACAACGAGCTATAGAGAGGGCTATGCTCGGGGTTTCTCTACGAGATCATATCAGAAATGAGAAGATCCGTAGACGAACGAAAGTCGCTGACATAGCCCACTGGATTAGCAAGTTGAAGTAGCAGTGGGCAGGGCACATATCACGCAGAACAGATGGCTGATGGGGCCGAAAGGTTCTCGAATGGAGATCATAGACCGGTAAGCACAGCGTAGGACGTCCACTCACAAGATGGACAGACGACCTAAAAGAGACCGCAGGGAAACGCTGGATGCAGGCCGCTTCCAACCGGCCCTTTTGGAGATCTATGGGGGAGGTTTATGTCCAGCAGTGGACGTCATATGGCTGAAATAATGATGATGATGATTGTAATTCGGGTGCGAAAATTGATTCATGTTCAGTAAGTACATTACAGTGGTGAAAGAAACCCGATCCATAATACCTCTCGATACAATATTTATCTAGTCGATAAAACCTGCCTAAAGTAAAGTCTGAACACGGACAAAGGAGCCAAGGCAGACTTAGAAAACGCTGGCGCGATGACCTCGACACGTTCCAGATACAGTGGTCGACTCTGGCGGGTGATCGCACTGTCTGGAAAGAAATGGGGGAGACCTTTGCGCAGGAGGGGACAGTATTGGTAAAAAAAAAAGTTAAAGTCACAACACAATTGCAAGTTAATTCAAAGTTTCAAAACAGCATCCTGTATGCTCTTTACGCAAAGTTTCATGATTGACACGAGTGAGATTGGCTTCAATAAGCTTCCATACTAGATTACTTGTGAGCTCTATATTTACGTTTGTTTACGAATGAGCGTGAGAGTCTATTTAAAAACTATAAATAATACACGAACGCACTTCGGTGTGAGTAAGAGTGTTGAGTGTGAGTTAGGTGTGAAAACAAGAACGTATTTATTACAGTTGCTCATCGAGATAAAATTCCTATAGAGTCACAATCTCTCAGTGAAAACAATCAAAAAACTCCGTCATTGTATATAACATATACATTGTATTAATTATATACATAGTTCATAATGCCACATTTACTCCAATTGAGACGTTACGTCGCTTGCTTAGTGTTGAACGTTAGTTGTCCGCTATGTCATCGTAGCTCTGGCCCTCTGGCATCGCGTGACAGAGCGCGCGCAAAAGTATGCGCAATGCTTAGCGTGCGCCAAGTGCTGGTTCGGCCATTTTTTGGCACGATTGTGACTCTATATGTATTGTATCTCGATGCGGTTGCTGTAGGTAGCACATAAGTGGCAGAAAAAGCTAGGCTAAAAATCGGAACGGCGTGCCTTGGAAGAGGTTTATAGTTCCACTCCTGTTAAACAGTGGAGACGCGAGTACTTGAAAATCCTGCTGGACCCACCTAGTGGAACCAAGCAGTGAAACTTCAGATTAGACAAGGGAGATATGCCTTAGTACAGTTATTATCGTGCGTTTTCAAATATCTCTAGGTTTCATAAACTATTTTCACATGTAAAAACACCAGATAAGTACGAGTAGGATTCGCGTTATGATGTAAAACGACAATGCGGTCTACGTTGGAGCACGCTTGCCTAGAAGAAACCGATTCACTCGTCATATGAAGACACCAAGATTGTAACTACCGGGGAACACCCACACACCGTAGGCTGGAATCCTCAGATCGCGAGTCCAAAAAAAACAACGAAAAATTTTTTAATATTGAAAACAAACTTAACTTTGTACTGGACAATAAGGTTCTTCCATACATACCAACTACAAAATGTTAGTTTGTAATCTCAAAACAATATATTTTACATGATATAACTTCAAATTAACGACTTTCGGATATTTCCTTTATATGTACCTACTGTAAGGCTTTGGCCTCTTGCCAAATTTCATAATTCTAGGTTAACGGAAAGTACCCTAAAGGTAACTAAAGGTTTGATTCTTTTGGGAAATCGCAAAATATTCGACATATCCTTTGATCACGTTGACTAACAAGTTTAATTTTTCCATGGCTGAAATAGACCGTACACCCGAGTATTTGATGTAAATATCAACTTGATACCTTTACGCGTTTTTGAGAAAAGGGTCTTGACCACAGAAAAGAGAAGTAGTAAATAGAACGGAAATGAGAAGGAAAATCTGTTACCAAGCATTATATGAGTGAAACTTGATTGAACATTCTTATTTAGATCAACGCGTCGAACTCATGCGAACGCATCACAGTTGCTAACTGATTTCGAATGACTGACGTTTCGTTTATATGGGTGCAACAGGCTACAACAAATTTCTTACAAAAATGCCTAATCCTACAAGTGATCCTATAAGGGTTCCGTTCTTTCCTTTTGAGGTACGGAACCCTAAAAAGGGCGGCAAAGTCGTGTGCTGGGTGAGTTCGGGTAAAGGCGGATTTAGGCATGATGCGTTCGCAAGTTCGCAACTGGCTACAACAAATTTCTTACAAAAATGCCTTGACGCCGTTCTAATTTAAACATTGTTTTTGAGATGGTGGTAACCCACCTGAGCCCTTGGGAGTATTTTTGGTGGAGAAATTCATAAACATTATATACGTGCATTTCTATAATTAACTGGGGCTACCTTGAAAATTCCTTAACTGTGAGCTCAATTTTCCGGCATAATATTATAATAACAAATCGTACATTATTTTCACACATACCTACTCAATGTTAGCATAACAATGTAACAGTTACCAAGGTGAAGTCAAATAGGGTATTTGGCTGATTAAAAATACCTATGATTCATGTCGGTGGGCTTGAGCATTTGGATTGTCTTTAGACCTTCAACGGTCTATGAGTAGTCTAACTGTAACTGTAGTGTTAGTATTAGCTTCTATTTTGCTTAGTTAATAATGGCACTTGCCCAGTAAAAAACAAAAAAATAAGTGTAATCCAATAATATGATTATAAAAAAAACTACAATTAATCTCTTGATTATAGAAAAATAAAAATAATAACATTCATCACGTGACTTTACTGCAAACGCTCTATTTCAGTCGATGTCCTTATGACTTCAGAGTCAATAATAGGGGCAACAATGTATAGCGCGCAAGAACTTCTTTGCTAGCTTGTGACGTCACAGAAGTCACGTAATCCTATAAATTTCAAAGGAGCGTTTATGCGATAATGTAATAATATGAATTTTGACTGTCCATTTCGAATCCAAAAAAATATACAGCCTGAATTGAGAACCTTCCTCGTTTTTTGAAGTGGGTAAACATGAAAATGAAAGGATTAAATCTCAAGATTGCTATACTATCATATTATAAAGAACTCTCTGCAACCCGCGGTTTCACCCGCGTGGATTACTCCTTATATCATCAGCTATCAGCCAGTGAAAACCCATCAAAATCGGTTTAGCCGTTTTGGAGTCAACATACACATCGCCTTTTATATATAAGAAGAAGAAGATTTGAGACAGTTTCGGAAAAACAGTCAAATGCCCTACTAAGAAAATGTAGTAGGTACCTATGCATGGTCCAAGTTCTTAATGTAGTAGGTACCTATGCATGGTCCAAGTTCTTAATATAGTAGGTACCTATGCATGGTCCAAGTTCTTAATGTAGTAGGTACCTATGCATGGTCCAAGTTCTTAATGTAGTAGGTACCTATGCATGGTCCAAGCTCTTAATGTAGTAGATACCTATGCATGGTCCAAGATCTTAATGTAGTAGGTACCTATGCATGGTCCAAGTTCTTAATGTAGTAGGTACCTATGCATGGTCCACGTTCTTAATGTAGTAGGTACCTGTGCATGGTCCAAGTTCTTAATGTAGTAGGTAGATGCATATTTTGGTCATTGTAGTTGAAGTGTGTCTACTTCCATGGTTAGTTTAAAATTATAAAAATGGTGTCATAAAAATTTAATGTCTTATCTAAGAAGGGGTAGGGGTCTAAAGACCAAAAAACACGATTAAGGACAATTCGCTCGATAGAAAAACAATTATGAAAGTAACACAGATTTAAGCTTTCCTACTTTTTTTTTTTTTGGGTTCTTTTAAATGTCTATGTAATAAGTTATGTTTGCGATATTTTAATATACAGATTTCATAATTATAAACAAACCGCAAAGGTACATTTTACATTCCAGGTATACTTTTCGAAAAATATGAGAAAAACTTCAAAAATAGAAGAACCGAAACGCACGATGTGTGTAAGCGCCATAGTTTTGCTCCGCTAAATGCGACTTTAATACAATAAACTAAGCATTATGGTCATCTGTAGTAATAAGCGTTGCTTAAAAGTGGGAAAACCTCGCCTTAATATAAACTTTAAGGCCTAATTAAACAAAGTAATACAATACATAGCAACACACCGGTCTTGACTTCGTGACCTAATTTTGTTTCATAGTCCATAAGTATTTTAATCGGTGGTGATGCGAACAGTCCATCATCACTTGGGCTCGATCTTTGCATACATATTGTAGAGTAGTGTTTATTTTAAAGACAGCCTATTAAAGGCAACTGTATAAATATCGGCCCCAGTTCTCGAGGCGAAAATTGTATGAAATGCGTGTTTGAACTTCATTTTTACGTCGCGGTTTGTAGTTTACGCGAATATCTGAAAAGCATTACTTTGTTCTCGAGCTCAATAAATTTTGATTGCACAGCTTTTTTTATTAATAATGAGCTTATTTGTGACGGCCACCTCTCCTGATGAGTGATCTACGATGGAGCACGCATTACGTGGGCGCATCATCGATATAGGATCAAAAAACATTCTAGAGTGTAAGATAAATTTTATTTTTTTAATTATTAACTATAATTGAATCTGTTCAATGATGCGTATATTAAAATGTGACTGTGGTTCGGTACATAACTTTTTATTCAGGTGTACCGGTCGGTACCCGGTTGGTTGCGAAACCAACGATATCGTCGGGTTTTTTTTTTTTACATGTAATTTTTATTGAATAAATAATGTCTGACTATGGCATAGAGTCATCATAAAGCTAAATAAAGAAATATAAAGAACTTATTATTTACTACGTTAGTTATTCAATGACGGTCATCGTATTGGTGTTGGTGTCAAAAATACCTACATCTTTCAATTTATGTTACCAACAGATTTCACCCCATATGTTAACAGCTAACTAAATAAGAGTAAGTTTCATAAATTATCATGACATTAAGCCATTAAGCAGAATAAATTGTTTTTTTAAATCCTCTATAAAAAGCTGATATTCTACAAACTTACCTCAAACAGATTTTCTTGAATATTAGCTAAAAATTTATCGATCAAATAACCTTTCAAACAATAAAAAAAAAAAAAAAAATCGGTGCTGACATTAGGGAGCTACGATGCTACAGACAGACACGCAGATAAACACGTTTAACCTGTGCGTTTAACTTATAATATACTAGCTGACCTGACAGACGTTGTCCTGTCTTAGAACTGTCAAACGCGCGAAGTCAAAATTTTAAATATTATTTTGTTACACCTTGGGTTACACTATTGGAGTTTTAGTTAAGATCCCTATTTAAAAAAAATTTATAATATAGCCTATGTTACCCGGGGATAGTGTAGCTTCCCAACAGTAAAAGAATTTTTCAATTCGGTTCAGTAGTTTCGGAGCCTATTCAATGCAAACAAACAAATCAAATCTTTCCTCTATATAATATTAGTAATTTATATAAACGAACTCTGTTCAATGCAGTAACCCAATGTTTAGATCTTCACTTACGCTTGACACAGCCTTGGTCTTTTAGGAAAGTAACTAGGCTAATGTTTACTCAGCAACTGAAAAAAGCCTTGGTCTCATCACGAAATGGCTGGATTACAATTGTCCGGCGGAGGGTATTATCACGCTCTATATGGGGTAACAAACACCAAGCCAATTCATTGACGCCAATGCAGGTTTAATCACACACCTCTTGTCGAAAATTTTGCTTAGAAAGACCGCTTGATGGAATAAACTGGCAACCCTGTTGTGGTTATTAGCAACTATTTCTGCTTTATTCGCTATGGTACGAGAAAAATTAAATTCCTACTTTTCATTTTTCTGTCGATTATTATTGCTTTTGCAACCACTAGCTACTTTGAAATATTAGAATCGACTCAAAGGAAAGTCTTGTATTGACGTTAGTGATATTAATTAATTCCTAGAAATTCTAGAAATATTATATGACAACGTAAAGCTTGGTGGAATTGAGGGGTTTCATTCGTTAGAAAGCCCATGGTCGTCAACTACCCACCCACTCAAACAAAATAATTGCAGAGTTAAAATCATTGAAGGACTTAGTAAGGACGGGGCGAATAATTTTTCCTAAGTTCAGTGGCGGTAACAAGTATACTGCGCACGAGTGCGAAGACAGTCGCTCGACGACGACATAAGTTAGCGTTCATTGCGCGCATGTCATTCTTGAGAGCAAACATAAATACGTCAATATCTGAGATTTCGAATACCGGATGCAATATTTTTAGATACTTAACATATTATGAGAACACAATGTTCGAACCACCCTCTCTTAATATTTAGCACTATGGCTAAAATTAATTACTTGAGCTGCTTTCCTGCTAATAATATTATGTTTGGCGTTTAGCTTTTAGCTCTGCACCCACCGAGCCGCGTCAATTATGTAGGTAGCTAAATATAGATTATAGATTCTTATTTACTACACTACTGTTACTCTGATTTTAATAGTGTAGTTAACAAATTTCACTACACTTTCTAACTCACTCCCTTAGCACATCGTCGCAGAACATTATCGTAACTTCTCATATCGATGATACTAAGTAAAAGTTTTTAGGGTTAGTAGCCAACTAAGAAATCATCATTGTTTAACGACGTTCGTCTGTTTTTCTGTGGTCTTTTTGTTCATCTATACCATATAATATTATAAAGAGGAAAGATTTGATTGTTTGTTTGTTTGCATTGAATAGGTTCCGAAACTACTGAACCGATTTGAAAAATTATTTCACTGTTGGGAAGCTACACTATCCCCGGGTGACATAGGTTATAATCTATACCCATGCAAAAGCTGGGGCGAACCGCTAGTAGACTACAAAGACTGTATAGACTGTTAAAAAAAAGCTATGAACAACCATTTCGACTAAATTAACGTTTGCTAACAGTGTATACGCAAGACACAGCCTAGGCAGGCCTCCCACTAGACTGACCGACGGCGTCGTGAGAGTCGCAGCTTTCAGTGGATGCAGATGGCAGGCTGTCCTTCAGTGTAGCTATCTAAAGAGGAGGCCTATATTCAACAGTGGACGTCTTCTGGCTGATGATGAATGAATATTATGAGCAAGTTAAAGAAGAATTGAAGATGGAGGTCACGGTATGGGGCGAACTAAGCTGATCTTCATGTGCGAGATGATCTCCTATTTGCACCCTAGTGTACCCACCCAGTCTTGTGTAACCTCCGTGGATCGATGATTGATGGATGTGAAATTATCAATGCAAAAGTTTGTTTGTAAGCGTACATATTTATCCACACTCAACTCCGTCGAATTTTTAGTATGAGGTTTATTAAAACCCGGGGATAACATATATATATAATTACCCCTGACAAAATATTCAATATCTGTTGGATAAGGTTCGGCTAGTTGTAAATCGATTAATTAATTGGATTATCAATTCTCAATAACATTCGTCCACGGAAATAAAGACAAGCAAAGAACAGACGATTCCCCTACAAATTATAATAGAAGGTGTGAGGGTAGCACGGGGCTGCACAAGCCGGGTCTCGGCACTAATTGTTAAAACAATTAGAGGAGCCTTCGTTATTCCACCTATTAATGATGAAACCCCACACCCTACCTCAACGGTACGAGTTAAAAATAACTGACTTGTACTGTTGATATCATAATCGATGTGTTCGCGGTACCTGGTAATTTTAAACCAAGTACACCTTTTGGAGATTATTTTGTGATTTATGTTTGTCCTTAGTTCGTTTTGGATCGCAAGCAAGAAATAAAAATTCAATGTTAGACCTCAATCATCATGGCACTACTGTGACCGCATTTTCGTCTAAATGGATTTTGAAATCCTTATGCAAAATTAAATAATTTGTTTAAAAATCAGCGTGTCGTCACGAAAAATGTGTTGACCTTAATTCCCCGAACGTAACTTTTTTTTTTATATTGACTGTTGACCTTTTGGTCTCTACAGCTTGACCGGACTATATAGTTAGCGAACGCAGAGTGCGTTCGGCATAACTTCCGTTATCTATATACCCGTGGTTCATCTAGCTAGATCACCTGGGTGGACTATGTGTACTTAACACATAAAAGAAAAGTAAATATAATGGAAATGAGAAGGAAACGCGTCGAACTCCGCATCGTTTCGCATCGAACGTTTCGTTTATTTTGGTGCAACTGGCTACAACAAATTTCTTACAAAAATGTCTTGACAGCCGTTCTAATTTAAACAAAAAAAAACTGTGGTACTTAAACTGACCCATGGTCTACCTGCTTGGTGTATGGGCACTATGGGCA
Organism: Agriopis aurantiaria; assembly: GCA_914767915.1. Lineage (NCBI taxonomy): Eukaryota > Metazoa > Arthropoda > Insecta > Lepidoptera > Geometridae > Agriopis > Agriopis aurantiaria. The sequence goes on along the minus strand of OU611985.1, from coordinate 2,504,727 downwards.
CCACTTTCCTTTAATTTCGTACATCCATTTTTATCCCAGATTTTTTTTATCAGTTGTGTGTCTATGATAAATACTTGTTTTCGATATTCAAAGTATTCGCTTTCCTGTTTAACCGACTTCAAGAGGAGGTTATCAATTCGAAGGTATGTATTTTTTTTTTGTATGTTTGTTGTTGTTTTGTTTCCATATTCTTGTTTGTCAAACAAATAAAAAATTCGACGACCGGCAAAAACTAAAACATGCTGCAAAAAATGTGGTACCACATCACACTACATTGGTATAATTAACATGCACAAAATAAAAACTGTCAAATCCTACTCGTGTTGCGAGCCTTTACCCACTGGTAAAGCTCTGAAACACGAGTTTCCATACGCCGAGCAATTATTTCCACATATAATGTTTTGTAAAACCAATAAACGAGATGATATTCATAGGAACCTAAGGTAAACTTTATTGAGGATCAAAATATTATTTTCTCATACATGGTCAATAAATTGTACATTAGAACACACTTCGAGGAAAGTTAATGAAAGTTAATGAAGAAAGTTTATGGTGTATGGTTGATGATGTTCAACATGTTCTGATGGAATGTGTCCGGAACGAAGCGATGCGTCAGAATTTGCTTGTATTCGATGAAAATGTAGGGGCGTGTAATAGTCTCTTGGCTTCACCATCATCGGAGGAGGCCAAGAGCCTAATAAAACTGTACCTATTTCTCTTCGGAGGGACAAGTCTGTAGATTAGGTAATTTAGTATTTATATGTATAAATATGTAATCGGGGATCGCTTGAAGTACCTATGGGCCGTCGTGGTCTATGGATGCTTTAAGCGATCCCGATGTAATTAGTTATAGTATTTATTTAAAAAAAAAAAAAAATTGTTCAAATATGTTATTAGATTTACGGGAGTGGCATGGTCGAATATCAACAAAACTCCTTAAAAAAAAAAACAATTAAAAAAAAAAAAAAAAAAAAAAAAATATATTATGGTGTACTCTACTAGCCTATGCAACAAACATGAGCAAACATGTTCTTGGCATGACATATGTTGAAGCTTTATGAATGCCGTTACTACGTACGAATTTAGTTAGATAATCTCCCAATTATCTCTCGATATTTTTTTTTATAGAATAATTGGCAAACAAGCTATGGTCCACCTGATGGTAAGTGGTCACCGCCGCACATAGACACCTACAATACCCGGGGCATTGTGAGCGCGTTGCCTACCTTTGAGGACTCTATTCACCCTTTGTTTGGAGCAGTCCAAATTATATTTCGGAGGAAAAACCGAAGGTGGTAAGCCATTCCACAACTTACAGGTACGTGGCAGAAATAATCGATCAAATCGAACAGTGCGAGTCTTCCACGCATCTATAATGTGCGGATGGCATTTCTGGCGATGGCGGCCGGTTCGGTGGTAGAACCGGGATGGAGGGATAAGGTCAAAAAGTTCATCAGACCATTCCCCGTTATAATATATGTAGATTCGAAGAGGAGACCGCTGCGCGATTTGGTTTGTCACATAAAGAAGTGATCATCCCATGAAAACTATGTACCTAGGTTTCCGGGATATAAAGTAGCCTAATCATTATCAAGATTCAAACTATGTACATATTCAATTTCATCAAAATCAGTTCAGCAGTTTAGTATTGAAAGCATAAGAGACAGACAGAGTTACTGTCGCATTTTTGCATCAGCACTTTTTCTAGCAATTGTGCTGATAATCATTATCAGTGCGAGTAATGATTATTACTTACTTGCGATATTGTATGGCTAGGCAGAATTTAAAAAAAAACATTGTATGTAACAAAATATTATTATCATAATAATAATAATATAGGTACCCGCTCAGAAATAGATTCCTTAAATCTTTGAAAGTGAGTCTATATAAAGCTATACATTATCTAACACATGATGCAATTTCTTCGTAGGTATTGTAAAAGCACCAGAGAACATTACTTGAGGGACATACGGGAAGTAGCAGTAGGAAGTGCTGCCGCTGCCCTGGAAATAGCGGGCACAGTAAGTGCATAGGGGTTGGTTGTGGGATATTATTGATGTCTTCAATATCCATTAGATAAATTGCCACAGCTCTGTTACCATCTCATAGCATCTACCTGCTCACAGTGCCGGAAGTTTTAGCCAACAAGCCAAGACTTGTTCTAAGCATTCTACCTAAACAAAAAGGGATGGTTAGTATGTAAACGTATATTTATTGCACTTTAAACAGGAGTACCTAGGTACTAAATAGCAAACTAGGAAAAAGATATAATATGACTGAAAAATTGTCGAAGCCAAAGGCCGAGTCCTACGCGTACGAAATCGCGGGCATCGGGTTTTTTAACCTACTTAAATAAAAACTCACCTCTCGAGAAATCCACACATATAAATGGCACAAATCAAATAAGATCATCGGGCAAATCTTCAGTTGTCTCGGACAGTAATTATGTCTTCGCACAATTGTCTACGTGTTGAACTGCACAGTTGACACAACGGTTTTCTGGAGTAGGCACTGTACATGTTCATGTCATAATTGTAGTTTCATAATGATAAGGAAAATACGAACACTATCATGATCACGCAGTTCGAAACAAACGGAAAGTATGAATAGTGATGTGTGGTGCGAGTTATATCACTGTAATGTTCACCTAAGCTTTCACATAAAATATTATCATGAACGAGTCGACGAGACCAGTTTTGTGCAACTCGAATCAAATGTGTCAACAGTTTGTTACTGCGCCTGACACTGATGCGACACTGATCGAGTCAACTCAACTCAATAAACTGCTTCGTGTCCGTGCCAGGCTGGCTGGATGCGCTTAGCGATGTGGCTGCGCTTAGCTATGTACGAGCGAGTTGATTAGGTTATTTGACCCGAGCGACTGTTCAAGGAATTTTCGAAAGCAGTGCGTGTCACATGTTCCATGGTCCACGTTCAATCCACGGAGTAATACCAACTAGCTCGACCTATTCGCGTTGAAACTTACGTCGAGTTAGTAATCATTCCAGTGTCAACTTATTCAAATACTGACGAGACACTTAACCTGAACACACTACCGCCGATTCAAGATGACTCCAGTTGCAACTCGAGTCAAGAGTTGAATATTTCGAGTCAGAAAAGCTAAACTAGTGACATCACTAGTATGAAATAACTTGAAATAAGTCATCACTGCTGTCAATTTCAAACCAACAAACGTCAAGACGGCGGATTTACGTTCTATTCCTCTATAATTTTACGAAACCATAGTATTACGATTTCGGTAAATCAATATTAGTAAATAAAATGTAAATAATAGTAAAAAAATTTAACTAGGATTAAAAACATATTAACTATAATATACTAAAACTAAGACTAAATATTACTGTATTATTGGTAGGTATTACCTTGGATGTATTACCTACGTTATGATTCACGATTGTGTTGAAAGTGGTCAATTAACCTTCTTGATGAAATGTTTAAATTACAATTAAAAAATAAATAAAAATGTACTTTCAAGGCGTAGCTAAGGATAATGTACAACACAATCATAAACTACCTACCTACCTACCTAGTTAAATCAAAATGACAAACCAATACAAAAAGTGTAACAAGTGTACCTACTTACAAGTACCTTTATTAACTAAACAAAATACAAGCTAAAACTAACACTACAAATACAGTTAGACTGCCCATAGACCGTTGTAGGTCTAAAGACAATCCAAATGCTACTTACAATATTTTGTTATGGAATCATGTAAGTAATAATAGGCTAAGTTTTTTTCGAAATAAATTGTATATTATATTATTATATATTCAATCAAACAAACAAACAGCCGCTAATTATAAGCGTCTATAATACTATTAGCGACTATTGTATAATAATGATTTTTACTTAAAAGCCGATTATTATGGCCACTGTTGTAAAATATGGTCTATTTATTTTTGTATAAAAATTCATAAGCATGCATTCTTTTCCATCATCATCATCATCAATCAATAATATTATAAAGAGGAAAGATTTGTTTGTTTGTTTGCATTGAATAGGCTCCGAAACTACTGAACCGATTTGAAAAATTATTTCATTGTTGGGAAGCTACACTATCCCCGGATGACATAAGCTATAATCTATAGCCGTGCGAAGCTGGGGCGGACCGCTAGTTATATATATTTATAAAAATGAATCCCTATTTACCATAGTCACGCCATAACTAATAGAACCATTTTACCGATTTTTTATTTTTTTATTTTTCTTATACTTTATAGTAGGTTATTACGGAAAGAAATCTTAAGATATTGCACACAAAATTTTAAAATTTCAGAATTCCTATTACTCTATATTCCTATAGACGATTTTAACTTGGTGCCTTTGACAGTTCGTTCGTTTGATGAATGTCAATTTACAGAAAGCAGTTTAGGATTTTTTATTTTTGGACATTTATAGCTAAGGCAGGACAACGTCTGTCGGGTCAGCTAGTAATTATATGTAATTTGTCCAAGCCATTATTCTTTATTTTTAACCGACTTGAAAAAGGAGGAGGTTATCAATACGACTGTATGTTTTTTTTTTTGTTTTTTTTTTATTGTCTTATGTAGTACTGTTTTAGACCTACTTGCACGACCGATTTAAATCATTATTGAACGTAATTCAAATGTCCAATCTTATGGAAAATATAGTAAACTCTAGATTTAAACCAGATTTAATTTTTAGTGCAAGCCATCCTTAAATGTTTACCTTAGCATTTAAAATTAGGTAGATACTCGTATTCCTGAAACCCGTAGGTTATACGAAGCACTTTGATTTCAGTTTTATCGTGCGAACCGCTAGTCTGTGGGATGCGCCGCCTGAATGGGTTTTTCCCGTCAGTTACAATCTGGTTATCTTCAAGTCGCGAGTAAATCGGTTTCTTCTAGGCAATCGTGCTCCATCGTAAACGAGGTGGCGGTCAAACGCAAGCTTATTATAATATAAAATAAACCATAAAAAACACCGAATTTCTATTTCTTAAGGATTTTCCAAAATATAAATCTGCCGGGTTCAATTGGACTCGCCTGGCCCACGATTGGCAAGAGTGGAACAGGATGGAGGAGGCCTATGTCCAAAAATGGACAACCAATAACTGAAATGGAATTTAAATTGTATTGAATTAAAAATAATAATAATAAGGTTCTGTAACTATAAAATGAAATTATGTTATAGAAATAAAAGGGCTATTGTATTAATTGTAGTAACTAACAGATCAAATGTTAGTTCCGTTTCATTTTTGGTTATTTTTTAATATATATTTTTTTTGTTAACATTTCTTTAGTTATGTGAACCCAGGCGAAAAAGGCATACTTATCGAGTTTGGTTAGTCAAAACTGGTCATCCGATTGTTTGTGATACCCATCCCAAGACTGGCCGTGTCGTCGGTCATCGGTTAGTAACACCTCGCCTAGTTACGATTATTAGGCCAACAGCATTATCCTTTTGAAAGAACGCATCTTTGTATAGATACTTAGGTATATCCAAATCAAATTGCGATCTGTCATCTGAAAAGCTGTCACTGTCAGCATAAAGCTAGATCTGTGAGCTAGTTGGATATCAAAGCTTAATGGACATCGAAGCCTAAGGTAATTAAACCGATGCGTTTATTTGTGTAGACCAGGAAGCAATTTCCAAGCACCCTGTTGCTTGGCTAGCGTGGGATTGGGAGCTAAATTTCAGTAGCGATTTGTTTTCACAGCTGTGTCTTATAAAGTGATTACAGATTGTCGATGGCTCATTGTTGCCATTGGTAGTCGCGAGGTCTCTGTAGTAACTGCTGTTCATACTGTGTGTGCTAAGTGCGCCTCAGTCTAGGTTCAATGCCGTTGGCTTATTTGCTATTTTAAGTGGTCTATGACATAAACTTAGGCCGTTTTTTCTAGACTTAATGTTTAATGCAACGTTTAGTTTCCACGGCTACACGCACATGCATCACGACGTTCGATAAAATATACAAATTTTTTCATGGGCAAATGTTTCATAGATTGTTTTAGGTGCCAAATAATAGGTAGTTGCAAACCAAGATGTTTTAATGGCACTGAATATAAATAATAAGTGTTGTTAGAATTATAATATATTATGTTATCTAAAATTACAATAGTATTTAGGCCAATATGGCTTGTTCCATGTTGAATATATACCTAAATATGACGTGTAATAATGCGCGGTACGGCGCGGCGGTGCGCAAATTTCCAAATCTAACGCATCACCGATTACAATCCGTAACTATTTCTGGCTATTACGCAAGGCTATTTCTGACCAGTGTGACAGGCATGGTGACTGCAGAGCCGACCATAACAACGCTTCAACTAACACCGCACTGGCAGGTAACTTAGTTAGCGCCTAAAGCCTAGGAATTCTCTAGGCTTTGCTATTCGGTCTGATTCTCGAAATTTCTGATCCGACATCACTGCGCACTGATTCCAGTCGTTGTCAGGACGTTTTCTTCTGTCTGACACTTTCGAGCTGTGATGGTAGACTAGTTGATAACCCGCTAGTTAGGCGCTAAATATACCACCTGTCAATATGGGCGTCCAGGATCAATTTGAATTAATTATTGGGATACCATTTCCCACAGACTCTGTGGGAAGTCTCTCTCCAGCAAATTTTGCAGCTTTCGCGGGATAAGTGATCACCATTTCTTCCCTGGTTGTCATTTGTCGAAATAAATGATTATTTTTACAAGAAAAAGCCCAGTGGAGTTAGTTATGGAGGACGGGAGGTTCATCCACCGGTCGCATCAACACCACTGCGCGGGAAATCGCGCGCGACTTTCCAGACTGTAGTAAACAATTATTATCACGCTGTTCATGAATTGATTGTTCCCTGAAAATTAATATCCTTAATGTTGATTATTCTGTATTCGTGCACGGGAAAGTCCATTCAATTTTAATATGCCTCAAAATGCATAAAAGCGTTGGCGTATGCGTAAAATCGTTTTGGAAGTAAACAGGCCAGCTTTATACTTCGATGGAGTCTGCAGTCCAAGCACCGACTGACGAAAAAAATTATGAAAATAACAGAATAAAAAGCCCGCTCTACGCCACAAAGCTCCTACATCTCTGGTAGGTAGGTATCATGGGTAGGAGTAATAGTGTTCTGTATCTTAAATTATCAAATTTAGAAAATTCCTGAGGATTTTTTGGTACTGACTGGTTGAGTGTGTTTTAAAACAAAATACAGCTTCTATGTGATACAGAGATAAGTAAAAACTATCATATAAGAATGCACTAGGTCGAACAAATAAAGATTTCACTGTAAGCAATAATTAAAGTCTCGTTACATTACCAGTGCGAGGTAATGGACCCCAAACTACGAGGTTTGTGCCCAAAAACCTTGCCTCTGCTTATTTCTATTGGAACCAGTTCTCATATATTTTCTCACACCAGGTTCTTTTTTCTTTTATTCAGCTTATTATTTTCTTTACTTTTGAATAAATTGAAATGAGGTAATAGCATCTAAAACTTAGAATAACTACACAAAGAAACCAAGTACGTTCGCAAAATTTAAACCATTCAAATGGTGTCATATATGACACCAAAAATATATAAAATTTTTACTATGACAATTTGCGCGGTGAAATCGTACCACAACAAATCAGAAAAGCAGCATAAGAGTTATGGTGTGACATTCCACAGGTAATCCATTAATTTTCTTGCTTAAATCGTTTAAATTACCAATCGAAACGTAAGCTACAAAGCGAATTTGTAGCTTACGTTTTGAGAAAGCGTTGTTTGAAAACTTACCTTCTCTGAGTAGTTATTCTAAGATCTAACATTATTACTAACCCAGTAATGGAATGCCATGTAGTGGGGAATGTTCACTCCGACAATGTACGTGCCACGTCCAAAGAGACAACTTGGTTTTCAGAATGGCGTATTATTTTACTCAGTATTGGTTCCAGAAATCGCAGTATTACTGATATCATATTACTAATTAGTTTGTGAATAAACACAGTTTTTAACTATCACGGTCATTCATCACAATTATATGACCATGATCACGTTAAAATATCCCGTTAATAACCATATTGTTTGGTTATTAATCTCTACTTTAAAAGGTTACACAGAACGGTGGTGCCAAGGCAAGCTGAGTGGAGGTCGTTATATTTATCATTATGAACTACTTTCACTATGGGACCAACCCAAAAACCAAGAAAAAAACAGACAAGTGTAATAATAATAAATATTCGGTACAACTTTTCACACACGGTCACCTGACCCCAAACTAAGCAAAGCTTGTAATATGGCTGCCAGAGACTGATATACATACATATATAATGAGTATAATGAGTGTGAGTAGGACTTGCACCGTAGAAACTTAATAAATATGTATGTAGATAGTTCAATCCTCATTTATATAGGTTTTGATTTCCTTCATATAGGGTACTTCAGGAAGTACCCTATAGAGTTCCCTTTAGAGTTCTTTACATCAAAAGGTACAAATGTCACAGTGTACAACCAAAACCTATAGGGTACTTCCTGAAGTACCCTATAGGTTTTGGTTTCCTTAATTTTAACGAAAGAAAAAGTGTTCCTATAAGGATTCATTTGTACCTTTTGATGTAAAGAACTCTAAAAATATCAGGTGTTCCATACATTCCGTTGAGTTTGAGTGTGAATGAAATTTTCCTATGGTAGAGCTTTTTTATGCCATAGGTGGGAAACAAGCTAATGGGTTGCCTGATGGTAAGCGACCACCGTCACTTATGGATACCAGTATACTTAACACCAGGGGCATACATTGCTGACGTTACAGCAGGTACAGCAGGCAAGGCACTCTATCGTGCATATATGTTTTCGTGATTTTGGGATTGGCCTCATAGTAAAAGTTGTTCATAATGATGAGTGTGATAACCTCCTTTGGTCTTAGTATCACAGTTCCATATAACCTTGTATACCACCAGGGTATTTATTCCTCCTTATTACTAATCGCTTAATTAGTGGAATTTATTACTATATCCCCATATTATGATACCGTACTTTAGCCAGGAATGGGCGTACGCATATTAAGCGCTTTTAGCTGCTGATATATTTGTATTTGCTTTTAAAACTGATAGCGCGTATGTAAACTGTGACATTTTATTTTTGATGTTTTTAACGTGGCTCTGCCAGTTGAGATATGAGTCCATAGTAATGCCCTAAAGTGTATCTAAACTTGTATCTAGAGTATTCAATGCTAAAATCATTATAAATAGAAATATCTTCCCCTACTATCATGCAATTCGAGAGGCTGGAGTAGGTTTTGGACATGCCTGCTCTACCTAAATCGCGTCCCGGCGGTGTAGATTGCGGCAAAAATCACATCTGTAGAATCAGCTTATTTATCCATGTGCGCATACTTATTTCGGACGCCATACAAATCATCTCAAATCATCTCGAAAGTTATCGACATAGACCACCGGATAACAAGTTGAAATGGCAATGGGCAGATAGGTATCACGTAGATGGCCGATGGGGAGGAAAGGTTCTCGAATGACGACCATTGGACCGGTAAGCGTAGCATAGAACATTCACCCACAAGATAGACAGACGACCTAAAAGAGACCGCAGGGAAACGCTGGATGCAGGCCGCTTCCAACCGGCCCTTTTAGAGATCGATGGGGGAGGCCTATGTCCAGCAGTGGACATCAGTGGATGTCCTATGCCTGAAATGATGATGATGATGATGACAAATAATCTCTTTTAGATGATGACTATTATGCAAAGAAACACGTGATACTATGATTTTTGAAGTGACAACTTTTTAAGGCACGTTGTCCACGTTTTGGGATGGGGAAAAGGCATTGAACTCGCGTGACCGTCACGCTCAAATACTCGTTCGGGTAAATTCGGCTCGTGTCGACTAAAGGAGCGAGAGATATATAGTCAAGCTTGATGAAGTTTTCACTTATGTCGTGTGGTAATAAGATTACATTTTTTTTTCTGGGTATACGTTCTTTTTATTGGAAGTGGGTTGAATTTGGAGTGTCGATCTAAGAAGAAAGGTCGATATAAAAATAGACTTCCACGAGAATCTGAAAAAATTTAAAAAAAAAACACTTAAAATAATTACGTTAATATAGAAATATATATGTTTAAATATATATTTAGTTTGTAATTTAAAATTTAATTAGTAGTTAGTTAGTTTAAGATTAATTTTAGTTTTAGATTAATTTTACTTTTAGTCATAAATTTAGGATAGTATTTATTTTACTTGTAAGTTTTATTGTATAAATGGTATTTTAACGATAATTATAAAAACTTCAATATGTGTTATAGAATCTAAAAAAATTACTAAATAAAGTAAAAAAATTAAGTTAAAAGAAAGTAGCGAGCGACTCGGCTCTGTCGACAGTTGATGATTGATTGAAATCCGAGACGGTATAGAGAAACGAAGTTTATGTCGTTGTTAAAAGCCTAGATCTTGAAAGTTTTACATCAATAATTAATCTCGTTTGTAAGGTCAGTCTGTTAGGTTTATAAGTTGGGTAGTTTGATGCATAGGTTTCAGAGTTGGTTATAGGATGGGTAGAGCCTGATTCACCTTTGTTAAAGTTGCTTATGGATTGAGTTATTTGGAAGACTCAGAATACGGAAGATCTTCAAATTCCCTAAGTTTTTTTCTTCTTGTTTTGGCAATAGAAATATGACCGATTTTATCAGATTTTTCTAAACTTGTAGTTCTGTTAGTGCTTTGAATCGTATAGCTAACTAGCCCCCACGTATTAGCGATTCCATCTTGCGATAGACGATTTCTAAGCTCCTGTATAGGTACGTAACAAGAGATATGTTTATGCTCACCGGCAATTAGTTTCGTGAAGCAGGAAGCGGGAATCCATATCGACCTACACGTTAGTAATCAGTAGAACAGAAAAACAAGGTTCATCTTCGACCAAAATAAAATGAATGGACGGGCCATAACCATTGAACTTGCTCAGTAAAAACGAGGCAAAACCGTTGGACATATACTTCAAACACCTAATTATAACCATGTACAGTAAATTTGTTACAAAAATAGATAGCGGTTTTTTGATGTGTATTAATACTTCGGAAAAGCACACGAAGGCATAATTTTGTCAGATGTTTCGTTATCATGTAACAATAGACGCGTGTTGCACTTCCTACGGCTAAAGGCAGACTGAAACGAAGTGAGCGCCGGCACTCAAAAATGCGCTTCGTCTGGGCCCGTCCATTCATTTTATTTTAGTCGATTTTATTCCACACCTTGCATGTCCACGGAATAAAAAAGAGAAAAATTTAACGGTGTCATTGAATTAAACGGAATTGTCATTGAACAAAAGTTATTAGTTTTAATATAGAAAAGCTCCCGAGATAGATTATTTGTATATTTATATAAACCCTGTATTTGTTATATTAATTTTCATCTCATGAAAACGCAGGAAAACAGAAAAATGGCGGATAAAGCCGTGGAGCGCAGATATAGTAACAAAATAAATGCTCTGTAGGAAGGGACAGGGGGTTGACAAAGGGCTCTCGTGACGTCACGTCGCCCTGCTCCGATTAAACCCAGACACACATCCCCACTTGCTGTGAAGTTGTATCACACTGTTAAAGATCTAAAAGTGCTGTGTAATTTGTAAGATACTGTATTGAAACTTATTTTGAAGTTGAGGTAATTATAGTAGTTCACATCTTGGCTTAACTAGACTTTCTATTTTTGGAAATAAATGTACGGTGTATCGGGTAAAACGACAAGGTTGAAACGACAAACCAAGACTGGCTGAGCCGTACAGTTTTCTTGCGATTTTCCATTTTTCCGGGACAAAAGTTGCCTATGTCCGTCTCCAAAGTAAGGAAGTAGAGTGCACTCTAGTTCCCTGCACAATTTCATCTAGATCAATCAGAAGAAAAGTAATTGTGAAAAGATAACAAACAGAAGACAATTTTTGTTTGTTTTCTTAGTAGAGTCAGCACCAAATAATACGAGTTATGTTGTTCATGCCTGTCGATTTGGCAATATGAATAATTTTTTTCAAACGCATACTAAGTTTGTAATCGATTTTTTTACTGATGATAATGTTTGCATTTAATAATATTAGTGCGATAAGGCAGCTTTGTATTTGTCTGTATATTAATCGAAGATATTTGAATAAACTTGTCACTGAAAATAGATAAGATGTCTGGAGCCAAAACTTAAAAGACAAAATAAGTGTTTTTGCCCAAATCGACCACAGACTGTCAAAGCCACAGAATAATAAATAGGTCACAGTTGCGTCCAATCAACGTCCAATAGTATTTGACATAAATAAATAAATAAATAAATATTCGAGACATTTTTGCAGACACGGTCATCTGACCCCAAACTAAGTAAAGCTTGTAATATGGCTGCCAGAGACTGATATACATACGTATATTTTGAAATACGTACTTAAATAGATATTAACACCCAGTAATAGAACAAACACAAAATATGTTCATCACATGAATGTTTGTCTTAGGTGGAAATCGAACCCACGCCCCCAAGCGCAGAAGACAGGATCACTGCCAACTAGACCAACGGGCTATAAACGCATCTCATCTCAGATCGCAGATCACACATCTCAGAATGCATAGATATTTCTCCCAAACATTGTGTTATGTGCATAGAGTAAAGTATCAAGTGGCAACCCTCAGAGGAGTCAGGGTAAAGCGGGCAGGCGCGGGCTATTCATCATAATACATTAGGTATGTCAAACGTTTAGGCCGATGCGACGCGGCGGGCCACTTTTCACCAATTTGTTACGCTTCTTGTAAGATTTTCTAGACATTGAACTTTATTTTTCATTAAGAATTGTGACAAAGGCTCCCCAATTGACACATCTATCGTTCTATACCTATACTAAGTTCTATAGCTCTTTACTCTATGTTCTATACTAATAACAAAGAAGTAAAATTAATATAATGTTTAAAAAGAAGTAAATAGAACGGAAATATGAAGGAAAATCTGTTACCAGGCATATGAGTGAACCTTGATTGAACATTCTTATTTAGATCAACGCGTCGAACTCCGCATCACAGTTGCTAACTGATTTCGAATGACTCACGTTTCGTTTATATGGGTGCAACTGGCTACAACAATTTTCTTACAAAAATGCCTTGACAGCCATTCTAATTTAAACAACAACAAATATTCTTTTCTGTGGACAGATTGGTGGCCAAGCCAAGGTTGACACCAGAAATGATATACATAACATCATCATCAGCTGGAAGACGTCCACTGCTGAACATAGGCCTCCCCCTTTAACCTCCACACTGAACGACAGCCTGCCTTTGATATACCATACATAACATAACAGTTTAAAAACTTAACAACCTCCAGAAATCTTTTAGATGGAAAGCATTAGTGAAAGGGTTAACTTGGGTTTGTTTTCTAGATAATTCGAAAACGGTCTCTACTACAAAATTTAAGACTATTATGGTCTTCAATTTAGTTTAGTTAAAAAACTCCGAAAAATCTAGAAAACAAACCCAAGTTAACCGTTACGTTTTCACTAGTATAAATGCTTTCCATCCGAAAAAATCTGGAAGAGGACGTTAAGTTTATTAACTGTTTTGTTAAGTGTGTTATTTCTGGTTTTAATAAAAAAAAGGGTGGCTACATAATCTTCTCGCAATTAAAAAATACTAAAACCACACAGATTAGATGACGCATCAGTTGGAAACGACCCTCGAATTTCGCATCACCTAATGGTCAAAGATTAATGATGTGAATCAAAAATTTTAAAATATTCCTTCTGGTAACCGTTCCGGGCCTCAGAGTTATATATTTTGTGGGGGAGAAAAATCATCTTAGTACGTTTACTGTATCTTTTCAAAGAAAAAAATAACATTACGCAGTTAATATTTTTATTATCGTTGAAATGAGATATAGAGTATCAAATAATTCTCGCAATTTATTCCAAGAGCGATACGCTGCTATCAAAATGTTTAGTATATTGACCTTTCCACGAAATACTGATATTGGGCATTGAATTGTTAATCTATCTATATATATATAAAAGCAAAATTCATCTACTCACTCACTCATCACAATATCTCAAAAACTACTTGACCTACGAAGCTGAAATTTGGCAGGTAGATTCCTTACGGGGTGCGGAGATCCGCTAAGATTTTGCGGAAGGCCCAAATTAAGGAAGAGAAATGGATGACAGTTTATATAAAAAGCTACGCGTACAAAGTCGCGGGCAACTTACCTAGTAAAAGCTAGTAAAATATATAATGAGCTATGAATTAATCTATGGAGCCAATGGCTTCTTCCATAGACATAACTTACAAAACTTTGCAAAAAAAATGTTTAATGAAAACCATGAATTCTGATCACTTTTAATAGATTATGGAACGTACGACAACAGCAGGTACATTTCAGTGAAATATATAAAAATAACATATTTTTATAGATTTTTATTTACAATGTTATTGCAATTGTTAAAACAAATACAAAACAAATAACAAAAATGCTTAGACCAAGTTTAAATGCCAAAACAGAAAATTACATTTATGACAAAATAACTGCGCCCCGCAGTTTCACCCGCGTCGATTACTCCATATATGTCATCAATCTGCCAGTGAAAGTCCCGTCAAAATTGGGCCAGCCGTTTTGGAGTTCATACATACACAAATCACCTTTTATTCAATATGACGTCAACTTTCGGAAGGTTTTTGCTGTTCTATTTATTTTTCACTTTAAACTAAAGGTAGTATTACGATCTTGGCGTGTGGGTCGCTAGCATTGTTTAGCACTCCAAATAAATTCATACTGAGCTGTGGGTCGCGCGACGTGGCCGCTACCACCGGTCGCGGTCGCCAAGATCGGTGTGATACCTTTGTAAAGCTATAATAGTAGATTATGCACTAAGGAAATATAGCAGTGTCTTACGTCGCGCGCGGCATATTGAACCCTGAGCGTAACGAAGGACTCTAGAGTGAAACCAAGGGTTCAAGCTGCCCAAGACGAAGACAGGTTTTATTCCAGATGAGTATACTCTACTTTTCACACCTTCTGCGAGACAATAAAAAACCAGGTTTCACTGAAAATCACTGCACCAAACACCGTCTTTTGTTTCACATTATTAGGAAACGCAGCTTTTTTTTTTGAGTTCAGCTTATGGTAGCCAGTTCGATTTTCGAACAAACCTCTTTACAATGCATTTTTTTACTTAGAGTTTTCCACGAGTTTCTACACGAATTTGACATTCCAAATTCAAATTACTTTATTCCCCAGGGAGTTTCATACAACTTTATATCCCTTAAGAGATAATGCTTTACTTTACGTTGAGGTTGCATGATATGTAATCAGACATTATCGAGCAGGTGGTGTGAAAAGAGTTTTAGCTATAAAGAGCCTGTCAAAAATATACGTAAATGGAATTATTTTGATGCCTTATTTTTAGGTGGCTGCCTTACTTGTGACTGTCCGCACAGAAAAGATGAAAATTTCTACGGCGGACTGTACCTACAGTGTACAGGGTGTAGTCATTACGACGATCAGACGCTTAAGTACCTCGCCTCACGACAAATCCTTTGTGAGTGAATCCTTAATGCTCTAGTGAGTGGGACTTAGCTTATGACACCTCGAGACAGGGTGTGCAAATATTTGAGCGGGCGCGTAAATCGCTCAGCGGCTGTGATATTAATTCACCTTCTCCAACTATCGTGTGTGGTTTTATAAAGACTAAAACAACTTCAACGAGTATGCATGCAACTAAATGTACCTTTTTTTATGTTTTATACATAATTAATGTACTTTACATACTTACCTACAAAGTGATAAAAACTGACCTTCAAATAATATTATTCCTAACAAAACAATTGTATAGTATTTATTTTAGGATTTAACTTTTGTACCTATTCTATGTTCGACAAAATCTATCGTACTCATAGGAATGCTCTGAGGTTTAACAGATAACAATTGAGTTCAAATGGAAGGAAGAAGAATTATGTACATATACAGAGCTGTTGCGGTTACAAAAGAATTTCACTCCGCCAATATTTTTTTTTATTTTCCTTTGTGTGGATTTTGGCGTCGCACTTCTTGTGCATTTGTACAATTACAGTACCGGCGTTAGGGTAGGGCCTGGTTGGGTGACCACCCAGGGCGCCAGATAAAAAGGGGCGCCACAGGCGCCTATAAAGAGGTGCCGCAGGTAAATAAAATGGCAAACGGGGTTAGGTAGAAGTCTCGCCCAGGGCGCTGGTAGAGCTAAAACCGGCACTGCACAATTATATTATCAAGTTTCACTAAATATCGTCAAAACAAGTCATAGTCACAGTCAGAGTCTAGCAAAATAAGTCACGGTAAAGTCCAAAGTCGTGCCCTAATAAAGTGGTGGAGGCTTTACGAGAGGCTTCTATGGACGATATGGAAATATCATGCACGAAAATACATGTTTCGCCGCGTTATGTCACTTTACCCACATTCGAGCACATTCACGAACACTTAACGAATAATAATGCACCGTCATTACACATTAGCAATCGAAAATACACAAGTTAAAAATAAACAAAAAAAAATACAAGATAAAAATAATACAATGAATATGTTTTTTTCACGTTGGCGCCAAAACTCTTTGAAAATAATACAATATATATTTTTTTTCTAATGTAATGTGTGTAACGATATAACCAAACCAAAATAACTGGCCAAGAAGGTGTCGAGACACGCATAATTTTGGTAGGGTTCCGTTTTCCGTAGCCAAAGTCTGGTCTGGTAAACTGTGGTCACAATCACAGTTCATAAAATTGGTGGTTACAGAAAAAAAACTAAAGATCGAAGCCGGACTTATCGAAATTTCAGAGTTGCATCATACCAACATAACATAGACTTGAAAGCGTGTTCAAACCCCGGGCCCGTACCAATGAGCTCTTTGGAGTTTATGTACGGATTTTCATACCACTGGGTTTTCGGTGAAGGAAAACATCGTGAGGAAACCTGCAGACGTACGTAGAAGGAATTCAATGGCGTATGTGAATCCACCAACCCGCACTGGGCCAGCGTGGTGGATATGGCCCAATCACCCTATCGGGGGAAGGCGAAAAGTCCAGCAGTGGACTATTAAAAGGCTGATAATGTTGATGATGATTGTTTTCTTCTAGGTAGAGTTGCCGCAACAATTTAAGTAAAAACATTCCGGCAAAACATGAAATCGTACTTTGAACACTATAATTTTAACAAACGTACAAAATTGTACGTTCCTTACAACTCTATACAATTCTTGTACAGGAGACAGGGGTGGGATTAAACAGCTCATGAAATGTATGTAAGCAAGGGAAGTCTGCCTCTCCAACGGAAAGATACAAATACAACCTATAGCTATTTGTTGTATGCCTTGCCATTGTCGGTGATTTTTTCTGAGCTGAAATAAGCTGGTCAAAGGTACGCTTTGAGCCCTTTGAGCACAATTTCATAAAAATAGAAATATAAACTTTTGAACGCTACTAATTTTAAAATGATCCTTTACGCCATAGCGTAGAAACGTATGTACCTATGCACATTTATACATTAGCAGATCTGTTGTTTATATCTGTGAGCATGACCGACAATGGAGTTTAATATTATTCCTAAAATCATCAGATAATTAAATGTTGGAATGTTTAAAAATAAACTAAAAACTTTATTAGCACAAAAAAGCTACTATGAAATTTCAGAATTCCTTAACGATAAAAATGTTTTGATATGTAATGTAGACATAAACAAATAAAATAATAATAATAATAGCTTATATATAAAAAAAACATTCATTCATTTATCATTCCACAACCTTACCACGGTAAATATCCCGTAAATAATCATATAACTATAGCTTATATATGTAGTAATAAACATCTAATTAAGGTATAAAATACAACTAAACCAAAATATGATTCTAACAATATTCTAACATAGACATAATTTTGTTTATTTTTTTCCTTTTTAACTTTAACAAAAACTAATAAAAATATTTGTGAAAAACTAACATTTGTACGCTGTAACAGGCAAGGACATGAGATACGTCTCCATTCTTACGACCTGTATGCTACTTTATATGTATGTGTACCTACCATGTTCTGACAAATAAATAATTTGAATTTGAATTTG
This sequence comes from Agriopis aurantiaria, assembly GCA_914767915.1. Lineage (NCBI taxonomy): Eukaryota > Metazoa > Arthropoda > Insecta > Lepidoptera > Geometridae > Agriopis > Agriopis aurantiaria. Next base: position 2,486,669 of record OU611985.1, on the reverse strand, counting down.
AATTTATGTCAAACAACAACTTGAAAATCAGCGCTGCAATTCAATTTCGTAGGAATTTGTGACGTTCTTTTTACATGGACACGCTTTTATGAAAATTGAAACCTTTATCACAGGTTAAATTGAAAATACAGTCATCTTAAAATTGGATGAAAACTAGATCCTATTATCATTGCCACAGAAACTTTTTTATTTCAGTGCATATTCAAAGGTTTAAAAGCCTCGTTTTCTATTAATCCTCTAGGAGAGGTAGATTGTTTTCCACGTATAACTTGTCGAAAACAACTTGCTTGCATTTTTGTGAAAATATCGCTACGTATTAACGAAAATTCGGTGTCAAGTTCTTTTTACATAGTAAAACAATTACTTACGCGTATTTTTATAAATGCTGAAGCTCTTCTGCCTATATTTGTTGGAAACTTTTATGATATGAAAATGTATTTACTCGTATTGCAGCAAACGTGGTATTGCAATCAGAAGTGTTTCACGTTTGAACATTGCTGCAATATTAATTACAAAGATAAAAACTAACAATAAATTTTGTCTTAAAAAACCGACTTCAAATAACAACAAAACACAAACATTGTGCTACTACACAGAACAAAATAATATTTATACATGGATTTTGAAGTCAGGCGGGAATTAATATCAAATTTAGATTTAAAAAATTCAAAATTTATTTTGTACTTAGTTGTAATATATGATTTTGTTTTTTGTAGTGGCACAATGTTTGTGTTTTGTGGTTTTATAGTGTATGTTTTTTTAAAGATAATTTATTTTAGAATTTGTAATGAATCAACATTACGGCCAATTTAAACATCCATGCATGAATTCCTCCTTGTTTGGCTCGAACAAAGCGCCGGAACAAAACTATTGTAGTCTCAGTTTGTAATATTGTAGCGAAATTGGTAGGCGCCTGAGCAAAATTATCCGTATTAATCGAGCTGGTTTCAAAACTAATGAGACCAAAGCAGCGACACTTTTGTGGGACCATTTCGAGAGTTTTTTCTACATGATAAAAACACGCAAATTGGTTTACAAATGCTATAGCTAGTAATATGCGTACATACATTTAAAAAAATGGGCCAAATTGAGAACCTTCCTGCTTTTTCGAAGTCGGTTAAAATAGATTCTGGCCAGTTTTCACTCCACAAATGAGCTACTATTTTATTTTTTTTTAAATTTGCGCATTTGACTGTATTAAAAATATGATTTATGCTGGCGTAATCCTAAGATAATTATTAAAAAAGAGTACTCAAAACTACAAAATAAAGTCCTGAGATTCAGAAAAATATAAAATAATAAAGTTGACTGTCACGAGAAGAAACATGAGAGATGTTAAAACCAATCAGTATGTAGTCCGTTATACATGACGGCATAAGATATTACTGACTACGTTACATAGCTACTGCGTATACATGCTACAACTACATCAGTTTTTTGAAGTGAAAACTTCTTTCGCCACGTTGAGCAATTTTAGATAGGGGGAAAACTTATGAGATCGCGTCACCGACGTGCTAATGTGACTTATTAGTTTTCACTTCTATCAGCAGTCCCCATAACTGCCTTTTTTACTGGCAAGTGCCTTAATTAACTAAGCAAAATACAAGCTAACACTACAAAACCAGTTAGACTTCCCATAAACTGTTGAAGCACTAAAGAAAATACAAATTCTCAAGCCCACCAGCGTACCCAGCATGCTAGCGGCATTACCACGCTAAGTGATACATGCCAGCTATTGGTCACGCGTCGTATTAAACATTATTTTTCAGCTGTCCCAGTATAACCCTCATATTTATAGACGTAATAAAGGTCACTCTAATCCTCACGTAACCCTCAAGTGATGTTTTTGAATGCCATACACCACTTGAGGGTGACTTGAAAATTCAAGGTACCTTTAGTTACGTCTACGGATATGAGAGTAAGTATTGCACTTTCTAATTAAAAAAAAAGGAAAAAAGGAGGTTATCAATTCGACTGTATGTTTTTTTTAATTTTTTTTTATTCAAAAGTCAGCTCGCCCATTAAATATTTTAATTGGTTTAAAATCAAGTAAATTACTTTGATTTTTATTTTTAATTCTTTTTTGTGAGTACATAATGTTTAATTATTTATTTAGATTTTACTTCAGAATCCGAAGTGATCCGGGCTGCTTTAAACAAACGGTGAATAGAGTTGAGTGAGAGAGCAAGTTAAAAAAAAACTAATTTACTACTTTTGTTACGTTAGCATATTTCTATAGCGACCTGCAACATTCACAAAACAAATAGTTACTTTACGTTATCTTAATATCATCATCATCATCATCACCCACTGCTGGGTATAGGCCTCCCTTTGTCTATGCCACTCTCCCCGGTCTCTCGCTATTCATCCACTCGTTCCCGACAGTATTTTTGATATATCTTATAGGAGGTATATCTTTATACACCTTCATGAAACCTGAAAGCTGATATTTTGATCGTACGTAACAAAGTTTTGTTTTTAATTATACGGGAACGTAAGAGAGCTATTTATCACAGTTAAAACTTTTAAAGTAAGTAACAGAGTAATTGTTTTTTTTAGTTTATGCTTTGATTTTTACAGGTGTCTTTGAGCTGTAAATGTTTTATAAATGTCACACGTCGTAATATAAACAAAAACATGGTTACATAACGAAAGCAACCACCTTTTTCACACGGTCGGGTTTTAAAATTTAATTTAAGCTGGGGATACTGTACATGCCTGTAAAACGGAACTTTAGCGTGCATGCTAGTTAACGGCATGTGGAAGTAACTGGTACACTGTGGATACATTTGCAAGTTAAACTTGCATGCATTTGCACGCATTTGCTTGCACTACTGGCATGCCTGTACCTGTCGCGATGTTCACACTTGCCGGTTTCGTAGCCCCCCGCGTCCTCCCTCATGTTGCATGCCAGTAAAAGGCACTAAATCAAATGTTGTGCTATCTACTTGCGTGGCAGATACAGGCATGCCAGTTAGCGTATACACATGACAGTATGTGGCACGCGCTAGGAGCTGTTATGCAGGTGTGCCAGTTACAGGCATGTGTATTCCCGGCATTATTCTATTTGATTGAATCAGGCGCTACTTTGTACTGTACATACAAAAAAGAATTTGGCAAAAAAATCTGTAATGTAATGAACTGATACTAATACTAATGATACTAATTTAACCTAAACTATACCATAAATTAATTAATTTTGAAACTAAATTTAATGATTATAAAATCTAAAACAAGAAAGTAAAATTAGTAATTAATGTGTTACGAAAATACATATTATAAATTAATTTTTAAACATAAAAGAAATAACCAATTAAACCCTATTAAATCCTTATTCGTTAAAGCACTTTGTCGACACGTGTTCGCCTCTGCACGAGGAATCCTAGGACGTGTTAGTCCAAATTCTTCAATGTACGACTTTAAAGCAGAAATACACTAGAGATTCGTCAATAAACAGTTTTAAATTTATTCTTGTTAGTATTCAGTAACAAAAACGTATTGTAAATTGTAAGATCAGAAGTGGGATTCATTTGCATTAAGAGCAATACATAAATTCATACGGTAATGGCAGGACCATGTCGGCTCTCGGGCGCTGGTAACTATTGCTATTCAGCGACACCGACCGAGGATAAGCCACGACGAATTCCAATGCAGCTATCATATCAAATACTGTTTGCTTTTACCCGCAGGCTTTTTGTCTATTAAAAGCTGACAAGCCAAAAATAAGCTTCACAGCCAAACATGAATATTTAGTTGGTGTGTTTTATATTCCAGAACCCTCATCGTCATCATCATTTCAGCCGTAGGACGTCCCAATCAACACTATTCGATATTAATTTGATTTTAATTAATTCCAATATTTTACTTGTTTTTATCCAATGTTACATTTTTTTTTTTTGGAGGAAAAATCTGTTTTTATACAAGGAAGGGGTCTTAACTTATATTCAACCAACTAAAGTTTTTATTCAAACTTGAATATAGAAATGTATGCCTGATTCGGCCTCAAGTTTTTCGGCCTGCATAGAATAATCTAATTCCACGTTGTATACTGGTTTCGGTCCTAAAATCATTTTACTAGTTTTCTAATTTAAAACTCTTGTTTCTTCTCCCGGTTCGGTCTTGACACACCAGGGGCCTTACGTGCAACAGCTAATTGCGGCACCTAATCCGCTCAGTTGGAAAATCACGCGACCGCAAACCGTATCTGGGCGCGATAAGGTACATGTTCGCGTGATTTTACGATATTACTGTTGTCCGTAAGGCCCCTGGTGGTTGAAGATTCGTACAACATAAATTAGGCATTACCTCGCAGATGGAACCTTCAAATGTGTCGTGAAACAATTCAAACAGATTTAATAATTATTGCGTAACTCAAGCAATTTTACCAGTTTTTTTTTTTTTTTACCGTAAAATATACTCCTTTATTGTTACAGAAGCGGCAAGCATCACACAAGAAACAAAAGTCATCATGTCCAAGTATCGGATCGTGAGAAATCGATCAACCGCCGACCGGCCGCAGCCGGTGGCGCCTCTAAGAGGAGTTCCTTGTCCGAGCGGGACTTTTCCGCCGGCCGTCATCTCCCCATATTGAGATTGATGTTGGAACTCTGCCGCGGGCACCGCTGAATACTAAAGACTGCCGGTTCTTCCCCAATTAGCTTCCGAGCCTCGCCGCGACCGCGAAATTGTCGCCATAATTTTGAACAAAGCCGTAACGATTAAAGTATCGAAATGTGCGGAGATGGAAGTTTCGTAGCTGCTTTTAAAAGATGCCATTGGCTTGTTTAGCTCGAGAAGGAAGTTTTTTGAGAGAAATAAATCTTACAGTAGAGTACTACGTGTATTAATATTAACCTAACTATGTAATAAGTACTATATTTTATTATCACATTTAGATATTTTTTAAATTGTTGTTCTCACCCGACTTCGAAATTCGTGTAAAAGTATTATTTTGTTCTTTGTAGTGGCATATTAGCTTAGAATTTTTGTGTTTTGTGGTTTCTTAAGGTCGTTTTTTTTTTAAAGATAATTTGTTTTAATTGATGTTATAGGTTATCGTGGGTATTTCTTCTGCTATCGTATTTTTTCTGGTTTTTTTTCTGAAATCTTTGCAAAATTACTTAAATACAATTATATAAGACCAGCGGCCCGCTCCGGCTTCGCACGGGTATAGATATATAGCCTATGTCACACGGAGATAGTGTAGCTTCCCAATAGTGAAAGAATTTTTCAAATCGGTTCAGTCGTTTCGGAGCCTATTCAATGCAAACAAACAAACAAATAATCAAATCTTTCCTCTTATTACTAACTAGCTGTCCGCCCCAGCTTCGCACGGGTATAAATTATAGCCTATGTCACCCGGGGATAGTGTAGCATCCCAACAGTGAAAGAATTTTTCAAATCGGTTCAGTAGTTTCGGAGCCTATTCAATGCAAACAAACAAACAAATAATCAAATCTTTCCTATTATTACTAACTAGCGGTCCGCCCCAGCTTCGCACGGGTATAGATTATAGCCTATGTCACCCAGGGATATTGTAGCTTCCCAGCAGTGAAAGAATTTTTCAAAGCAGTTTAGTAGTTTCGGAACCTATTTAATGCAAACAAACAAACAAATAATCAAATCTTTCCTCTTTATAATATTAGTATAGATGTGAGACACTGTATTAAACACAGTGTTCACATCTGACGGGCGTACCGTGCGGTTAACTTTATTTTTAACCGACTTTAGGAGGAGGTTATCAATTAACTGAATGCTTTTTTTTGTTTCATTTGAATTTTGATTTAGTCAAGATGTCTTGATGATTGAAGATGATGATTCTCTGGTTATTGTGGTTTTTTTAATTTATTGTCTGTTAGCCAATTCTTTCATATTTAAAAATAACAGGATCTCCATAAACGAAGCCACTTTTGCCACTTCTTCGAAAGCATACAAAAGCTAAATGCAAACTAAAAGTCTGACCTAATTTTACTAGCCGCCTGCAGGACGGGGGTCTGCAATTTGAACCATTTAACCCCCGACGCAAAAAGAGGGGTGTTATGAGTTTAACGTTTGTATATATCTGTGGCATCATAGCTCCCAAATGGCTCACTTTTTTTTGAAGCGACTACTAATTTCAAATATCTCCGTGATTCTCCCTTCGACCAAAATAATGAAGGGATAGGCCCAGTAGAAACGCATTTTTGTAGATAACAAAATGAGCGCCGGCTCTCATTTCGTTTCAGTCTGTCTCTAGCCGTAGGAAGTGCAACACTTGTCTATCGTTACGTGATAACGAAACATCTGACAAAATTATGCATTCATATGCTTTCCCGAAGTGTAAATACACAAATAAAACCGGGATCTATTTTTTGTAACAAATATACTGTACATTTTTATAATTAGGTGTTGAAGTATATGTCCGACAGTTTTGACTCGTTTTTACTGAGCAATTTCAATGGTTAGGGCCCGTCCATTCATTTTATTTTATTCGAAGGATTTTCCCACCTTATTCACTTTCAACTCTAAACGTAAGTAGGTACTAAAATTACTGATATTTCAATTTCTTTTCTAATAAACTTGCAACACCAATAAACACGCAAATAAGGGTGGTGAATCCGTCTGCAGGGTGAGTTTGACCAAAGGCATAAACTCGCATCAAGCCTGATTTGGGCATGATGCAATCGCACCCGCCACGCCACCTAGCCATGTCTCCCTTGTTGTCTGGCCCTAATTCTGTATCCACAAAACACGCCGCAATCGTGTTACAACACAGTAAATAGGGTCGCTGACAACGCGGTAACCATGGTTACAAAATCAAAACGCGTCTTCAGATTGGATACTAAATTATCTTGACAGACGCGCACAAAACGCGCTAGCCTCCACGTTATTTTGACAGTTCAAAACAAGCACGTTATAAAGTTCATCGCGTTAGCAAACTTGACATTGGCAATTCCAATCAGATAGCCTAACGCAGCTGCAATAGTTTTCAGTTTGATGTTACCACGTCGCGCGTTTATAGCAAGGAATCTTATGTAATTAAGAGAATCTGCAGTGCAAGTACCGTTCTTTATCGATCGTCAAATTCGCTAAAATGCCATAGAATCGATCACAGCGAGTACTGAAAAAATGGCATATTATCGAATTTGACGACCTCAACTGTCAATTTGACGATCGCTAAAAGAACGGTACTTGCACCCAAGATCTCTGATCTCAGATTTTTACGGTCAGTAGGTACGGTTAGTAGCTAAAAGTGACTGTTTGCCACAGTGTTAAAATCCTCGCGTCATCTTCTAACAAATTACTTAGACATATAATTAAATACGCATTAAAATTAGCATACCTTTTAAACAGTCGCCGCCACTACCCAGTTGTTAACACGACGTGAAAGGTATAAAACACCCTACAAGTCACACGTATTGTTTTGTTTTTCATAAAACGTTATGAAATAGCAATTTCTACCAATTTCGTATTTTACCCACGACGGAACGGAGAACTTAGGTACTACATGCGTTTAGGGGAGGGAGATTGTGTGTTTGTATGTTTTTTTGTGACCATTTTTTTTTTGTTTGTATGGTGACTTGGTCAATTGTTTTTTTAGCTATAAGTACTGAAAATCGGTTAAGGTGTTTGAAGGTTATCAGCTCTTTTATAGGGAGTAAAAAAAAAACAATTCATAATTGTCTTCAAAGGGCTGGACCTTAGAATAACTACACAAAGAAACCAAGTACATTCGCAAAATTTAAGTCATTCAAATGATGTCATATATGGCTCCAAAAAAAAAAAATGTTACTATGACAATTTGCGCGGTGAAATCCTACCACAACAAATCAGAAAAGCAGCATAAGAGTTATGGTGTGACATTCCACAGGTAATCCATTAATTTCCTTGCTTAAATCGTTTAAAATACCAATCGAAACTTAAGCTACAAAGCGAATTTGTAGCTTACGTTTTGAGAAGGCGTTGTTTGGAAACCTACCTTCTCTGAGTAGTTATTCTAAGGGCTGGACCTAATCTATATAAAAATGTAAATCTAATATATACAAAAAAAACTATGCTTAAAGTGACTTAAAAATCTGATACTATAAATAGACTAAACGTCATATACATAGACGTAATATAACTCGAATCCTTGCGCCACCCTCAAGTGATGTATTTTTAAAGCAAAAACACCACTTTAGAGTGACGTAAGGATACTTTATTTAAATCTATGAATATGAGGAATATACATCGTTTATATATTTGTGACAAAAATATACAACAGACTACACAAATATACCATTGGTATTGGTATTGGTCTTCTTACACACAATACGCGCATCGGAGCAGTTTTTCCTTACGCCGACATGCGGTGCGTAACACATTTGAGGGGCAGTTCTCCACAAAAATTCCATAGTTGATCCTAGTTTTTGTAATATCCGTTTATATTCTTTACCCCGAGAAGGGCGCGATGACCTCGTCAAGTATAGTAATCACAGAAACGATTTTTTTTTTTAATTTTGAACGGCTGTCTAGGCACTTTTATAACAGTTGTAGCCAGTTGCACCCATATAAACGAAACACAGTCCTTCGAAATCAGTTAGCAACTGTGATGCTGAGTCCGACGCGTTGATCTAAATAAGACTGTCCAATTCACTCATAACGCGATTTTCCTTCTCATTGCCGTTCTATTCCCTACTCTCTCCCGTGGTTATTGCAAGAGAATATCTCTTTGAATGTGTCACTGGCAGTATCTAGTGCACCGAGCGCCGGCAATCAAAACGCATTCACAAAATCATTGCTCTGCTCTGCGTGCTCCAAAAGGAAGCATACACCTCGTTTCAAACAACATTGAACAACACGTATTGTCCCAACCACGCAAAATTTCAGCTTCGTAGCCTTCTTAATAAGCTTGTGTTCTAATTTTTATAACCTCATAAAAACTGATCATTATTAGAGCCCGTCAACGAAGACAAAATTAAAATTAGTTCAAAAATAAATCAGTTATAAGTATTTTATTTCATGCTAAACAGAGAACGCTCTATAGTATGCTATGACGTCAAACGTGCTCGCGCCACTCAAATGCCACACTAACACACGCTTTGCGAAAAATTGCCAGAGCATCCGTCTCTATAATATTGCTCTATCCCCACTAATTTATCAGCATATTTAAAAATTAAATTTTTTCAGTGTGTGTAATCATATCCTTCACTAAGCCTGTTATTTATAATAAATTAAACACCAGTAAACTAGCCTATTGTGTGGTATTTTTCATTTATACAGACTACCACGCGTCTCTAAATAACTAGACTCAATCCATAATAGGCCATCATTCTACTGTCTAGACGAAATTCGATAACAAATATTGATGCTTCTGAAATCAAAGCTAAAATAGTGCCAATGCACATTAGTTTGGGTCGTGAGTGAATGATAGTCAAGTACCTATTGTCCAGTACAATTATTGAATTATTATCTACTTGCTAAGCTTCTTACATTGTAACGCTATGCGCGACTAAAATTAAAATCACTCTGCTAATGTGGTGACGTATATCTTATCGCCAGACAAACTCATTTAACCAGCGCCATTTAAGGCAACCTAGTTGATAAACATAATTCTAACACCCTAGAACCATTGCGAGTTATGCAAATATATGGCTTCTGTTCATTCAGAAAGCTGCACCTAATAAAAATAAATAACGCTTAGTCATGTTCATTTATTTATTTTATTTATTTATTCAAAGCAGTTTTAAGTTTTACATACATATATATTTTTTTATTTCATTCAACAAATCACTGTAAGTGATTTAAATAAACCGGCCAGGTGCGAATCGGGCTCGTGCACTGAGGGTTTCGTACCACCACAAAAACAAAAGGTAATGCAATAAATTATCTTTTACAAAAACACAAACACAAACAGCTACATGTTAATATGCCACTAACACTTGTTTTTTGTGGATTTTTGAAGTCGGTTTTTAAAACATACTTTATTTTAAATTTTTAGTGAAACACCTATGATAGTGATTCATGCTTAAAACCTTCTTTATCTCTGTTCGGGGCGAACTACTAGTTTATTTATGGATACGATTACACATCCAGGCATGAATACCTCCTTGTTTTGACTTGAACAAAAGACAAAACAAAAGTATAATAGTGATTTGCTTTTTTCAAAATTCGTAGGCGCTCTAGAAAAATCCATACCTATTATTTGAGCTGGCTTAAAAACGAATGAACCCTAATTGATGAAACTTTTGTGGGACCACCTCGCGGGTTTCTCCTACATGATAAAAAAGAAACATGCGAATTAGTATACAGATGCCGGCGTAATCGCTGTACAAACATAAAAAGTATATTTAAAAAAACGGTCTGAATTGAGAACCCTCCTCCTTTTTCGAAGTAGGATAAAAGACAACTTCACGGCCAGGTGGTCACTCATCCAAGTTCCGACTGCGCCAGATGTTGCTTAACTTGGTGGTAAACAGAAATTTGTCACCGACTCGCACCTGGCAATTATTCATATTTTACTTGTACGAGTGTGTACTATAATCATGCAACATTTAACACTTGTACGTATTACTGTTTTTACATTAGAGCAAATACAAAAATACATTGTTTTTTTAAAATTTGTTGTATGAACACCCCCTTTAGTTTTTACTTTGTGACGTCCGCCGTAACATTGCATATTCTGTGAAAATTTCAACTGGTTATCTATTACGGTTCGAAATATACGGATAGGCAGACAAACAGATATACAGCGTAGGCTCAGTAATAGGGTCCCGTTAACACTCTTTGGGTACGGAACCCTAAAAAACTACCTAATCAAAGTCATACAATCAAACAAGTCATTCTTTCTTATCAATAAACGCGTAGCCTTGTAGTACAGTAGTTATTATGAACTGAGTGATTTATCATTTTCTCCCTTAAAATTTTTCAATTTGTTAAAAAAACCATAAGTACGTCGGAATAACTATTCCATAACTACTCCACGTTTATTAATAAAATGGTTAGTGTTTATTTTTCTCCGTAAGCCCATACGACTGTTACATGGCTAGACCTTACTATGACAAAGTTGTTTAACGCTTTGCAGATACAAATATGGGAGTATGCACATTTGTGGTATTCAGTGGTTACAGTGTCATTAATGTTACGATATAGTTATTGCAGGATGGTGAAGTGATTCTTGTTTTTTGAGCTACGTACTATTCAATAAACGAGTTATATTTTTTGCGTTTGGAGGCATTTTAGGAGAATACGTTTAGTTATAAAACCGTAGCCATACCTATATGAAATTTCTACTCGATTTTAAAAACTCGTTTTTTTTTTGTTGGTCGACAACGCAAATCAAAAATGAGGCTTAATTTGTATGGACACGTATGTATTGTATGTAAAGCGGGGATGAAATTTATTTTTATTTTATATACCTTCTCATATGACATATATCATTAAATAGGTAATTTTAAACAAAAGTGAGGTTTGGTACATAATCTTTAGTTCAGGTGTAACGTTTATGAATTAATATGATGGCAATAACCTCATTGCCAAGTTTTTTTTTTTTTTTTATATATTGAAACTTGATTCACAGATGTGTTTTTAAAATAACATGCTCAAACCTAGCACGCTCTTCAGCAGTTCACATTTGCTTTGAATTAGCATGCTAGTTTCAAGCATGTTTCCATTTCTAAGCAGTCATATAGGTGACAAACATTGACACGCACACGTGTCTCTCTGGTAGCATGCTCGAAAATGAAACGGCAGACTATTTATTTATATTTGATAGTGATGAGCCTGCTACTAAGTAGCATTTGTTACTTGTTAGCATGCTTTTGGCTAGAAATTAGCATTTGAGCTTGTCTGTCGTTAACATTAGAGATAAAATTTAAACTTAAAAATGCTTTGACCTTAGAATAACTACTCAGGGAAGGTAAGTTTCCAAACAACGCCTTCTCAAAACGTAAGCTACAAATTCGTTTTGTAGCTTACGTTTCGATTGGTATTTTAAACGATTTAAGCAAGAAAATTAATGGATTACCTGTGGAATGTCACACCATAACTCTTGTGCTGCTTTTCTGATTTGTTGTGGTACGATTTCACCGCGCAAATTGTCATAGTAAAAATTTTATATATTTTTTTGGTGTCATATATGACACCATTTGAATTGCTTAAATTTTGCGAATGTACTTGGTTTCTTTGTGTAGTTATTCTAAGGCTTTGACTGTTTTAGAAGTTTACACGCAACAAATATGCCAACCAAAAGCATTTTAAACCTTGAGTTCTCGAATACAATTGTGAGATATAAAACTATCAAATAAATTGAAGAATCTCATTTCGAAGTAGTTTTATATTAGTTTAATGGTAACTGTTGAACAAATTGTGTCGCTCGACACATAGAGCGGCCAAGACATAGGCGACAGCGACATCATTTGAACCTATTAGGTACATAACTCTACTAAATGTTTGAAAGACGAAAAACCGTGTTCTTCAGGAAGCAATGAACTCAGCGACTAATCATCACACATCTACGACCCGCAAAACTGGAAAGTACACATAAAAACATAAGTGCACATAAAAAATACGGATTGAAATGAGAATTGCCAATTTTTTTTGAGTCGGTTATGCATGGTACGGTTCTCTACGCATTTGCCTACAGCCCGATCCGATTTAAATTTTCGGCCTGTGAGTGACCAATATGCTCCTGAATGCGGTTTTGAAGTTAACATTAGCATCTGAAATTGCCTCCAAATAGTTAAATATATATTTTTTGGCAAATGAGTGACGAGACGCGCAAGTCGCTCACCTAATGGTAAGCGTCACGCTTGCCCATTCCAGTTCAGTGCCACCCAGAGCTTAGAACTTCAACAGTTCAAAACCCTAAGGGAAGCATTCCGATGTTGGCGACCACAAACAGCGGTATTCTATATTTATTTATTTCAAATTATCACCGCACAAAAACGAATTACACTAATGACATTTAATATGAAAAAAACACAAACCATAACAAATGTCAAAAGATTACCTACAGTAAACAATATAAGAGAACAAAATAATTAAATTCACTCATAGTCAGATTAAAATGATTAAATATCTTCACGCTTTTGCTTCTATCTTGAGCCAATTTCTTATTACGCATGTACATAATTGAGGAGCCAACCAACAGTCTCAGATTGCCAGACAGGACATTTTGACACATCATCGTTGAAATAAATTAAACAGTCATACTTGAATAAGCGAAATATGCGTTGACTACCATGGCACTTCATTGTAATTCTCCTTATGTGCTGTATTGCAAGACAGCAGTTTCAATTAATAATGTAATATGATACTAAACGATAAAAGATTCTGAGTAACGTACAACGGCAATTTTGCAATGATAAAGTTTCAATTAGAATAGCAAGCCTTTCCTGTGAAATATTATGCAACTGACTACTCAACCCGAACTTATAAAGAGTGACGTACTCTTTACCTCATCACACTAATCCTTTTAATTTCGCAACCGAACATCTTTCCAAACTTTGTCTACAAACAGCTTAGCCAATTTTGATGAAATTAGGCAAGATCATCAATTAATACAAACATTTCAGAGATTATTCTGATCCCTTAAAATCCGGGGAATTAAAATCGTTTATATTTTTATTCGTTTCCAACTCTAATGCAGTCGTTTCAGAGGTAATTTCGAATTACCCGTGCCTAGTGGATGAAGCCAGTGGGGTGGACGGGTCATTACTCAAAAAATCATGGGCTAATTCACGGGACGCAGCAAACTCTCAAAGGAAAAACCGCTGGCTGCAACTTGTTCTTGTGTTTTCCTTTTTTTTTCACGTTATGCCTTATGTGGAAAGTAGGTTACGTGTGCATTATGTCAGCCGAGCCGCATGGAATGGGTCATCGCGGCGCAGTGACCGCTGCCTGCGCCGGAGTTTGGACATGCCGATGCCGTAGACTGATGCCATGTGGCTTGCGAATCGCTTGTCCCATTCCTCGCTGGATTGGATCGACGAGCCAAGATTTCATTCAGTGGCATGAAAAAATTAATAGGTTGCGACAATTTTATGGCGAGCGACCGGAAGACGAATATAATTTTTGAATGATTTTACATGCAACGTTGATTTTAATTATTTACTTTATGGTACGGTTGGTTAGTCATGCCTCCTTGACTATAAGACCGTTTGAGGAAACAAACATTCAATCATGTTATGACCCTTCGATGAAAATAAATGTTTGATTACGTGATATTCAACCAATTAACATTAATCCTCTTATCAATGGTTTTTAACTCCAGGATTATTTCCTTATCATTTCTTAAAAAAAAAACGTTTTTTATTTAAGTTTCACCTAATTTCCTACTTACCTAAATTAACTCAGAGTTTTCCACCCTTATTGTAGGTACATTTTTTTTCTTCAAATAGATGCGATCTCCTTCAGGTTATAAGCCTATTAATAAACCAAATAGTTCACAATCGGCGAAGATATAAATAAATAATAAATAAATAAATATTCAGGACATTTTTGCACACACGGTCATCTGACGCCAAACTAAGCAAAGCTTGTGATATGGCTGCCAGAGACTGATATACATACACATATATCGCGAACACGTTTTAGAAATCGCGAAAGTTTTAGCTAACACTGGTCTAAACCGTACTTGATTATCTTAATTATTTTCCTCTCTATCTACACTTACTATAAGTTCTGAATACTTAGAAACGGTGAGTGAATGATAAGTACCTACCATACTTTGCTTGCGTACCTACTGCTAATGCGACTATGAGCAAATTTATAATTGTAGTATAGTTGGTCCCGTTTGGGTTCATATGATAATAGTAAATAGGAACCTTCATCGTGAGATTTTGGTGTCTGTACTCTGTACGGCCACATCCAGTTTCATCAGAACCTATAAAGAAGAGGAGGCAAAAGGAAGAATACTTACACAAATTAAACTTTTTCAAAGTCTAACCCTCAATATTCAAACAACAAAAAAAGGTACCTCGAATCCTCACGTCACCCTCATGTGGTGTATTGGTATACAAAAAAGTCACCTGAGGGTGACGTAAGGATTCGAGTGACCTTTATTACGTGTATGAATATGAGGGTAAGAGTTGAAGCTATTATCACAAAGCTAAAGTACAGATATCGTATTCAATTCACTTATTCCATTGCAATAAAGTTGAATTTAAAGTTTAAGAACACCTTATGTAGAATCAACTTCCAATTTGCCATTGAATCTGAATGATCCACAATCCTGCCTCAACCGTGGCTCACTGGACTTTTCCCTAACATGTACAAATGATGAGATTCAGGTTTCAGGATCCATCGCTGATAATGTATGGTGAAGTTGAGGTCATTCAGATGAAATCCTCCAATGTAGCACGCCTATACCGTTACATCTCGGTCGGTTGGAAGAAACAGGTTTTGGTCTTGGAATATGCAAGTTTTGTATTTATTGCTTATTTTGTACGATAGCGAATGCTACCTTGGTCCAAGAAGGGTCCTTTGCATCTACGGCCAAATTTTTACAGTTTAACTTCATTTAATATTTGTATTAGATAGAACAGTACTCTACGAGTAGTTGAACACATGGATAAGAAATGAGGTTGGCATTTTTAGCTTGGTGATAAACCAGAGTTTAAAATCAGTAGTTATCCATATAAAATGAGAAAGAAATCGGGGGCCTGGATGGCACAAAAGAACTGACTCTACTACCAAAATACAAAGCTAAAAAAATATCTAAAAAAATTGGTTATAATAAACCGGCCGAATGTGAGTCAGACTCGCGCACTGAGGGTTCCGTACCACATAAATTGTTAAATATTAAAGTACATAAATGTAGTCCAAAAAGACTACATCACGCCCAGGCGGTACCCATCCAAGTACAGACCCCGCCCGACGTTGTTTAACTTTGGTGAACAAAAATTTATCACCGACTCGCACTTTGCCATTGTATAATTATTTTTTGTTTTACTTTAGTGTGTACTATAATCGTGCCAAGTTTGACGCTTGTACGTATTGCCGTTTTTACAATAGACCAAATCAAAAAATACGTTTAAAGTACGTTTGTTGAATGGGGTCCCCCTTTAGTTATAACTTTTAAGATTTTATTATTTTCTTAATTAATCCGCGGTAACATTACATATTCTGTGAAAATTTCAACTGGCTATCTATTACGGTTCGAAAGATTCAGCCGTTAAAAGGTAGGACGGATAGATGCACAGACATCGTAAGAAGGCTTAGTAATAAGGTCCTGTTTGCAATGTTTTTGGAAATTTGACAGAAGTGAAAAGTCATGGAACGTTGATGGAAGGAAACGATTTGCGAGTCTGTGGAGTTTTGGGCTTAGAGAAAATTTCCAAATTTTTTTTCCTATTTCTTTTTTGGGCTACGTCTCAAACAAGTTTATTTTAATTTTACTCATCTATTAATTTCGTCGTTGTCTCGTCTCATCTCAGCCTGAGTAGAGAGAGTGCGCCAGAGTAGCGCAATCCCTCTACAATCACAAAATTCGACAACAAATTTTCCAGCCAGCCTAAGGTCCAAGGTTGACAAGAATCAACGGTTTGATGACTCTCGTCAGCCAGGCAATAAATATTAAAGTAATTAAGTACTGCCATTACAACCAGTCAACCATAGAGCTAAATACCAAGACAGGGGGATCAGAACATTACGTTGATTGCTTTAGGCGATAAGGTCGCTCATTATATTGCCGTATATTTATTTTTAACGTTAGTTTAAGTTTCATTTGTATTTTTAGTGTGTTATAAAGATATATTGTATTGTAAGTCCCAATAAAGTTGGTTACTAAAAAATGGACGCCTTCAACATCGCAGGGTGCCTGTACGATTTTTATATATTTATAGTACATAGTTTTGTTTGCTCTCAATTATGACGCGACGCACGACACGCACCACTGAAGTCAGGGATTAACTTACTTCATACTGGAGCGCAGTATACAACTTGTTAGCATCACTAAGTTGGTACCATTGAAAACTTTTATTCGCTCCAGTCGACTGAACCTTGAGAATCTTGATGCGCCGCACATGATTAGTAAAATTAGTAATACTCGTACCATATTTGGTACTTGTTAGTTATAATTACATTAGTAACTAGGGCTTTGTAGTATTCAGGTATGTGTGGTTTATTCATACCTTTTATTAGACCCACTTTAAAATTATGTACCAATCAAAATCTAATAAAAACTGCATCTCCATTTGAAAGCATAACTTTTACAATTACCTCATACTCTCAGACAACTTAATAATTTATCATAATGATTTGTTAATAACATCTGGAAAAATAATTCCTCTAAGAAAAAAATCTAAATAACTTTGCGTATTCCAAATACAGATAACGTTCATAGTAAGGACAACGCATAGATAAATCAAGTTTGACGTCACACATGAACATGACAAATCTGGGCTGTGTGGTTAAAATGTGTCTATAAAAGTCAAATTGACTCAAATGATTAGAAAAGACACGAGTTTGGCCGCGAGTCGCCCAGGCGTGCCTGCAGACGGCACACAAGGTCTCGGCTAGACATGTGGCTCGTCTGCCCATTATACGGTATCCGGCATATTTGACTTTTTATATAGTAGATCTACGTTTGGCCACCAACTCGCCTGTAAGCAAGCGACGGTGTGCCGAGGATGGAACGCATTGATCTTTAAGAAATCTATTCACTCTAGCCATGAAGATGCCTAGATTGTAGTTCTCAGGAAACAAGGAGGACGGCAGGGAGTTCTATTCTTGGGCAGTACGTATCATAAATGACGACCCAAATCGTTGTCTACGAATCTTTGGAATTTCCACGAAGAAGGGGTGGGGTCTTTATTTTATTTTTTGCCCCGTTCCCGGCATGAGCTATCTTATTCGTAAAATTTCAGTATTTTTTTGGAAAAATAAACACTGCGAGGAAATTATTTTCTGAGATCAATTATAATTTATATTATAATTACATTGCAAATGATGAAATTTTATTTTGATATTTAAATTTTTGGCAAAGCAGATAAAAAAGACCTATTTTTCGAAGCTCTTCAGTGGACTAATTTTTAGATTTAAATTTATTCTGTTAGCGTTTTTTACCTCATAGTACAAAATTACTTTTGCCGTCTTTGCGTATTGTATAAGCGATGTGTGTTGTTATAGTTGATGATGTTTCACGCGTTTTCGAGAAATCCGTCCAATTAGGTTCGGCCAAAACACTCACTGCCTCATCTCTATTCTTAGGTATAGGTATTAGTTGATCATACTGTCCATAAAAAATTGTTACGTAAGTGCCAGAGTTCCATGAAATCACAGTTTAGTTGTTTTAAACGCATAAATGTCCGCAAAAGTGGCAATTTAATGTAGACAGATTAATGTTTAAGCCATTTATAGATATGACACAAACTGAGACCTCGTGACCTCTATATCTTCACAACCCAGATTTTGCTCATATTCGGACTTAAATTGTATTTGTATAAACTATTTGCCTATACTTGCCTATATTTGCCTATAAACTATTTGCCAACGAACCTCAGAGCAAAGAGTTCGCTATGAGAATACGGCTTGGGTAGGCTGCGTTTGGGAAGCTGGAAGACATTCTCCGATTGAAAGAGATACCACAGTGCCTGAAGACTGGTCATATCAATGTGTCCTGCCCACCACGAACTATGGTGCTGAGAAATGGACACTCACGGAGAAGGCTGTGCACAAGATAGCCGTCACACAGAGAACTATGGAGCGAGCCATCAAATTGCAGGATCGTATCCGAAACACTGAGATACGACGTCGCACCAAGACTGCAGACTTCGTTAAAACGGTGGAACTAGGCAGGACACGTGGTCAGACGAAATGTGGGTCGCGTGGTGGCCGAGACTAGGATGGTGAAATCCAAGCCGACCGAGGATGAGGTGGTCTGACGATATAAAAAGTACTGACGGGAACAAGTGGATACGACTAGCGAGAGACCGGGGAGAGTGGCATAAACAAAGAGAGGCCTATACCCAGCAGTGGGCTATTCAGGGCTGATGATGATGATAGCCTATACAATTTCATGGCGATGAGATCAAAAATAGTACATTAGTTATAGTCAAACTTATATACAAATATACATAACATAACATACGTTTTTTTAAGTTTTGGGATTGGTATTCTTAATTTGAGTGTAACCTAAATAAATCTTTACAGAAAATTTTTCGTTGATTAATTTAAGACGACGTAACATACATAAAAACGATATGTATGTTTGTATATATAATACAGTGTCTTGTTTTGTCAATGAGTGACAGTGGCCGGGCAGTAACATATTGCGCTTTACAATCCGACGGTTCCCAGTTCGATCCTCGGCCCTGCATAAATAGTACGTAAATAAATGATGTGATGTTTCGATGCCATCACTCATCAACGGTGAAGGATAACATTGTGAGGAAACTTGAGGTAATTTTAAGAACCTCAAAAGTTCAAAGACGTATGACATTCGCCAACATGCACTGATCCAGCATGGTGGATTAGAATAGGGCCCGTCCTCTCTTTGAGAAAAGGCCTGTGTCCCAACAGTGGTAACATGATAAGCTGCTGATGATGATGGTGATGAGACTTGCTTCGATAAAATTTGAGGCCTCTCTTCGCTCGGCAATTACTTGTCTTACATTCTTTCAGAACATTTGACAATGGTTCTCTTGCGAATTTACCATCCGGGAAAAGTATAAGTTACTGGAGAAAAAATAAGCAAAACTGCGAACAATAGACACTGTTAGATAACATGTAAGACGTCATTCAGTATCATAAAATGGTAATTTGAATTCTCCCTCAATTTAGAAACAAGAAAAAATCTACAACAATAGTAGAAGCCATACCTACGTCTTCGACCAAAATAAAATGAATGGACGGGCCATAACCATTGAACTTGCTCAGTAAAAACGAGTCATAACCATCGGACATATACGAGTACTTCAACACCTAATTATAACCATGTACAGTACATTTATAACAAAAGTTACAAAAAAATAGATAGCGGTTTTATGTTGTTTACATTTCGGGAAAGCACACGAAGGCATAATTTTGTCAGATGTTTCGTTATCATGTAACAATAGACGCGTGTCACACTTCCTACGGCTAGAGACCGACTGAAGCGAAGTGAGCGCTTGCACTCATTTTGTCATCTTCAAAAATGCGCTCCTTCTGGGCCCGTCCATTCATTTTATTTTGGTCGAAGACCTACGGTCATATTTTTGTGCATAGCTACTCTGTCATAAATTTTATTTAGGTATCTTGAATGTGGAATTTTAATCAACATGGCCGACGACTTAAACAGAAATCTTGGTTCTATTATGTATTTAAGAGGAGATTTAATTATGTATTTTCTTCTAAGAAAAGATGACCTTGGTCTTTAACCGATTAATCATCGGCCCAACCTCAAGGATTGCCTGGCTCAGTTGTTGGAGCATATATTGGAATTCAGATGCTTACGGGCCAAAAGAACAATGTCGTCAGTAAAACGCATTTTTTTTTTCAAGTTTGAGTGTGAAGTTAAAGCCCTTCTGTAACTAAGGCATTTGTCTCACCGCCGGCGATGAGCGAGAACGATAGAAACTAGATACGAGTTGGCGAGCAGCGAGAAGCGAGTGGGTAGTTCCTATAGTAGATGAAGCACGCAGACTTAGAAGATACCTATTCGCTCTGATTGATTTAACTTTTCTAGATGGCCTGTAATGGAAACGTCCGAATAAAAACCAGCTTATGGTGGTTGGTTTGGTACTTATCTAGTTCTTCATTGATATGTAGGTATTATTTGGCTCCTGAAACACAGTGAAAACTAATTCGGAGGCAATAGGTTCAAATTTTCATTCAGAAGTCAAATAAAATTATTTATTATTTTTCTATTGAAGTCGTTTCCGTTTAAGACAAAAACAAAATAACAAGACAAGTCTATACCGTACTCTACGATACTCATAACACGTCCGGTGTATCACTAAGTAGCACTGATTTGGGCTCTCTCAAATTTAAATACAATAAACAATTCATTGCTGCCAATAAAATCTTAATATATTGCAATCTTTGTGGACTCTATGATCTAACTCTGTTTGTGAAGTATGGCGCTTGTCGCCGGATGAACTCCAAAACTGTGTCAGTCAAGTGTAGAATCCTAATTGCGCGAAATAAAAACATACTGATAGAATATTTTTACAAAAAGGAAGGATTAAGGTGGTGGAATTGCAGTGTGTGTTGTGCTGAAAGTTGTGCAACTACGAGTCTGTAATTTGGCAAGTAGGTTACAAATGCGGTGAAGATGTCCACTAAAAAAATATTTTGCGAAAGGGTCGAATTAAAGGGTCCAAAAGAGTGTTGAAAGTTTAGGTTAAAGTCTACGCGTATGAAGTCGCGGGTAACGGCTAGTATAATTATAATGATGTATGTTTATCATCTTCTGTTAGCCATAGTACAAGCTTTGCTTAGTTTGCGTTCAAAACGACCGTGTGTGCAAAAAAGTCCCGAATATTTGAATATAAATGTGAGAGTAATTCGTTACCTTCAAGTTTTTATTTCTAAGCGTTCATGAAATTTAACAAAAAAATTGTTTGTTCACGTGAACGAAGCGCAGTTCATAAGTTGATATATAATATCAAAATAAATCAAAATTATGTATGAATAATGATTAAAAGTCCAGTACATCCGTCGCATGAGTCGCATCCAGGTTGGGCAACGCGAGAATGTGGGTCGGAGTGTTATCGCGCTTATCAACATTTCTCGTAAACAGTTCTCCAGTGAGCGCCTTTTCTTGCGTCTGACTTGTTTTGAACTCGACATCGCATCAACAGCTGACCAGGCTCACCGAAAGCCCTGGATCGACCCTCAGCAGTAGGATTAGCACGCGAGCCGTGATAAAGTGTTGTCCACCCTTTTTATCGTGTGCAAATGAGACAGACATAATTATTCACAATCGTAGATTTGTCAAGTTTACACACGATAAAAACTGTAAACAAAATTTTATGACAACGCAGTGTAAGATCTTTTTGTTATAAATACCCTTTCTTTTGAGCCATTCTACCCTGTGACTATGACCCACTATCGATCTGATGTCAGTATTTAAAAAGTTAATAAATTTTCATAAAATCTGACTATACAAAAATGACCCTCTCTACAGTTTTATCATAGTATGAATAGGTATCTAACACGAGTAGAGTCAGAAACCGCCATTGCGCTACGATAACAACTAGCCAAATATAGATTGTTTAGTATCCCAGCAAACTCAACTTGGCTACAGGAACTCGGACGAAGTTTATTAGAATAGAAGAAAACATAGCATTAGCTCCAATTTGATCCGGAAGTATCGATAACCAATATAATTATATAACCTTGCGGTTTTAGTTGCGATCGTTTTATGCAGCTTTTTTACATTTTCAGCAAATGCAAAATAACCTAATGCCGTTACCTTATTCTAACTATAACAAAATTGCTTAGTGCTTTACCAACATTTTGGCGTATTTCTGTTTTATCGCCAAAGCATTGCCAATCAGCGTGGTAATGCCGCCAGCATGCTACGTACGCTGCCAACTGGTAGAGGGCTTTAGTATTTGGATTGTCTTTAGACCTTCAACGGTCTATGGTCAAACGGTTATAAAACTTTTTAGGATGTCGATTTCGGAAATGTCAATTATTTTTTAACTGTAAACTCTGAGCATAAAAATAAACATCGGGCAAGAGCGAGTTGGACTCGCTCACCGAAAGTCCGAATCAATCGGCCGATCGGTCACGAGATCCAAAAAATGTGTCAAAGTTTTAAAAATAAGCAAATTGGTCTCGTTATCAATATTTTAAATATTGTGCAAGGATTTCTGTCTAGGGTCAACGTTGATAACCGACAGATAACCGGACACAAAAAAAAACACAACAAATTGTTAATGTACCTATTTCTTGGAATAATCGCGGTCGTCGCCACAGAAATAGACAGCACAGAAAAACTTGTCGTCTTCGATAACACTTGGATAACCTCGAACAATCTTGCAGGCGGTCGCGATGCTTGGACGTTGCGATTTTTCATGTTACTACTCAAAAATATTAATTAATGTGCATTGCAATTATTACTCAGAATGAAACGGAGAAGGAACATGCATTTGCTACCAATGACGGAACGGAGAAGGTATATTTTGCGTTTATTACCCACGACGGAACGAAGAAAAAATATGCGTTCGTTACCGATGACGGAACGGAAAAGGTTTATATATATGCGTTTATTACCCACTACGGAACAGAGAAAGAATACGCGTTTGTTACTCACGACGGAATAAAGAAGGAATATGTGCTTATTACCCACAGCGGTCTTAATGCTGGCTATTTGGAAAAACTCCGACTCGACAGCGGGCAGCGGAGTTATGATTGGATTTTCTTTGCACGATTCGAAACAAGGATTTTCGCCGAAGAACCACGGTCACCGACATAGCTGTTCAGATTTGCAAGTTGATGTGAATGGGCAGGCCACATCGTTCGAAGCACTGATAACCGATGGGGAAAAAAGATTATTGTGGTGGAGACAACGAAATAGAAAACGCAGTGCAGGTAGGTAGGTTCCCACTAGATGCGTGAAAGTCGCGGGCATCCAGTGGCTGAAGATTCAGTGTAGAGTTCTAAGGGGCTTTTAAAACTCCACACTGAATAATAGCTTCCAATCTGTAATCGATGCCTTATATATCGGAACTTTAAAATCCGATTTCTTATTATTTATAGTATGAACCTATAGTTGGGCCGATATGGGAATTTCACGCCAGGGTGTACATGAATCCAGTTGTAGAGGCCGGCACTAAATGGATGAAGTGCGAAGTCTTATCGCCAACCGACAATGAAAAATAACATAATTTTTTATCACTAAAATACAAATTATTATCATTACATTGGTACTATAAAATGATAATTTATTAAATGCATTCTTGACCTCTGAATCTTCTTGGAAACGGGAAGTGACCCATATATTCTTATTTGTAACAACACGGTTAAGTTGAACGTTTCTGCAATTATTTTACAAGCTTTTATTTAACTTGCCTTTTTAGTTTGGATCAAATCTTGTAACTAATTTTTAAAACAGTTATAAATAAATAAATTTTAGGGACATTTTTGCACACATGGTCATCTGACCCCAAACTAAGCAAAGCCTGTGATATGGCTGCCAGAGACTGATATACATATATGTATATTTTAAATACATACTTGTTTAAATAAATATTAACACCTAGATATAGAACAAACACAAATGTTCATCACATAAATGTTTGCTCTAGGTGGGAATCGAACCCACGCCCCCAAGCTCAGTAGGCAGGTTCATTACCAACTAGACCAACGGGCTATCAAAATTATCCCCACCGATTGAGCTGAAATTTTGCATACACGTTTATCTAAATGACGTCATTCTGGCGGACTCCCAAAGATGGCGGACCAGTTATTTTTATATTTTTATGCACCCCCATGGTATGGGTATCAAATGAAAGGTTTTGCTGAGAATCATACCAAAAAAAAGACATTCATTAAATGTATCAGGGGTAGACGCCTAAAAGCTCGTTATTAAATAAAAATGATTAAATAAATAATTTTATTAATGATCCACTAAGCCACGGATACAAATACATAATTGATATAAAAGAATTAAAATTATTTAATTTTATTTATTTTTTTATTTTTTTTAATTACTGGGGAAGTTTAGCTATACTTACTAGTATTATAAAGAGGAAAGATTTGATTGCTTGTTTGCATTGAATAGGCTCCGAAATTACTGAACCGATTTGAAAAATTCTTTCACTTTTGGGAAGCTACACTATCCCCGGGTGACATAGGCTATAATATGTACCCGTGAAAGCTCGGGCGGACCCCTAGTTTTTAAATAAACTTGATTCATCTCGAAATTTTCAAAACATTTACGTAAATTAAAAAAAAAATACATTTTTTTTTTTTCAAATTTTTCTTTAAAAAATTATGATGAATTGATTCCCCCGGATATATCACTTCTTCTATAAAAACAAAAATAAATATTTCGTAACTTACACAAAAAATCCAGTCTAATAAAAAACATCCTTTTATATAGGATGTTTATGATGGAGTAGGTACTAACCTAGGTAAAAAATTATCATAATAAATAAAGTGTACTCATATATTCCTAATCCTAGCCAGACAGACAATATTAGTTTATGGATTCCAGTTTCTGATATCAGGACAATCCAGTCTTTGTGAGTAGGCAGTGTACACGTAGGTACTCACCAAATACTAAGGGGCCGTCCATAAATCACGTGATGTATTTTTTAGGATTTTTTAACCCCCCCTCCCCCTTGGTGATACATGGTGAGGTTTAAGACTAGCCCTAAAATCACGTGTATTTTATAGTACTAACAAAGAATCTTTTTATATTATCTTTAAATACAGGTATAAAGTATTATCTAATTTTATTCAGAAATTAAGGACCATGACAAAAATGTCTAGACAGAGAGGTTGCAGTTTGTTTTTGATTGGCAAGGTCACACCACACACTGCTTTTCGGATAAGTAATCGCGCGTTTGACGAAAAAATTAATACACGTGATATCTTACTACACCCCCGTATAGTAAGATATCGTACAGTCGTTTTATTTGAAGTAGCGGTGATTATTATTGTGAAAATAAAATACCACCACTGGGGACCGTGACGCCATGAAAATTCTCTCGTTAACCCTTTTTTTCATGACCTTGTCTCCGAGTCCTATAGTCGGAATAATAGCATCAAACAAGTCACAATCAGAGTCAAGCAAAGTAAGTCACGGTCAAGTCAAACTCAATCCCCAGTAAAGCGGTGGAGATTTTACAAGAGGCTTCTATAGAGTTTTGGAAACAACACGGAAAGACATGTTTCACCGTGTTATATCACTCACTCGAGCACGATTACGAGCACTTAATAAATAATAATTCACCGAAAACTATAATAGTACACATTAACACTCGAAAATACAAGTTTAGGAAAATAAACAACGTGCCGACATGTTTTTTTCACCTTGGCGCCAAAACTACTTGTCTCACCATACTGGAGGCTTAGATCAGGTATATATATTTGTCAAAGACTGGAGGACGACAAACAAAGATTTAAAGTATCCGCATGCACAAATGGTGAATAGTGAAACTTCAGAAGAACCTTTTATTATTATTATTTTTGCTAATTATTATTCTGTTAGTGAAACCAGTGAAACTAAGTTTGAAGCGGCTCAAATTGTAGCTCTACTTTACTAAATCGTTTCATGTAGTCGCGACGTCAAAACTGCAGAAGATTGTGCAAAACATCGAGCTAGAAAAAACATGGAGGCGCTGCATTTTTCTATACGTACCGTAGTGACTGCTGTAGGTAAGTGCCATGTTAGCCATCTTGTGCGCTGAGTTTCGTGGTAGTTTTGCTGTCAAATGGTTGTTTATTTTTTGTATTATTAAAATTTGCGATATAATTATGAAGAATTTACCGATTAAACTAGGCCTGGATGTTGGAAAACTGCAATTCAACATGCCTGTGTGTTGTATTTTGTGTCGCGACCCTAGCAATAGAAACCATTTGTGCGCCGTAATGAGTTGTAGGTAGGTATGCATCTTTTCACTGTAGGTATTTCCAGTCAATATCCGATTGCCCATTTATCATAATTATATTGTTCATCCTTCTTACTCTTCATGCAAATAAACTTGCAGAAAGAGATGGAGCCAGATGCCTCGAAGTATTGTCAAATTTAGGTAATGTCGTATCGGGTTGCCAGGAAACGAGATAACCCTGATAAAGATAGTACACAAATATCGCGGATTTGACGGGTCGACTTATTGGAACGGGTAATTTAAATATTTTTTTCCGAATCGTACGCTTTTAGTACGGAAATATGAATAAATGCATATAAAGTCTAAAAGGTTATGATACTGACCATTCATTTGAAAGCCATCGACCATCAAGCAATTTTTTATCGTGTGTAAGACCTCACTTGATTTGACTTTTTTTTTCTAATTTAACTATAGGCTTGCGTTTGTCCGCCAACTCGCCTGATGTTAAGCGATGATGCGGTCTACGGTGGAGCACGCTTGCCTAGAAGAAACCGTTTCACTCGTGAATTGAAGACACCCAGATTGTAAGTATCGGGGAACCCATTCAGGCAGCGCATTCCAGACTAGCAGTTTGCATAATAATAGTGGAATCAAAGCGCTTCGGAATACCAACCATAACGCGGTGTTGATTTTTCGTGCCCACTCTGGCAGTCCGATAGAAAAATGGGCAGGAGGGAATTAGATCATGAAGATGCGATGCACACTCTCCGAAATGTATCCGATAAAAGACCGATAGACTAGTAACTTTGCGCCGATGCTCAAGACTAAGGAGCTTAGTCTGAACCAGGCAACTGTTGGGAAAGAACGATGTTGTCGATTATAGCTGAAAGCTATAAAAGCAAAAGCTTACAATACTGACAATAATCAGTATCTACTTTAAATATTTTAAGTATTATTTTATTGCATTTTATAGAATTTGACGATCGATAAAGACCGTACTTGCACTGCAGAGTGCAGAGTGACTTGCTTGATATTTAGTAGAAAAATGACGAAAACTTTCTGTCTTTAGGTAAGTGGCTGCAATTAAATAATTATTAACGGTATATTTACCGTGATAAGGGTCTGGATGGAGAAAGAAGGTAGGTAGTTAGAAAGAAGGAGGTAGATCGTTTTCTCTGCACCTAACGTTGAACTATTCGACCAACCATTCATCCTTCAGTCTTCCCGTGAACATGGTGGATGTATCTGCGCTAAAACATCAGGAGCTCCATCCACAACCTTGTCCCGTTAATAATTAAATAACTGTAATGAACAACCGCGATAGTTTAAATCAGTGCTTTATAAGAAGCTGACTGTAATTAGAGGAGCTACAAAGTTACATTTACTATTTACAGAAGGTACCGTACGACTCTTCCGCAGTAGTTGCGTTTGTAACAAAACATTGTACAGTACAGGGGCATTACGGCTAGCTGTTTAAAACAATCCAGTTTAGGCATCGAGATACATACGGGGCAGGATCTCTCAGTGAAAACAGTCAAAAAAACGGCCGATCGTCATTGTGCATACATTATATCAACCGATGAAATGATACCCTGTTGATCGTTGCTCCTTTTTTGAAATCTGTTAAACAGTAATAGGATCACGTTTTTACCCTTTGGGTACGGAACCTTAAAAAGATGTAAATTATATTTTGCCAATTTTAAAAGTTACCATTAAAATAGGTATATAGTGATGCCTTAACTTTTGTGTAAGTGTAAATGCAACCACAGAACATCCCATAAACCTAGGATACGTTTTATTCTGTTTTCTGTTGTTTTAACCTTCATTTCATAATATAGATAAAAAATAACGCATTCCGTAATAAAAATAGGTTTTTCAATTCTCAATACATCATTCGTTGTCGTGAGTATCTATTTCATTAAACAGAAACTAATATCCTTATAGAAAATAAATAAATGTCCACTTATAGAAATAACAGGTAATTAATTGATAAGAGATAAAAAATAAAAGCTCAGAAGTTAAGATTCTGTAAAAACATAAAACAAAAACATTCTAAAAACAATATCCAACAACATATGATATTGTTTGAAAGCGAACCTTAGTGCCGCCCACGCCTTTTACGGTGACATTAGAAATTTCCAAGCAACATAATAATGTCTAACTGAACCAAAATGGTATTTGCTAAACATGTGTTGCTGTATTTGATAAACAATAGCGTCAACACACGATTTTTCTGCCTTGAAGCACGCTTACCTTAACGCTTGGCCTATAAACCATTTAAATAAACTAGCACCTACCGAGAAGTCTTTTGTGGTAACGCTCTCGATGCATAAACTAGGCAACGTAAGAGATACCGACAAAATAAACGATGGTCACAAACTATAACCTTTATTTCTTTATTCTTTCCTCTGTAAGGTGAGGTGAGGTAAGGTGAGGTGTGTAGGTAAGGTGTAAGGTGTTTTTGCGTCGCACCGTACTCTTATGCACTTGCCAATCTCAAGTACGATATTAATTATCAAGTTTGATGAAAAGTAGTCATCAAGTCATAGTCACAGTCAGAGTCAAGCAAAGTAAGGTAACGGTCAAGTCAAACTCATGCCCCAGTCAAGTGGTGGAAGCTTTACAAGAGGCTTCTATGTAGTTTTGGAAACAACACGAAAAGACATGTTTCATCGCGTTATATCACTACCCACACTCGAGCACGTTCACGAGCACTAAATAAATAATAATCCATCATTATTAAACATTAACTCGAAAGTACGACATTTTAGGAAAATAATACAACGAGCCGACATTTTTTTTTTGTTCCCTTTGGTGCCAAAACTCTCCCTATAATAATTTGGACCAATTGTGTTGCCATGCTGATGAGTTCAGCGAGATCGTTCGTTTCGATCGTTTACAGCTAAGTACGATTATTCGATAAGTAAAATTGTAAAACTTATAAAATTGAAATTGATAAATTTGTATATCATTGTATTCTCTTTGACTCTAGAATTAAACAAATCCTGAGAGCAATTTCAACTGGTGGCCATTGAATAGATACGTATTTTTAGTAGGATTTAAATTGTTGTTCTCTGTACACAATTTTCTTTTTTTGGAAATAATAATCCTATTGAAAAATCATCACTCGAATACGCTTTTGGATATTTTCTCAAAAATATGAGTACTAGAAGAGGGATTTAACTATTCTGGTAAAAAATTCTGTGAAACAAACAAAATAGAACAGAAATAATCGGAACAGATTATAATCCTATCTGATCTGATTATTTTACCAATATTATTTTCTTGAACGATGATGACGGCTAAAATAACACATACACGCTTCGACCAAAATAAAATTAATGGATGGGCCCAGTAGAAGCGCATTTTATAAGATTACAAAATGAGCGCTGGCGCACTCTTTGTTTCAGTCGGTCTCTAACCGTAGGAAGTGCAACGCGTATCTATTGTTACGTGATAACGAAACATCTGACAAAATTATGCATTCGTATACTTTCCCGAAGTGTAAATACACAAATAAAACCTGCATCTATTTTTTGTAACAAATATACTGTACATTTTTATAATTAGGTGTTGAAGTATATGTCCGACGGTTTTGACTCGTTTTTACTGAGCAATTTCTATGGTTAGGGCCCGTCCATTCATTTTATTTTAGTCGAAGGTATATATTAAATAATTTTTCAATTTTATTCCTATTTTTACTAGGAAATCTATTTTAGTTCAACAGTTTGTGAGATAAATGTTAGTGGAATTTGTCCAATTTATTATCAATAAGTAAATAGTTTGAATATGAATTTGAACAATAATCATTTTCAGTACGTATTGATCGATTTATTTACTTAATATTCATGCAAGCTTTGCAAGTACCTAAGGCCAAAAGATCTTCCTGTTAGTAATGTATAATTAGGGGTATTTTTACTACGGAACAACGATATAAAATCCCGATACCACATATAAAAACAACTGTTTAACCTATATGCAGTGCAAGTACCGTTCTTTATCGATCGTCAAATTCGCTAAAATGCCATAGAATCGATCACAGCGAGTACTGAAAAAATGGCATATTATCGAATTTGACGACCTCAACTGTCAATTTGACGATTGCTAAAGAACAGTACTTGCACCCCTGGTTTTACATACGGTTGTTATAATGAATACTTATATGGGTTTTAATAAAGGAAAATCCTTATAACCTCACATGAAAAGCTTTTAAGGTTCTGTTGACACAAAATTGAGTTCTGCTGATCAGATAAAAGTGTTGAAGAGGTTGTACCGACATTGCATCTTATTTTCACAACGAATCTGCTTCATTTTTTTACTAAAGTCATAATATTTCAGAATAAATAATATTACAAAT
Organism: Agriopis aurantiaria; assembly: GCA_914767915.1. Taxonomy (NCBI): domain Eukaryota; kingdom Metazoa; phylum Arthropoda; class Insecta; order Lepidoptera; family Geometridae; genus Agriopis; species Agriopis aurantiaria. The sequence continues at coordinate 2,455,868 of OU611985.1, read as the reverse complement.
TATGCATTTTTTTTTACTTTTTTGTTTTTTTTATTGCATTGTAATTTGTTCGTTCCATGTGTTTGGTATCTTAAATACAACGATCTATTATGTCTATATACGTATGTCTATATCTAAGCTTAAATAGTTAACAATATTTTAAAAACTCACATAAAACAAGACATAGGCAAGCTCGAGGAGTTTACTAGAAGCTATCATACTGAAGAATTATACTATCCACGTTCCTACTCCATCATCAGACCCTCTTCACCAAGTGTAATGTATACAGGGCTCGTTAAAACAAACCAAATGAGTATATTGAGTGTTGGATCCTGTTTACTAGTAGCCATTGATAGCTCCACTCTCCAGATCAGTTCAATGGGACCAAATTATTGCATTGTCATTCGGGCCTAAACTTGCAAAGTTCCAAATCGAAACAACAACAGGAAGTAAGCTAAATACGACTTCCAAGATTTGTTTACACTGATACAAGAGACTCTAAAAATATAATAGTATTAAAAAGTTTAAAAAAATCCATCAATAACCTGTCTTTGTTTTTGGAGTCAGTCAATGTAATGTCTTATGACGTTATTTTATGAAACAGTGTAAATGCGTCGTCGTTTTCCCTTTCAAAACGGATGTAGGTTGTACTCGTAAAGCAGCCGTGTTTAAACCGAGGGGACAAAACTCTACCCAACACAACCAGAGAGCAGAGAGTTCTTATAGGTAGACACGCCTTCTATACGCTGTTCAGGTACACTCGACAGCCACAGAGAGACAACTTTCGGTAGGAATGTAAAGAAACCAGACAAGTACGAGTAGGACTCGCGCTCTGAGGGTTCCGTTGGATGGAAACCTCAGAGCGCGAATAAAAAAAAAAACAACAAAAAAGTTGAAATATTGAAAGACAAACTTAACTTTGTAGTGGACAATAAGGTTCTTTGATACATTCCAACTACAAACTGTAAGTTTCTAATAGCAAAACAATTATTTTTTAAATGATACAACTTAAAATTTATAATTTTCCGATTTATTCCTTAATATGTGCTGTGAAACCTTGCCTCTTGCCAAATTTTATGATTCTAGGTCAACGGAAAGTACCCTATAGGTTTTGATTCCCTTGTGAAATGGCAAAATATGCGACATAAATGGTCATATCTTTTTATCGCGTAGACTTACGAGTGTTATTTTTTCATAGCTGAAAGAAACCGTAGATTTGAGTATTTGATATAAATTTCAACTAGATATCTGTACGCGTTCCGAGAAAAAGGGTCTTGACAGACGGATAGACGGACAACAAAGTGATCCTATGAGGGTGCCGTTTTTTCCTTTTGAGGTACGGAACCCTAAAAATACCTTAGTACCTAATAACTTAACTGTTAACTTATAAAATAATGTGGTAATCCAGGTTATAAGCTGACCTACACGAACCGTTCCTATAGTAAAAAAACAAGAAATAGAAAATATGAGAAAGCTAATAAAGTTTCCCTTAAAGGGAGGCAAAAAAAACATGTTAATCCAGGGTATAAACTGGCGCTATGCCAAATTCCGGAACTAATTTACCGGAAGACGCAGCGTAGGTAGGCCTTCCACTAGATGGGCCGACGGCATCGTGAGAGTCGCGGGCATCCAGTGGATGCAGATAGTAGGCTGTTGCAGTGTGGAGTTTTAAGGGGGAAGCCTATGTTTAGCAGTGGATGTCTTCTGGCTGATGACAATGATGCCAAATTTATTTTTACTATTTTCGACTATTTTGGAGTACATCATAGGGAACATCATACAAATACTCACAAACTTTCGCAGTTAAATTATTAGTGTAATTCGCCATTGCTTATCTATTATAGTTGTCTCAGTTTATAATCAACAACGCGTTCAGAATGATGTTGGGTCTCCCCCGGTTCTGCAGTGCGTCGACAATGTTTGTTGAAGCCCGCGTAGACTGCTTTTATGCGACGATGCGGAAGAGAGGCACTTCGCTACTGAGGCGGGTGAGGGGGAGCTCCAACAGCATGCTGGCTGCGCTTGCTTGACAGACTGGACTGTCCCTATATTAACCAGTGTTATCGATTGCATGTTCAACACCTATGTGTCTAACATGCAACCGACAACAGCGTATTAGGGACTATTGTAATATATAAGAATTAAAATGTAATGTGACTATTTTAATAATTTTTGTGTACCTATGAGTCTTGTCTCTTGAAATAAATGATTTATTATATATTATAATCTTTCTTTACAATAATATTATATACTAGCTTCTGCCCGCGGCTTCGCTCGCGTGATGAAGTGATGTGCACATCAATTCTATTACGATCCTTACCACACCCGTCCAACTTCCATCAAGCTCCTTATAGTTCCAGTTCTCATTCAATTTGCGTCCCTCTCCTATTGCAAGACCATTACCATAATTACGACTATATAAGGATGTTCATCTAGTATAAATTTTTGCCTTATGTAAATGTCTCTGTATTTATATACTCTTTGGTGACGAGCATCTGTTGACTGTTGACAGGTACAATAGTATAGTGACGTTTCAAACGCGTTAAGGCACCGTTAAGGTAACATTGACATTGACAGATGCTCATCACCAACAGATAATTTGCAGTTGGATATAAAAACTGATACGTGTTATTGAGCTGCGAAGCAAATATGACATTGTAACAATAAATCTTCAAATATCATAATAATCCTGATTTTATTTCTAAGATTGAAGCCTAGTCCTTCACTGTGAGCCCCTGTTCCGTTCCCATACCGTTCTTGTTCCACTTCCACCTCGGTATCGTCTGCGCCAGAATACGAACGCAACGACGCAAAATAAAACCGTTCCATTACTTGTTTATTGTACAAACCGGCATCAAAATTAGTAAATATGCAAATTCCTTTACTTGGATGACATATTTTTTCCAGTTATTATAATTTAAAATCCAGACTTCTACGGGACCAATTTGAAAGTATATCCTTTCAAATAAAAAAAGAGAAGAATATTCTAAATCAGTTTATAAATGACTGAGATAACAACCATAAAAAAAGTATTGAGGACCCCCTCTTTTTTCGAAGTCTGTTAAAAAGAGGATATTGTGTTTAATAGTGTTAACACACGTATGGATTTGGTTGACCTCAACCGCCGTCTGACCAACGGGAGAGAAAGAGAGAGAAATATGATATTCTCACTCTTTCTCTCACGTTGGTTGGACGGCGGTCAACGTCAACCAAATCCATAGATGTGTTAACACTATAACACGTGTCGTGTATTTAGTATTTTTACTTGTTTCGTTCATATGGTATTTCTTTAGGTTTTTAGTAGTGTGTAGTCTGTGATTTCAAGTTTCTTTGGTCTGTGGTGCCATTGAGATTGTAAGACACTGAAAATGAATGAAAAGTTTAGTTTCGCTGCGAGAACACTCCGTTACGCGAGTATGTCGTGCTCACAGAGGGTACTGTAATTAAAAATCTGCAGACGCCAACTTGGGCCGCTTTGAATCACTTTTTCACAACGGTAAACAGTACAAATTTCTTGTTGTTATTATGAACTAGTTATTGCCAGCGACTTCGTATCGTACAAACTTTCAACCCTTTCTTACCCTTTTGAGTCGGCGTTTTTGCAAAATCCTTTTCCCACCCCTAATGAATCTACCTGCCCTACCACCCCTAAGGAATTTCAGCTCTAGGTAAAGTATAGTTTTTGAGATTTCGTGTTGAGTCAGTCAGTCAGTATTTCGCTCTTATTTAAAAAAAACCGCCTGACATCAAAATCCATGTAAAAATATTATATTGTTCTTTGTAGTGGCATATTAACTTAGAATGTTTGTGTTTAGTGTGTTTTATTGAGTCGGTTTTTTAAATTGAAATATAAACATTATTGAAATTTTAATGAAAAACAGTTTATCATATTATTATTTTTATTGTATAAATTTTGTTGCTAGAAGTCTCAATTGATAGATAAAAATTACTTTGTATACGTATATACACCGTAGGCTGAGTAGCCAGGCATTTGTTATTAAGTTTACCCAAATTTAAGACCTGCTACCTGGTTTAGCGATGATGGCAGAACGGTAGCATGAGAGAAAATCTGACGGCACTTTGTTTGAACCTAGGCCTTGCACGTTAATCTTATTTGGTAGGTATTTAAATTACGTGCAGTTTCGATATCATCGCTCAAAAACAGTGAAGGAAAACATCGTGAGGAGACCGGTATGTCTAAGAATCTCACAAATTCAAAGACATGACATCCACCAACATTCACGGTGCCAGCATGGTGGATAAAGGCCAAGACTCTCTCTTAGAGATAACTTGTGTCCCAGCAGTGGGAACATGAAAGGCTGATAATGATGATGATGATAACATGGTTCTACAGTTGTTGTTATATGACAAACATGGGACAATTAAACGTATCAGGAACACTGTAGTGCTCGGTGTCAAATCGTAACAATCTCTCTCCGCGTTGAAACCTAAAATCCTAGCAGGAGTTTTACCATATGCAGTGACTAAATACTTAAATCTTGGACAAAGCCTGTAAACGCTTTTGTGTACGGTTTTCCAGTACCTAAATGTATAGACTTGAATTACTGCAACGCAGCAGCAGTCGACAGAGGCATTTAAGGACGAACGCGAAAAAGTACGTAATTGGACAAATTATTCCTAGTTGCCTCTAAGTTTTGTGTATTACTTCACGCGTCACTAAAAATGCTTAAATATTGTGAGGTAATTTTAATATTCCAGACCTAGCAACCAAATCTCGCGAAATAGAAATTCCTTTCTTTGAGTTTAATTTTCTTTCAAGGGTGTTCATCAAATAATGGATACATTATCGATCACGTTTCATAAAAAACTATTTTTATAGGACCCATGAATCCCTAGTTCAGTTCAGACTAACTTAATAAGCAGTCTTGAGCATAGGCGCAAAGTTGCTAGTCTATCGGTTTTTATCGGATACATTTCGGAGTGTGCATTGGATATGCATGATCTAATTATCTCCTGTCCATTTTGCTATTGGACTGCCAGAGTATGCACTAAAAAATGGCATCGCTTCATGGTTGATATTCCGAAAAACACGTACGAAGTGCTTTGATTCCACTTTATTGTGCGAACTACTTATACAGTCTGCTCTAGTTAATTCGTAACTTGAAGGACTTTTAAAATTTATTACGAATTATTGAGAGTTTGAAATATCAAATGGTTGGAAAATTTTCAAGAGTAACTGAAACTAAACTAACCGAACAAATTAGTGCGGAAGTGTGTGTCAAACTAATCATTACAGTAACAAATGCTCATGCAACGATGATACGAGTTTGAACTTGTCTCAAAATGTACATTATGTTCCCTTATAATTATTATTGTCGAGTGTTTGACGCCGATGAGCTCGAATTAACGCGTCGTTTTGTTACGTAGCAATTATTTTTTTGTTCGAATTACCGACTGCATAAAAATGTATTGATTTAATTCTAAATATAAAGAGATTTTCTTGGGAACTCGTGATAACATTGAATTATAGAGAGGTTTGAATTATCGCGGGTTTGAATTAACGAGAGTCGACTGTATGTGGAATGCGCTGCCTGATTGGGTGTTCCCTGATAGTTACAATCCAGGTTTCTTCAAATCAAGAGTGAATCGGTTTCTTCTAGGCAAGCATAATGCTCCATCGTTTAACATGAAGCGAGTTGGCAGTCAAACACAAGCCTATTAATAAATTAAAAAACAAAACAAAAATCGCCTTTTAGTCATTGTATTTTATTTAATTTAAGTATTTATTAAATCCGTCAAATCGATTCCTGCATCAACATGAATAAATAATCGGTAATTTAGGAGATGAAATTGGAAAGTAGGTGAATCTATATTTTATCAGCAGGTACTATCAGTTTATCGGACGTTATGATGTATTGTAATCTACGGAACATTTCGAAGTGATTATGGTTAACTACCTTGATTCGGACGTACCGAAGAAAGTACCTCGGAAGTGATATAAAGCACCAAATCCAATTTTCGTTACAAAAACTAATTTATTTAAGCAACTAGCTGCGCCCCGCGGTTACAACTGCGAGTTAAAGAAATAATTTTCCCGTAAGAACTTTCTACAAAATTTTAGAAAACTAAATAAAAACATGAATGACATAAGTAAAGTCGTTCTCAAGTTATGGCGTGACTAAGGTAAATAGGGTTTCATTTATATATAATATAATATAATAAAAGATTATCAATTTGTAATCAACTTCAAAATTTGTAAAATATGTCTATTTATTTTGTTTTAAAAGCCATGCTATTACACCAAATTTGATTAAATTTCTATGGGACCAAACTGTAAATATATCCTTTCATATAAAATAGTTATTTATGATACAAGTGCGGTAGGTTGGTTATTACAAACGAGTAGACGAATGTAAGCCCGAGACGAAGTCGAGGGCTTACCATAGTCACGAGTTTGTAATAACCAATCCGCACGTGTGCCATACAACGTTTTACAACACATTTGCGAGAAAAAAAGGCTACAAATGAAACAATTTTATTATTTTGTTTATAACTTAATATCAGTCACAACAATAGTTTCTATAATATAATAAGAAAATGGCGCGAACATGCAAATAGCGCCACTATCACGTGGTGAAAATTAGAACTACATCTTTCGTCTCATTTTCTCTTTAGTATTAAACTGAGACAAACGTATTGAGCAAAAGCGCTTCCAAGGAGGTTTGATCATTCAGCTTATTTATTCTCGTAATATGAAACTCTTTTGTGGAATTCTTATGTAATTATGATGGAAATTAAAAAAAAACGTAAAGTACACGCACGGTGCTATACATCTGAGCGTGCGGACAAATTCATTTCCGCACGCTCCGTTGTATGATCCGTAATGTATAACTTTCGAACGATGTATACAGGCTTCGTAAGTGCACTTTTTGAGCAAATGTGTTGTAAAAATATTTTTCAAATCATTTTATAAATGACTGAGCACTGAAGTATAAAATAAATTAATTAATAAACTACTAGAGAATCCTCTGCCTTTTTGAAGTCACCTCAATATTGTAGTTTTTTTTTTTTCGAATATACTTTACTAATATAAATCGTCGTAACTTTCCACAAAATTGAGTATTAATGTAAGAAATAATTCAAAAATTTAACGGCGGTAGTTGTAGAGTTGAATCTGTGTCTTCCGGCTTCACACCTCGAACAATATACTAAGAGAGGTTTTAAAAAAAAAGTGATGGAACACGTTGATTTAGAATGAATCAATTCACTCTAGCCTTGAAAATGCCTAGATTGTAGTTCTCAGGAAACAAGGAGGACGGCAGGGAGTTCTACTCTTGGGCAGTACGCATCATAAATTCGACCCAAATCTATGTACCATTTAAATAGTAACGACACTTTTAAACAAACGCGTATTATCAATATCATCAAAGTATGTAACATATTTTCTTTAACTGCTGTCGTTATAAAATAAAAAGTTTAGGGTTTTAAATCGAAATTATAGAAGTAAGTAAGTACTTCAGTTTTTAAGATTGCAGATACCATTTTTTTACTACATATTTAGCCATAATTCCACATAATATTGCTATGATTTAAAAAAGTAAATTAAAATTTGAACTTCGTGGTTACAATACGAAACTCCTGAATAAGTTGAAAATTGAAACGTGCAAAGTTATAAAAAAATTATGTAATGTGCCTAGAAAGTGATTACTTATGAAAACAGATACTTTGACAGAGAAGTAATGACTAAGTACAGTGTATTGGAAGTGTCAAGTAAAACTGCACAGTTTGCTGAAACCTGCCGGCGCCACCAGCCCGGTGCCAGCCATTATTTTAATAGAACACACCAAAACTTTGGAAAACAATTTCGAACTGAGACGCAAGAACACCTGTTTTCTAGGTAAAAGCACTCACCTGTATTAGCAGGGTCGTGAGGATCAGCAGGCCCAGGCTGGGCCGGGTCCTCATGATGGCTGCTAGTACGCGAAACTTATGTTGGTAAAGTTTGGAACGGGGAGTGACATGCGCGCAGCGGCGTCCGCGCTGCAACGCTGCCAGATCGCGAATGATGAGCGGAGCGCCAGCGGAGTGAGATGCGAGCCTCACCACGACTCAGCCCGCTCGAGCGGCTTCAGCCCGCGCCCGCTTCCGCTCCCGCTGCGCATCTGCAACCTACGCAGCCTGGATTGCGCTCTCCTTGAAACCCGTAACAAAATAATGTGCCAACAACTCTTTAACCTCTTTATACTGTTAGTAAACTAATAATTTGTTTGTAACAAAATAGTTATTGATGATTGGCAATTGATCTGATATAATTATTGAAGTCTATATCTAAAACTAGGTTATGGACCTTGTTGTACATTTTTGTGATGACAGTTTAACATCGATAAATTGCGAATTTTAACAGATTTGGTATGTTAAGGCTTTGTTTCAGAATGTCTGGTTAACGTTCCGGTTAAGCTAATTAGAACTTATCTATTAAATTAACATTATGATTGCGTTTCACAATAGTTAATAGTAAATTTAAAAAAAAACAATAGCCGTCTTCAAGAATCAAGACTTAACCTACTAAAAAGTTGAAAATTACAGTTTAAACCATTGACCTTATGTACTACGTTTAAACAGAGATTGAAAGTATCATCAAAACTTTTGTCTTGGGAACCACAAACCAAAACGTCATCTATGTATATTTTCGTTTTCTTTGATTTTTCAAAACACTTTCAATTTCGAAAAAAATATATATATTTATACATCTGATATATGTCCGACCAAATAAAAAAATTATCATTTTAATTCATAATTGGCGATGTTATCGCGTAACAAAACCATCAGTCGAATTGATATCGTCCTATCGTCGGTTAAAAAGAACTAACCATCAAATAAAGTTTCTATTAATTTATGTCTGATCAAGTTGCAAATAAAAATGTATTTGTTTGACAGTAAAAATGAAAAATGCGGCGTTGCCGTTTCGCTGCCCGAGTAATGTAGAACTAAGTATCCGGATGATAAAAAGGATTGTGAAACGCGATGTGAGATAAATTTATGTGATGGTTAGCAGCTAGGTACTTCAAAAATCATCACGTCTAAATTTGTGAATAAACAACAAATAAACCGGCCAAGTGCAATTTGGGCTAGCGCACTGAGGGTTCCGTACCACCAGAAAATACACTAATTATATTATCAATAAAAAAACAACTTAAAAATTAGTAAAATATGGCATTTCGATTCGGTGAAATGATAAGGTCGACGTTCAAATGATAAGGTCGTCCATGTAACGAAATTACCAGTTATAACTTGGTAATGAACAGAAATTTGTCACCTACTCTCACTTGGCCATTACTTCTATTTTATAATTATAATTTTTTCTCTGACAGGCTTGTCACAAGCTTTGCTTAGTTTGAGGTCAGAACACCGTGTGTGCAAAAATGTCCGGAATAGTTGTCTTAGAATAACTACTCAGAGTAGCTACAAATTCGCTTTGTAACTTACGTTTCGATTGGCATTTTAAACGATTTTAGCAAGAAAATTAATGGATTACTTGTGGAATGTCACACCATAACTCTTATGCTGCTTTTCTGATTTGTTGTGGTACGATTTCACCGCGCAAATTGTCATAGTAAATTTTTTTTTTTTTTTGGAGCCATATATGACACCATTTGAATGGCTTAAATTTTGCGACTGTACTTGGTTTCTTTGTGTAGTTATTCTAAGAGTTATGTATTGAATATTATTTATTCATTAATTGTTTTTGTACTTAAAATCATGCCAAGTTTGACGGTTGTACGTATTACCATTTTTACATTAGAGCTAATACAAAAATACGTTTGTTGTGTGGTTTAGTTTTTACTTTTTTACTTTATTATTATTTCTTAGTTAATCCGCCGTAACATTACATATTCTGTGAAAATTTCAACTGACTATCTATTACGGTTCGAAAAATACAGCCGTTCATAGGTAGGACAGACGGACAGATAGACATAGACAGTTATACAGACAGCGAAGGATTAGTAGTAATAATTCCTCTTTACACCCTTTGGGTACGTAACTAAATGTAACCCAATCTCGAGTTTACTAGTAACTATAGAAGAGTTCCAATATCACGATTTAGATATTTTCGGAGACACATTGTCAAAATTAAAAATTAAATTAAACTTAACCATGGCCGAAATGGCCAACTTTACTCATCACATTTAGTTAAATTATATTGTTATTGTTAATTTAACTTTTTGTATTTCATATTAATATGTATTTAATTATTAAGAAACAAGTAATGCATGCTGTGCTTCCTTTAAAAGGTAACACATTTAGCTAAGTTCATTTATAACATTTCAGTGTATATAATAATGTAGTTATCAATGTGAAGCCTTAATAAATAAATAAATAAGATTTGTTATTCAGATATACAAGTGAAACAAAACTAATCAATAGTTAAAATATTTTTATCCAAAAATATAACGGAAAACGCAATAGACGGGAGTCATACACAATTTTTCCACACATATAGGTGGAGTAGGTTTTAATTTAATTTAAAGGGATCCACTGGAGACTACATTGTCTCTACATAGCATAAATTAAAGTCGCTTTCTGCGTCTGTCTGCATGAACCGCTAACTCTTCCTAAACCAGACAACGGATTTTGATGCGGTTTTCACCATCAGATAGATAATTTTTCACGGAAGGTTTATGTCGTTATATATAACTAGCGATTTTCCCTGGCTTCGCACGTAAACACCCGTGCGAAGCCGGGGCGGGCGGCTCTCTAGTATTCAATAAAAAAGGTTCATTAAAATCTATCCACAATTATTATTATTATTGGGACATACATCACGCAACATACAGTTAGATTTTTTATAAACAAAAATCTTATAATAACAAGCTTATTTCGTATTATTCTCAGCGTTCTCTTTCATTTGTTAACCAAATCATATGGTTTCATGGGAAATAGCTGATCCGCCATCTTTGGGAGTCCGCCGTATAGGATTTAGAATGACGTAATTTACCTAACCTTGCATTGTCATCTGAACTAAACGTGTATGTAAAATTTCAGCTCCATCTGCTGGGATAACTGTTTTAAAATTCTTTTGTATCATTTTACCCAATCTAACTAGACAAGTTATAAAAAAGCATGTAAAAGTACAATCGAATTAAAAAACCTCCTCCTCTTTTTAAGCCGTTTAAAAACAGCTTGTATAATGCAAAATTAACTGCAAAAATCAAAGCGCCAATCTCGCGACCAAGTTTCAAGCCCTGCTAAGTTCCATGACCCCTCTCTTGCGCTTATCACATTGGCGCATTTAGATAATATTAAAAGGTCTCATATGCGCTTATTTTGCTAAATGAATTTGTGCCTTATAGGAAAGGTTATATAAATCAGTGTTATAATATAGGTAGGTGATGTGATTCAGTGATGATATCTCTATTTGCTTGTCGCGTCGCGCCCAATTCCTTGCTTAGGGACGCTTGAGTAACCTAATCGGTTCAGTGCATCATTATTTGTTACCTAATACTATGCCTTAAATAAAAGCCAATGTGGCCAATGCATTGTCATTATCATGTCCCCACTGCTGGGACACAAGTCTTCTCTCAGAGAAAGAGAGAGTCTTGGCCCTAAACCACCTTGCTGGCCCAGTGTTGGTAAATGTCCTAGTCTGAACTTTGAGGTTCTTGGTCATACCGGTTTCCTCACGATGTTTTCTTACACCATTTTTGAGCGACGGCACCGAAACTACACATCATTTATTTAGTAAATTAATCATTGGTGCAGAGCTGAGGATCGAACCGGGTGCAGTCATATTGTAAAGCGCAGGAGATACCGCTAAGCCACCATCGCTTCTTAAAAACATAATACTCCATTTAGACAGTCGTTTAAAAATCTTTAAACAGTTTTGATGAATAGTATCTTATCTCTATACTCTAACGCTACCGACTCTGGCAAGTTCCCTCCCAAATATAAATCTTCTCATATATATAGCTACTAAGTACCTAATTAGCACCATAAAATCTCATTATTTCATTTATAAAACTGTACAAAATGTGAGATAATCTTTTGCCCTGTTTACATCACTACAAGTCAAAATGTCACAAGTTATCTCACACCCTGAGTATGAATTGTTTTCGTTAACGTTATTTTTATAATGAGAATATTGAATAGGTAAGTACGATATTGTATCAGCCTCGGTCATTAAACTATGGATTAGATGTACAGTCAAGAACTACTAGTAGCTATTACACTTCTTACCGGACATTTTTACCCATAACGAAACGGAGAAGAACGCTTAATGATGACGATCTGAAACATGGTATTTATTGTGTTCATATTTTAAATCACTCTCTCCTACGAAGGCGTCGTCCTCAGCGTAATTTCAGGACAGTTTAATGATAATGATATGAAATGTATAATGATAATCTATGTAATATCATCATCATCATCATCATTATTTCGGCCATAGGACGTCCACTGCTGGACATAGGCCTCATCAATCTACAAAAGGGCCGGTTGGAAGCAGCCTGCATCCAGCGTTTCCCTGCGGTTTCTTTTAGATCGTCTGTCTATCTTGTGGGTGGACGTCCTACGCTGCGCTTACCAGTCCGTGGTCTCTATTCGAGAACCTTTTGGCCCTATCAGCCATCTGTTCTACGAGCTTTGTGCCCTGTCCACTGCCACTTTGGTGGGCTATGTCGGTAATTTTCGTTCGTCTACGGATCTCCTCATTTCTGATTCGATCTCGTAGAGAAACCCCTAGCATAGCCCTCTCCATACCTCGTTGTGCGACAATTTAATATGAATTAGGTAAATTAAACAAATTTTGTGATACAACTTTTTTTTTTTTTTTATTTACCAGAAAAGGGAATCCCATGCAACAGTTAATTTGCTGTAAACGAACAATGATATCCATGCTGTAGACAGTGGTGTAGCTATATAGGTAAACATAAAGGCCCTGGTGCAAAAAAAGAATTGGGGCCCTATCTGGACTGGTGGTTAGGTATCTATATATATATTTTAAAAAACATACAGTCGAATTGATAACCTCCTCTTTTTGGAAGTCGGTTAAAAGCGAAATTCATCTACTCACATATTAATCACGAAATCTCGAAAACCACTTGACTTACGAAGCTGAAATTTGGCAGGTAAATTACTTATGGGGTGTAGAGATCCGCTAACGTGAGAAGGATTTTACGAAAGGGCTGAATTAAGGATGACAAAAGGGGGTTGAAAGTTTATATGAAAGTCTACCCGTACGAAGTCGCGGGCTACAGCTAGTCAAGTATAAATATAATTTTATATGAATAATTTAAAGGTGCAATGCTACTTATTAGGTACATGTATGTGTATGAGTATTCTGAAGTTAGGAGAAATTTTTACAAGTTCTATTTGGGCTTTACCAGGGTCACAGGAAGTTATATCCATGATCCAAGAAAACAAGGTCTAGCGCTCTGGGAATCGTCCCGCAATGACGTCACTGTCCAGTTGCCACTTTATTGTAACAAACACAGAGACTGGGAAACAATTTTTTTTATAATCTATTGATCAAAATACAAAAAGCATTTCAATTGTCATTTGGTTTGTCCGCTCAGACAAGATAAGCACGAATTGAATATATTAAACACAATTTTATCAAAACCACATTGATTTATTGGATTATTGGATTGGACAGGTAATATACGGATATTGGGGAGTTATAATATCACGCACAGAAAATCATAGAGAGTCCGCCATTGTTTCGTGTATCGTCATCTCTCACGAACTTGTTGTAAATTACTTATTCTGCTCTTGCTTATGTACGTGTACGTGTATCCATGACATTGATGACATCATTGCGGGACGCCCTCGTGAAATTTTTTCTCGGATCGCTATACCTGGCGGAGTATATTATTATACCATGGTTATATCTATGACTGTACGTATACATAAACTGCATGCACACAGCGTGCTGAGAAGCCTGAGAAGGTGCAATACCAATAAAGTTTGAACACGAGGAAAGACCATTCGTTGTCAAACCAGTTTAGACTAAATAACTTGACTACGAGGAAGCCGGACTATACGACGGATTTCTATAGAAAATTTAAGAAACACTGTTGTTCACTAAAGTTATATGATTATTTGCGGGATATTTATCGTGGTAAGATTGTGGAATGAGCTCCCGATATTTCGGCGCAGTTACATGCACCATGTTCACGGGAAAATTTAAAAATGCGGGTGGTTGGTCTAACAGTTAAAAAGTTAAATGCAGACATAACAATCTAACCTATTTCTTAGTCTTTTGCAACGGTTATCACTGGAACTCGAACTTGAACCTAAGTCCCAACAAAACACACTCACTGTATCACTGCGTGTAGTATTTTGAACAGATTTTGAACCCGAACTTTTATTTTTAAGGCAACCTAACCACCCGCATTCTTCTGTCTTCCCGTGAACATGGTGCATGTAACTGCGCCGAAATATCGGGAGCTCATTCCACAACCTTACCACGGTATATATCCCGTAAATAATCATATATAACGTTAATTTAAGAAATTTTAAAAGTATCGCCAATCATTTTTAATCAAAACGTTCCTTAAGTATGTACCTACGTATTAATCGCGTCCAAGAGGATTAAAATCCGTGTGTTGATTTTCAATGTGGTCTGTGATAACTTACAAATAATACACAACACAAGTTTCAATAATTATACTATATTTTGGATTTAATCGAATAAAATTATATCACAATAAAAATTTCACTCTTACATGTACTTTCCTAGTAACAAACCAAACTTGTACTGTATTCTATGCACATACACTTCACCGGGGTTCAACACAGAGTTTGGGAAATTTTTCTGAAAACAAAAGAGATGCAATTAAATAAAATTCAATGGCTGATAATCCATAACAATGGTATTCTAATATTTCGTATTAGAGTGAAGCAATCTATACCACCGATTACTACCGATTTTAGTTCCTCCACGTTTCCGATAGAGACGCTTTACTAAAATGTATGGAACAATACGAAAACGAAAAAAGTTTTCGAATACTATCAAAACTTGTACTAAGGGTACTGGAACAGAAACTGTCTATCAAAAGATATTGGTGGTAGTTAGCTAGACGAGTACTAGTATCATGCAGGAAGCTAGAAGCCTTTTTTGGAATAAGCTGTCTTAGGTAGAGCTAGGTTCAATATTGCACTTCTTCCGCTCCTCGTCCCTTCTAAGCTCTAGTATATTAAAGTTACTATTTTGAACCTAGCGTAAACCAAAAAACCCGGACAAGTACGAGTAGGACTCGTGCTCTGAGGGTTCCGTTGGAAGGAAACCTCAGAACGCGAGTACAAAAAAAAAAAATGTTGAAATATTGAAAGACAAACTTAACTTTGTAGTTGACAATAATGCTCTTCGATGCTTAACAACTACAAAATTTAAGTTTGTAAGTGTAAAACAATATTTTTATATGATATAACTTCAAATTAACAACTTTCAGATTTATTCCTTTATATATGTGCTGTAAGACCTTGCCTCTTGCCAAAATTAATGATTCTAGGTCAACGGAAAGTACCCTATAGGTTTTGATTCCCCTGTGAAATCGTAAAATATCTATTCGACATAAACGTTCATAATTATCTTTTGATTGCGATGAATTACAACTTTTATTTTTTTACAGCCGAAAGAAACCATAGACTCAAGTATTTAGTATTACGCGTTCTTGAGAAAAAGGGTCTTGACAGACGGACAACGAAGTGATCCTATAAGGGTTCCGTTTTTTTCCTTTTGAGGTTCGGAACCCTAAAAAGTCGAGTTTTCCACGGCGGCCGCTAGCACGGCGCGACGTCGCCTTTACTCTCCAGCCGCCGTTAGGCAAAAAGTCACCAAAACGTTCATTTCATTATTAAGGCTCTCTTTTCCGACTTTTAGCAATTTTATTCATTCTAGTTAAAGTGTCTACTTCCATGTCAGCTTAAAATTATCAAACGGTGTCATATCAAAATTGAATGTTTTATTTAGGAACCCCCAAAGACCGAAACACGATAAAGGGTATTTCGCTCGATTGAAAAAATATATGAAAGTAACAATGATTTGAGCTTTTCTCTCTGTTTTTTTCGATTCATTCAATTAAATATTTATTCAATTATGTCTGCGATATATTGATATATAGATTTCATAATTATGAAGGAAACCGCGGTTACATTTTACATTACATCTAATACTTTTCGAAAAATATGAGTAACACCTTAAAAATAGAAGTAGGGTAACGCACGACTGTGTATAAGCGCCATGATTTTGCTCCGCTAAATGCGACTTTAATACAATAAACCAAGCCTCAAGGTCATTTTGTAGTAATAAGCGTTGCTTAAAAGTGGGAAAACTTCGCCTTAATAAGTGGAACATGAGAGTGGAACCTACTACCTACTTTATACCTACGACTGGTGGTTCCACTAAGTAATGGGTCCGCTCGTGGTTCTGCTTAGTGGGACCGCTTGTTGTTCAAGACTAGAGACCATGAGTAATAGTGGGACAAATTTGGTGGGACCACGAGTCAATAATCACCTAATGGCGAGTATTATACATATTAGGCGACAGATTTAGGGAAACTGGATACTGATAAGAGAAAGAACATTTATAGAAAGTGCAGTAGCCTTTGAATATACACTCCTTAGAGAATGTATTATTCAAAGCTCGCGATGTTTTCCTACACTGACAATGCAAGCCCATTTTCAACCGACAAAGAACGTAAGAGGTTCTCAAGTCGATGCGCATTTTTTTTTTATTGTGGTCCGTCATCATTACAGTTAATAAAGTGAATCCAATATAATATTATATCTATAGTTTTCCCAGAATGGAATTAAGAAGATATTTATATTTGAAACAAGGACGATCATCTATATCTATACTCTATACTAATATTATAAAGAGGAAAGATTTGTATGTAAGTACATACCTAATTATGTTTGTAACGAATTGGCTCAAAAAGTACTGGACCGATTTAAAAAATTCTTTCACTGTTAGGAAGCTACATTATCCCCGGATGACAGGCTATAATCTATACCCGTGCGATGCTGGGACGGACCGCTAGTAATATATATAATCCTCTTTGGTTTGGGGTATGAGAGAGTGTGTAAGTCTGTGACCATTTTTAATAACGGCCGGAAAATACGTAATTTTATTTATTTGAAAGCAGGGTCGTTGTGGTGATTTTTAGCAATCAAAATCTGTAAAGCGGTTCAAGATTAGAGTGATTTGGATATGGGATTTTCGAACCATAATTTATTAACTTGTGTAAATAGAAGCATGCATGCATAATTCGGTATACCCTATATTCTTATTGTGAAAGTACTGGTGAAGTGTAAAACGAACATGGTTGCAGGCATCAGGGTAATTCTGCGGCATAATACAGAAGAGGCCATGCTTCTTGTAGTAAGCCCCTTGTTTGCCCATCAGCGGGACGTAGCCGTAGCTCACTTTACCCTGGAACCAAACAAAGGAGGTTTTCATTGTAATTTATTTTATGACCATGGATACAGAATCCTTCAGTCAGAATAATAAACAAGTTTACATGGTATTAAATAACGTTAAACAAGCCATAGTCAGAGTCAGATTCCAGCAAAGTAAGTCACTGTCAACTCCATTTCATGCCCTAGTAAAGTGGTAGTTTGGGCAACATCACGAAAAAACATTATTTCACCTCGTATGTCACCTCACTTGTATACAGTCGACCACGTTTAAGAAAATTTAATAAACAATAACCTAATATTATTACACTTAACACTCAAAATAACACTAGTTTAGTAAAATAATACAATGAGCTGACATATTTTTTTTACGTTGGCGCTAAAACACTCTAGGATGCAGGTTTTTTTTTTTTTTTTTTTCATGACCCTGGATTCAATGTCCTTTAGTCGTAATATTAAACAGTTTGCATGGTCTTAATAGCGTCAAACAAGTCATAGTCAAGTAAGTCAC
Organism: Agriopis aurantiaria; assembly: GCA_914767915.1. Taxonomy (NCBI): domain Eukaryota; kingdom Metazoa; phylum Arthropoda; class Insecta; order Lepidoptera; family Geometridae; genus Agriopis; species Agriopis aurantiaria. Next base: position 2,438,002 of record OU611985.1, on the reverse strand, counting down.
AGTCAGAGTCAAGCTAAGTAAGTCACGGTCAAGTCAAACTCATGCCCCTGTAAAGTGGTGGAGACTCTACAAGAGGCTCCTATGGAGTTTTGGAAACAACACGAAAAGACACGTTTCACCTCGTTATATCACTTGACCACACTCGAGCACGTTTACGAGCACTTAATGAATAATAATTCACCATTTAGTACACATAAACACTCGAAAATACACAAGTTTGGGAAAATAATCCAACGAGCCGACATGTTTTTTCCGCGTTGGCGCCAAAACTCCCGCACAAGAAGGTTAACAGCTTACCGTCTTACCACAAAAGATTTAAGCACGCTTTAGACAAGTGTTTAGCATATTTTTCGCAGGGAAACAATTGCTAAACACTTGTCTAAAGCGTGCTTAAATATTTTGTGGTATTTTTTTTTTTTTGTTAAAATCTTCATGAGCGTGGATTCAATGTCCTTTACTCGTAATATTAAACAGTTTACTTTGTCTTAATAGCGTCAAACAAGTCATAGTCACAGTCAGTCAGAGTCATGCTAAGTAAGTCACGGTCAAGTCGAACTCATGCCCCTGTAAAGTGGTGGAGACTTTACAAGAGGCTCCTATGGAGTTTTGGAAACAACACGAAAAGACACGTTTCACCTCGTTATATCACTTGTCCACACTCGAGCACGTTTACGAGCACTTAATGAATAATAATTCACCATTTACTACACATTAACACTCGAAAATACACAAGTTTAGGAAAATAATCCAACGAGCCGACATGTTTTTTCCGCGTTGGCGCCAAAACTCTCTTTTGTGGTAAGACGGTTAGTGTTGTTACTCACGAGTCGAAGCTACACGATTCTATATTGTAAAAGTGAATTATTTTGGAAACGACTCGCCCGATTTTGATGAAATTTGTTGTATTTTGGTACTTTGAAAAAATATTCATTTCGCGTACTATGCGGTGCGGATTTTTTGCGGTATGCCGCAACTATCCCGCATCGATCCCGCGCATGCCGTGCCTATCAGGAAGCACTTATTGAAATATAGTCGCTCGGTAAGGTTTACCGCGTATACCGCACATGCCGATACCGCAGTGCAAGCACCTACCGTTATTTATCGATCGTCAAAATTGACAGTTGAGATCGGCAAATTCGTTAAAATGCCACTTGGTCAGTACTCGCTATGATCGATTCTATGAAATTTTACGATCGATAAAGAACGGTAATTGCACTGCAGGTCCGCTGCTGCACCAACAACTCAGGATAACAAGGGCCTAATCCTTTCCCATTCAACATACTTATTTAAAATACCTATATCATGTTTTCAATGTTATTTCACTTTTAGATAGAAGTAATCTTTGATATAATCTTTGATAGAAGTGAATGTAGCCTGAGAAGTCATATATATTTTATGTTATCTACAATTATTGGACTGTGTCTGTTTAGTTAGAATGTATGTATAAAAATGATAAATAAAGATAATTTAAAATCATATAAACCGGCCAAGTGCGAGATGGGATCGCTCACTGAGGGTTCCATACCACCACAAAATACAATAAGGTCGTCCAAGTAACCGTAAGTAAGTAAAAGTAGTAGTAGTACCAGTAGAACACTACCTCTCCGCTTTGCGTCCGAGGTGTTCAATATTTTAGTAAATAAGGATTGGCTAAGACATTTTGGGGGGAGTTTGAACCCCAAATAGGGTACTTGACTACTTTTGGGAAACTATTGCACATTATTGTCTGATTTAAAATAATGTATACTGCATTTATATTTTTTGGATATCAGTCGTATTTGCGATATAAATCGATGTTAAAGTTTGAATAAAAAAATATCGCGCCAAAACGCAGACCTGCGTCATAGCTCCGGTCGAGCGACTGATTGACGTCACACAAAACAAAACAACTGCAGCCAGGCAGCAAAAGTTTGATAATTACTAATTTTCTAATAGAAGTAATGGTTTATAAATATTGTGTAGTGCCACAATGTACAAATACTTCCATAAAGACACCGGAAAAACTATTTGTTCCTGTTCCAATGGACCCCAAAACTCGAAAAAAGTGGTTGGAACTAGCTCGTAGAGAACCCAAAAGTATTGGAGCTAATTCAACTGTTTCTATGTGCGAAGATCATTTTGAGGTACATATTTGAGTCTATATATTTCTATTACATTTTGTGTTTTTATTGCATTACTATTTTATGTACTGTTACTTTCTTTTTAAACATTGTAAATCTTGACATAACCTAACAATATAGTGATATCCACTTACTACACTATCACCTACCTGTTTGAAGCTTCTAAGCTACACCGCAAGCTAAGCATACGTCGAAAGTATGAAGCAACGCTGCGAGCGAAGCTAACTTTTCAACCTTCAGCCAAGGAGGCTGATGCATGGTGGTAAAAGGGGGCAGTAGGGCTACAGAGTTCACTTTTGAAGAATGAAAAGACGCCGCAGCTACCTGTGTTAAACTAAGCTAAATAAACTTAGCTTGCGATCTGGCCTGCACTTAAATTCATATTATTTTTGCAGATAGAGAATGATGTAGCAAACTACATGAAGTACAAGATGGGCTTTGCCCAGAAAATTCTTTTGAAAGATGGAGTATTGCCTACAAAATTTAGTTGCCAACAAGATCGTAAAAGAAGAACTGGAGCTGGTACATATCGAGGAGGATTTGTAAAGAGAAAAAGAATGGAACTTGTGAGTGAAAGTATAAAAGAAAACTTGCTGCATGCAAAAAGTTGTGAACAAAGTAATGAAACACACAGTACAACTTTAGTGAACAACCGTGATAGTTTAAAACAAAGTAATGAAAATGTAACACAGCAAAATATTTCTGCCCAGCCCGAAGAAATACCTAAAACACAGGACAAAGAGACAATTACAGACACTATTGTAACTGCAGAAAAATATATTCAAATAGCAATGAAAGTACATTTTAGGAGCAAATCTGTTCAAACTTCTTCTTCTAAAAAAGACGTTTTCACCTCTCCTTTTAAAGTTTCCACCACATCGAGTTCGACTTCACCGTTTAAGATTAAACCAACTAGCTACCAACGACCATCAAAATCAACAGTTAAGAAACCATTACTTCTCGAAGAGGAAAGATCGGATAGTGATGTTTCCAGTTTCACGGAAGGTGTGGTAGATGGTAACATATCATCTTCTGTAGCTCCTTTGTCATCAAGGGACTCTGACAGCAATGTAACCGAAACCGACCTGGAGATTAAAAAAAAAGAGTGCCTAAAAAATATGCTGCATTTAATCCATAAAAAACCTTCATTTTATATCGGAATATCAAATGAGTGTTATTTTATTGTCAATTTAATCCAGAAACATACAAACATAAAACTAGAACACATCTTGATTTGCTTAAAAAAAATAAGACTTAATAGTACCTTTTTAGAACTCGAAGATAATTTTGGTATATCTCTATCATATGCCAGTAAAATATTTCTTAATAACATCCCAGTAATAGCTAGTGTATTGCGTCCATTCATAGTAAAAGTAGATAAACAATTAGTGAAAAATAATATCCCTGTAGCATTTAGACATAACTATCATAATGTCAGCTGCATCATTGATTGCTTGGAAATTGACATACAAAAACCATCCAAAGCTCTGCATCAGGCGTCGACTTGGTCTGAATATAAAAAAGGAAATACTGTGAAGTATTTGATATCCTGTACTCCTAACGGATTAGTCAATTATATTTCCCCTGGGTTCGGAGGCCGAACAAGTGATGTTACTATTGTAGAAAATTGTGACTTTTTAGATGGCTTACAACAAGGTTCGTTTGTGTTGGCTGACAGAGGTTTTAAGCACATCGAACAAGCACTTAATGTAAAGGGTATTAAACTGTTGAGGCCACCCAGCGTAACAGCAGGCACAAAATTAAGTAAAGCAGAAGTTCGACAAACAAAAATAATTGCCAGCTTGCGAATCCATATAGAAAGAGTCATTAGGCGTTTAAGAGAATTTCATATGCTGAAGCAACACTCTGTTATAAATTCTAACATACTTCGTGTACTTGACCAAGTAATTGTTATAGCTTGTGCTCTTATCAACTTGCAGGACTCCCTTATTAAATAATAACAACTAGGTACTTGGTCAAGTTCACTATGTGTGTTAGAATTTATAACAGAGTCAGCATATGAAATCTTACAATATTATAAAGAGGAAAGATTTGTATGTATGTTTGTAACGAATTGGCTCAAAAAGTACTGGACCGATTTTAAAAATTCTTTCACCATTTGAATGCTACATTATCACTGATTAATATAGGCTATTTTAATAGGCTATATAACTATACCTGTGCGGAGCAGGGGCGGAACGCTAGTTCTCTTATATGACTAATGACTTTCTATAGGCAGGACTTGTCGCCCCCATTAGCCCCATAGCTTCAATAATATAATTTTGGTCGGGTACTGGGTGCCTGCTGATTTGGCAAACTTTTACAACGATTACTCTATTTTGTGCAGATAGGCAAAGCTTGATGTCGGTTTTTGTTTTATGTAAGCCTGTAGGGTATCTGATGTATGTAGAAAAATAAAACAATTAGTTAAGTAATAGATGTTTTTTGCCTACTGATTTGACAAACTTTTACATCGATTACTCCAATATTTGTGAATTTAAGTTTGTGCAGATGGTGATGGTGGTGAATTTAAGAGTTGCTAAGCTTTGATGGCGGTTTCTGTACGGTATCTCATGTATTTAGAAAAATAAAACAATTAGATAAGCAACAAATGTTTATTTTTATTTTATCATAGCCTAGTAATCTAGTACGTAATCAGTTTTATTATTCTATAAAAGTGCTACGATACAAAATTGGATAAATATTGGCTATCCAAAATAAAACCAATTTACTTAGCAAGCTACTTACATACTCATTGTCATAAGTAACTAAAATAATTTCTACATTTTTTGATTTCTTGAAATCAATATCAGCGACACAGAAATAACATTTTTTTTTACCTGATGTGTACATTTGTAGCTGCACTTGAGCCTTACATTTGTCTGTGATGACTCCATTTTTTATGTAGTTTCTCTTAGTTATATTACTTGTTGGACATTTTATTTCAATTATAGCACCTGTACACAGACCATCTGGAGATGCTGCAATCATTGGATGATCTTGTGATACAAAAAGTCCACATGGTTTGAATATTTTTTTTAATTTTTTTCCTACCATTCTTCTTACAGACTGCTCTAGATCTCTACCCCTTTTCATAGCAGCATTGTCTGGTATTTTAGCACCCATGATGGCAGCAACTAAAGAACCATCTGAGGTTTGGCAAACACTTGCCTCATGTGCTTTAGATGCTGTGATACGGCCATATCTCAACTCGTACCACAGCTTACTTTTACTTTGTTGTCTTGTTGATTCTTCAATTAAACTCACTGCTGTTTCATTGAATTTCTCCCTCATGATCTGCATCAATTTATTAATATCACTTTTATTTTCTGTGCTTTGTCCCATAATAAAATGATGCAGTGAATATTGCAAGACACCAGTATGCTTGAAGTCTGTTTGATATTTGAGCAGTTCGCAGTTATTGACTTTTCTTTTTTTAGCTTCTACAACAAATTCTTTCAGTAGTGCTGATGTACTAGGATGGTGGGTTAGTTTTTTCTTGCATAACTCCGACACAGTTATGTATTTTAAAGTGGTTCCTACTCTAGACAGAGTCGGCTTTTTCCAGTAACACTCTACAGATGTGCATGCAGGTTCCTCGCTACGTCTATGTGTCCACATTAGAAAGGCCACTGCATGTTTGCAGCCTCCAGCAGAAGCTGCACAGTCGTGACACTCACAGCTAATTATTTTTTCTTCTTGTTCATTAACTATCATTGTTAAATTGTATGTTTTATTTTTCACTTTGTGTTCAGGGCACATTTTACACTTTACTGTACAAAGGCTAGATTCCCGATGTAGTTGCACATAGCCAATCGCGTCGTCTCCATAAGACTCTCTTGCAGATCTGTAATGCCAAAAAATATAATAAATTTACAAAATACACTATAACTATCAGATACTTAACCTAAAAAATATTTCATACTTTTTGTAAAACTTGGCTGAATGTTTTGCTTAGAGAACAATTAAAAATTAATACTTACATTGTAGTTTTCACGTTTTTGAGTTCTGCAGCGTAGAAATCAGGATTATTATTGAAAAAATGTGCAACCATAAATACGTTTATTTTGGGCAAGTTACTGCTGTCTGCTTGCACAAAATGTTTCTCCATTCTTCTCACAATTAATCTCCGGACTGTTTTTGGTGAAAATTTCTTGATAAATCGCTCTCAAAATAGCTTTACAACATTAAATTCGCAAATACTAATAGAAAAACATGTTTGTTTAATTTTGTGTGACGTCACTAGGGATGAAGCCAATTACAGACCGTTTTCGATCACGTGATCAAATGTCGAAAATACAGTAATTTTATTCGTGTTTTTTACAAAAAATAAGCATATTTTTATAAAAAAATCAATGAAATATGCTTTTTCATTATGTCATGTTTATGGATGACATCAATTGGCATAATATTTTTAATACAGTCAAATAGCCTATTCCCTACTCTGCCTACGGCCTTGACGCTGTTATATCTACAACATAATGGTACATAAAATAAATGTAGCATTTATGATGCTGTGACATCCGGACGTAGACTGACAGATACAACGATCTTATAAGGGTTCCTTGTTGCACAACGGAATCCTAAAAAGGAAACTGTAACAATAGTACTTCTCTACCTATTGGTAGTTCTCATAGCTCATTATGGGCATTTAAAAAACATCCCGTCTTTCCGTACTTTATCTACGAAACATTAAAAAAAAAACTTAAATGTACTAAACTTATCTGTAAAAACCGTTACCAGTGGGTATTGTTCCCAAAATGCTGGCCCCATTACCACGTTGTAAGGCTATGCTCACCCTTTGAGCAAAATACAGGCCGGCATTTTGGTCACGAGTTGCATCAACCAGAAGTCATGCCAATTTTTTTTGGCTCCCGATCCCCACGTTCTCATGGTTTCGACTTTCGGCTTTCTGTTTCGAAAGGTTCAAAAATGTATCCACTATTCCAGGGTACTATATTTGCGCATTTTGACATCCTCTGCGGATTTTACCGCCGCGCCAGCCCTAATCTGCATTCCGGAAAGATGTGACGGCGCAAAGGTGTCAACGCAAGTCGCGTCCCATACTAAGGGCAGCCCCATCTTCCACGGAATCAAAGTCATCCTGTCCAGTCTTCTGCCATCGCTACGTACGAGGCCGGTTGCCACTAGAACGGCCGCGCAGTAGGCGGTGGAGATTATGTCATTAAGGCTGGCGTGGCGGGGGATCCTACCTGCACTCTCTGTGCAGGAAAGGCCGCGGTGACCGAGCTGGACGACTTTTGTATATCACCTTGCTGCCTTTCGGTTCCTCCTCGCCTTCGCCATTCGCACTCGACTCTTCGCTCTTCGTCTCGTCCACGCTTTCTTCGCTCACGCTCTCTGACTCGGTCTCGCCTTTTCCCTCTTCACCTCCTTCCACAGACTTGATAAAAATAAAATATAACAAATTAGCTTAGAATAACTACACAAAGAAAACATTCGCAAAAATTAAGCCATTCAAATGGTGTCATATATGGCTCCAAAAAAAATATAAAAATTTTACTATGACAATTTGCGCGGTGAAATCAGAAAAGCACATAAGAGTTATGGTGTGACATTCCACAGGTAATCCATTAATAAATACCAATCGAAACGTAAGCTACAAAGCGAATTTGTAGCTTACGTTTTGAGAAGGCGTTGTTTAGAAACCTACCTTCTCTGATTTTAAGCAAATTAGATAAAAAAAAAACAAATCATATCCGTTTATTTGACACCAATAAAATTTCGCAAAAAGTTTTACCTAGTGGCCCTGGGGCCTTACGGACAACAGCTAATTGCGGCACCTAATCTGCTCAGTTGGAAAATCACGCAAACGTGTACCTTATCGCGCCCAGACGGTTTGCTGAACTAGAGTTGAAACTGAGTTACCGGAACCAATGGCCTCTCCCAGGATTAGGTATTCCTATTTCGTCAATGATTCATTTTCTATAATGTTGTATTATTATTTTTATAATAATACTAGCTGACCCGACAGACGTTGTCCTGTCTTAGAACTGTCAAACGGGCAAAGTTAAAATCATCGTTAAGTTTTCTGATATTTTCCATATTTCGGCGCAACTTTCTTTTCTTTCCGTAAGAAGCTTCTACAGAATATTAGAAACCTTTAATATTTTTTTAATAAAATCATTATAGCCGTTCTCAAGTTATGGCGTGACCAAGGTAAATAGGGATTAATTTTTATATATATATGTATATAGATTAATAAAGAAAATAAAAGTTTGTGTGTGTGAGTACGTGTGTTAGTGTATGTAAGTAGTGCGTGTGAGGTACCAGTAACTTAAAAAAAGGGAATAAGTACCTAATGCATTCGAATTTACCATTACTTTAATGATTGCAATAACCAAAGGTAACAATAGGCTTTCGGACAGGTTTGTTAAAAATAACAAGCTTAATTTAAAATATAGTTAACTGTAATTACACTTGCTGAAAGTTCCGAGATATAAGCGTTTAGTTTTTGTTCGGATTAGGAAGGGATGCTCCGTCCTTTTCTCGCAAGGTCGTCAGCATGGAGTTTGCATGGCGTACTTACAAGTGACGTCATTATAGTAAGTATAGTGCGCTCTCTGTCTAGCAACTCTAGCAAGATATTGAGATGCTCATATTTTGAACATATCTCATTTTTGTTTTCGGTGTTCGGCTCTATTTATGGTCGTATTATGTCGCACCTTTGTTGAGACCTCAGACATAGTTGTGTCGAAGCCCTTGAGATTTGTTTTAGCTGCCTATATCTTGGCACGTAGAGGCTTAAAGAGGATAGGCCTGGGATGCTACGGGGACGAAGATTTACCCATCATGTCGCAACGTCTCACATCTTTTGCTTCGAATTCGCCTAACTTGAGAGTTTGAGCTACCAACTAGGTATGACAGCCTTGATACTCTCCGGTATATTTCAAAACATTTTTTTTGTTGTTGCTATGTTTAGAGTAAAATTGCTTACTATGTTCTACTCAGTTCAAAATTCCAGCTTTGGCAGTAACATAGCATAGTATATTCGGAGCGTTATCAGCTTCGAACGAGACTGGTCGGCGAAGAGTGCTGGAGCGCGTCACATTAGCAGGATTTAGGGTAAAGTACTCATTATGAAGTGGCAATGGGCAGGCCACATCGCTCGAAGAACCGACAACCGATGGGGAAGAAAGGTTCTTGAGTGGAGACCACGAACCGGAAGACGCAGCGTAGGTAGGCCTCCCACTAGATGGGCCGACGACATAGTGAGAGTCACTGGCATCCAGTGGATGCAAAAGGCAGGCTGTCGTTCAGTATGGAGATTAAAGGGGAGGCCTATGTGCAGCAGTGGACGTCTTCTGGCTGATGATGATGACTCATTGTACTACAGTAAGGGCCGAGGGGGTGCGACAAGTGCTTAATGACTCCACTTCTCCACAAGTCGTGTCGCCGTCGCTCTGTGCTGTTAATGGAAACCAGCTCAAAATAGCATAACAAGTGGTAAAACAAACCTCGACAATTTTGTCCGGGTCGGGGAGCTGATTCCCGGTGTAAAACTGCATCCCGGGCTGATTGCTGTACACTTCCACCACTCGGCCGGTCACCGGGTGCAGCACCCTAAAACAAAACTATACTATTGACTTATGTGTGACTAGCAGCGCCCTGCTATTATACCCGCGAGAGAACAAGAGTCATGATTTTTTCCGGGATCAAAAGTATAACCTATATTTTATTTATATGACACAGGAATTACTCACGTATATATGATTAAGGCGGTTAAAAAGAGCGAGACGAAGCCGCCCGCAGGCATTCGCCTTGAAAAATACCGCCGAATGCGGTTGAAACTATAGTCAGAGTAACGGGCCATCCCCGTGTCAAATAAATAAAATGTGTAACAACCACGTCAGATTCCATTACAACCTGTAATTTAATGCAAAGACGTTTAGCATTTTTACTGTTAGTGTGTTGCTGTACTGTTATTTGTACTGTTGCTGTGCTTTTGATTGTGCTTTAGCACTGTTTAAACTTTGCGGTCATGAGTTTTAACGATTTTTCAAATCTCAAGAAAATCCCAGTAAATATAGCGTGAGTGGATTTAAAAAAAATGCCTGCATTTGACCGCCAACTCGCCCAATGTGTGATGATGCGGTCTACGATGGAGCACGCTTGCCTCGAAGAAACCGACTTACTCATGATTTGAAGACATAAATTGAACTATCGGGGAACTACTTACTAGGTACTATTATTTCTATATTTCTATACATTTTCGAGTCTAGCCCGGACAGAGAGAGGCATTTGCGGGGCTCCAATACAATTATGGAATGTGTGTGAATATGAAACTGTTGGCTCTGCAGTGCAGTGCAAACTTGACAGCTGTTTTTTTTTTTTTTTTTAATAAAATTCCATTTGATCCTTACTCGCTATGACCGATTCTATGGAATTTTATTTGTCGATTTTAACTGTCAAATTTTTCGTTCGATAAAAACGGTGCTAGCACTGCTGGTAATTTTTTTTTTTTTTTTGTAAAATTATCTTACAAATAATGTATCTGAAATAGTTTTCTTTTTGATAATTATTATGTTATGTCGGTATGATGCATCTCTAAAATCAAAGTTCATTCGTTCGATTTTTTTGTGGCCAGAATTGTATGACTAGCTACGAAACGGCGTAATTTTCTGACCTAGCTTGGAACGTCAGGTCCTGCTCAGTGCCCTGGCTGATGCAATAGTTGAGGTCGAAGCCGCCCATCGGTATCCTGGGCAGCATGGTACGTAGGCCCCTTGGCACTCGGAAGTCGAACGGGGTGCCACCGACAACCTTCTTTTCACCTGCAACATTGACGCCCTTTCAAATTGATTGAAATGTTATCCTTCAGTAGACTTGTTTGAAAACCTTCAGTAGAAAAAATACAAATTTCAAAAACGATTTTCGAGTACTTCCGTGAAAACGTCCGTGCCTACCTAAAAATTTAGTTTCCATCTACGTCAGCATTAGACAACAACAACACTTACAATACTTAGACAAATTCAATGGTCGTATTATTTTTCCCGGAGAGTACAGAGGGGCTACCATAATCTCAGAAACATCCTTATAATAATCTTACTTTGAGCTTTGTTGCGCTTCCTCGTTAGAGAGCGAGACAAACAAAATTCAAAGTACCTAAGGTTATTTATAAGAATGTTTTTTGAGGTTGTGGTAGCCCCCAGTACGCGTGAGGCCTCGTCAAATCGAAAATATAAATAAATAGCTGAAAGCTTCAGAGTTTACATCTCGCTTATTGCGATTTTAAGGTTACGTACTCACTGAGTGTAAACGTGACCCTATTACTAAGCCTAAATATATAATATGTATCTACTTCATCAAAACTCGCGTGAGGTTTCATTATAAATTACTATAAAAACGGCTTACGCTCGCGATTATATTTATCTATACTATATATTATATATATATATATATATCTATACTAATATTATAAAGAGGAAAGATTTGATTGTTTGTTTGTTTGTTTGTTTGTTTGTTTGTTTGCATTGAATAGGCTCCGCAACTACTGAACCGATTTGAAAAATTCTTTCACTGTTGGTAAGCTACACTATCCCCGGGTGACATAGGCTATAATCTATACCCGTGCGAAGCCGGGGCGGCCTACTAGTCTTTTATAACAACGTACCTGTGACAACTCCGTCTTCATCTGCCACCGTATACTTGTCAGCGTTTATTGTGAATATATGATCGTACATCGTCTCACAGCCCGAATGCTGAAAACGAACATAATAAGCACAAAATGTTTATAGAAAAGAGCAGCGGCAAGAAGCAGGTGGTCCGCCTTATGGTAAACGGTAATCACCGCCTATGGACACCTGCAAGACCTGCGGCGTTGTCAATCCTTTGCCAGCCCGGAGAAACGTTTGTAGATAACCTTTCTAAAACGCTCCATATTGAAGCTCGGGGAATACCTTCGCTTCGGGGGAAGGTAATTCCACTATTAGAGGTCCGCGGGAGAAAGAAGCAGTAGATCCTGACGTTATGGGATTTCCAGCTTTACAAAATGTGGAGGTGCAAAAAGTTTCAGAAGACCAGCTCTATACAACGACCTATAATATAACAACGCACACAAACACGCGTACTTACAACGATCTCGATCAAGTTTGACTTCGGATCGAGTACCCGCACTTTCAGATAATTATCGTTAATTTCTTGTGAGATTGTCATAAAAACAATAATAATTGTTTTTCCATTGTCATAATTACAGAAACTTTATTTAAAATTGATGCTTTTATATACTTTAAAATATATTAACGTACGTATGCCGTAATCGACAAAAGTTCGGGAACCAATTTAAATATAATCTTTTATTTCGTTATCCTTTTCTATAAGAAATAAATGTGTTTTAATGTCGGTAACATATATACCTACCCAAATCGCAATTGTTCACAGACCATTATAGTTGCTTTGACAGCCCTTTTTTTTTTTTGTTTTCGAGTGGGAAATCTCTCCTCCAAACACGTCCATGTGCAAAACAGACGTTCTTAGAAAAATTACATTCACACTCAACGAAATGTATGGAACAGCTGTTGTTTTTTCGCGATTTCAGGGTTGGTTCCTGATCTAAAGATCAGTAAGTCTGAAGTAATATAAAAAATGGCCAAGTGCGAGTCGGGCTCGCGCACTGAGGGTTCCGTACCACCATAAAATACAATAAGGTTGAACGCCTTCCGAAATTGTCGGAGCAATTGCTACACAGTTTACTACAGGCGCTCGAGCAAAACACAATTATAACTTGGTAATGAACAAACATTTGTCAGCGACTCACACTTGGCCATTATTTATTATTTGTTGTTATACTTAGAGTGTATTATAATCATGCCAAGTTTGACGCTTGTACGACTTATCGTTTTTACATTAGAGCTAATACAAAAATACGTTAAAAAAATACGTCTGTTGTATAGGAACCCCCCTTTCGTTATTACTTTTTTATTATTTCTTAGTTAATCCACCGTAACATTAAATATTCTGTGAAAATTTTAACTGGATATCCATTACGGTTCGAAAGATACAGCCGTTAATAGGTAGGACAGACGGACGGACAGACGTAGGTTTAGTAAATAGGGTCCCGTTTTTACGCTTTGGGTACGGAACCCTAATTAGGAGACAAGCCTATTGTGTCAAACTAACGTGTCCAGCCAGATTGAAGAAGGGCGCGTTGCTCAGGTTGATGATAGTCGGCTCGCTGGTGGTGCACTTCATCTCGAGCTTGATGGTGTTGTCACAGGTCACCTCGAAGCACACCTGGAATTAATCAAACTAGTTTAAAAAATACTTATAAATAAAGTAGTTGGTTACTTAAGGTAGGTTGGCTGGAGCCAGGGTCTTAGAATACTGCTTCGGTATCCTCTGCCTGTCGTAAAAGCCTACTAAAAAGGGGCCTTTGGGCTTGTGGGTGGTCAAATTTGGGGATCTGACCTCACATTCAGAAAGCCCAAGGAAGACAACGGTGCGGTGTGGCCCACGCCGTTGTAAAGGAAAGGAACGGAAATACCCTGAGCATTGCTTCAGGCAGTGTGCTGGGAGGTTACCGGTGCGTTCCTATAGAGATCTCGCCTCTCGGTACCCTCCGTCTGGCATAGAGGTCGGCCACCGAGTGGGCTTTAGTGGGTGCAATCTCACATAACCCGGCTTCACCCCAATGCAGTTGGGTATCTTTTGAAGATTTACCGTCCGTCAACAAAAAAAAAGTAGGGTACCGGTGTGTTTCTATGGAGATCTCGGTGCCCTCCGTCTGGCATAGAGGTCGGCCACCGAGGGGATTTTAGTAGAGAAGTACATATCCAATCCCAAGGCCAGAGGGGCAGCTGTGACTTACGTTGCTTGTTTGAATATACCTATTTAGTAAAATTTAAACATACTTTCAATACTTGGCACTGGCAAATGCACAACGCGAGCGACGCCAAAATCCTCCCATTCAAGTGTATGACTTGATTATAGTATTAGAGTCAAGGTGACATCTGTTCATTTTCTATAGAATTTGTTTCACGCGAATTTAGTAAGTGAACTATGGTCTTACATGAGAGCGATGATACGAATAAAATTTTGCAAAGAAAGAGGTGGCGACAGTGGCGACGTAGTTCGTAGAAATTATAGACAGATTGCGCTAATGCTACTACTAGATCGTAGAGAGAGTGTCAATACTTTTAATACGCTCGCTCTCTCTCTCTCTCTCTCTCTCTCTCTCTCTCTACGTAGGTTCTAGAATACTAGATAATATAGGTACCTACTTAGGAAGCAAATTTATTGTTTGAATGCGGATGGCAGGTAATTTAATAGGTAAGACGATATTTGTTTCAAAGCTACGACAACGTCATTTCTCTATATAATTTTGTACAAGGAACTTATTAGTTCCATGATTGCACGCCGTCGGTGAGCTTTCGTCGTACATGGTCGTACATAACAGCGATAAGACGAATTTAGTAGAGAACGATGCAAAGTAGTTCGTAGAAATTTAGACAGATGGCGCAAATTTTAATACTAGAGACACCTCAGATTAAACAAATAAGTAAGATACTTATGGTAAGATAGCGTGGCGGGTACAAACGCATCTGGCCTAAATCAGACTTGATGTCTTTAGTCGAACTCACCCTGCAGACCACGTAGTAGCCCTTCATTTGCATGTGGTAATATATTTTTTTTTTAAATCATTTTAGTGTGGAGGGAATTTGTTTTAGATAATCAAGACTGGAGCTAACGGAATACTCCAGTCCATGTGGACTATTAGTTAATTGGTGACGCTACAAGTTTCTTAGTGTGCGTGAAAAAATTGTAAGTGTGCCCGTACCTACTTACAGTTTTTGCGGGTATAGTTAAAAAAGTGGGTGAAACACAGAGACATTTGCATGAACACGCACGAAGATATGTACTAAAGCATATGGCGTAGCCACGTTGGGACAGGTGGGGGTGCTTGCTCCACCCTGGCTGGCCTGGCTGGCCCTGGCATGAAATCTAGGGTGACAAATTTTTCGAATATCCGAAATATCCGGTTTTATGCCGGTCTTTTCAAATTTTGATATGGTAACCCACGTCCCACTGATGGTTGTACCTGCGCCATCACCGTGCCCGGGTACCCCTCGTGGAACCGGTCCGAGACGTGGCTCATTATCACCTTGTTGCCAGACACGTACGCACGCCAGTTCACCTAGAAAAAGCAAAAGAGAAATCAAAAAATCATACTACATTCTGACCGCTGAGAAAATGCGCCTGGCAGCTGCAATAACATAGTAAAAATCTGAATAAAACACAAGTTTTTTTTTTAATATCCTCACATTATCAGCCGAAAACGTCCAGTGCTAAACATAGGCCTTATCCTTAGAACTCCACACTGAACGCCAGCCTGCCACCTGATTCCACTGGATGCCCGCGAATCTCACGATGTCGTCGGTCCATCTAGTGGGAGACCTACCTACTCTGTGTCTTCTAGTTAGTGGGCTCCGCTCAAGAAACTTTCTTCCCCTGCGGTTATCGGTTCTTCAAGCGATATGGCCTGCCTATATACTTCAACTTGCATTCTTTACTGTAGTATTTTGGTTACCAGTTACAATCTTACGTTCAAAAAGCAAGTAATGGTGATTTGAATTTCCTGTTTTCGTTCAGCATGGCAACTCTCAGACACGTTCTATCAGCGACCGCACTATTTTAAAATATTACAAATTTTAATAAAGTATGTTTGTTTGGTTATCTACACAGCAATAGAGCTATGGATATCGAAGTAATTTTCCGCATGGAGATAATTTGATCCAGCAGACACCAAATCCAGCATTGTTGCCAAGTTCAGCAGGCAGTCTAGCAGGCAATCCAAATCTAGCAGACTAGTGGCGACTGACCGGAGCATTTCATCTGGATTTCGTGACCGCTTGCTGAATTTGGTAAGTGTCTGCTGAATGTGGTGTGGTGTGAGTGTTTCATCATCATCAGCCAGAAGACGTAAAAATCTGAATAAAACACAAGTTTTTTTTATATCCTCTCATTATCAGCCGAATACGTCCAGTGCTGAACATAGACCTCCCCCTTGAGCCTCCACACTGAACGACAGCCTGCCTTTTGCATCCACTGGACGCCAGCCACTCTCACAAATCTCAACAGGTTCTCGAGTGGAGACCACGACCAGGAAACGCAGCGTAGATAGCCGAGTGCTTGCTGCGAATATATTTATAGGAGAAATGATAAGGGTAATGATAATGATTATATCCGTACCTTGTCGAAGCCCATGTAGCCTCCGTGATAGTGATTGTGTTGTTTGTTGTTGGAGACCATGTACATGCGGCCCGAGGGCCTGACGACGAACGTTCCGTCCCGGATCACGTTGGCGTAGCGCCCGATTGTGGCGCCGAAGTAAGGGTTCCGGAGCTGAAAGTACTCTGGAACCGACAGCATAACAATGTAGCCAGAGTAAATTTTGAGAGCACCAAGAAAGAGTGGAACCCTAGACAAATATATTTCATTAAAAGATCAAAAACTCTTGTACCTACGGTATTTTTGCAAAACATATTTCGGTACACCTATATAAAAAAGGAACAAAACAAAAAAGAACCATTTTTAATGACATAAAAAGAGTCGTATCGTGCCTGCGGCTGTAAAAATCTCATCATCTTGTTAGGCATCTTCAAGACTAAGAGTGAATAGATTTCTTCTAGATCAACGTGTTCCATCCTCGGCTGTTGCTTACCATCAGGCGAGTTGGTGGCCAAACGTAGATCCATTCTATGTAGGATATATAGATACAGGCTTAGTACGGTCTGTATGCGTAACCCTGTATAAAAAATCTATCCTTAGGTACCTGTATGAATCCTCTCCATCCTAAGGTTGCCTGGAAAAGATCGTTTTTAGCGATAAGGCCGTCGAATGCTGTACCTACTACTTTTATAAGTTGTTTTATCGTGTGTATGTAATTTGTGGTGTGAACAATAAAGAATTTAAGTATCTATCTATCTACCTTCTAACGTATCGAATCCGGCGAGGATATCATCAGGGTTGCCTCGCTTGTCCGGAACCTGGATTACTGTGATGGTCGCTCCATATGTCATCACCTACAAAACACAACGTACCAAGCACAGTCATTTATTTTGCTAGTATTAAAAATCAGAGACGATATTGGTACCCGCGTAGTGATGAAAAATGGTGATGATGATGATAATGATGATGAAGAGTCTATGTTACTCTCCGGCCAGTGAACAGTACCCACGCAAAAGATCAAGTCGATGCGATGCTCTGTTGCTGCTTGAAAGAGAAACAAACAAACCAACAAACTTTTCGAGGCATCGATTCTGATGTACCTACTCCAGACTAAACTAAATTTGACATCTCTAAAATTGTTGCAATCCTTCTCTCACATATTACAATGAAAAGACAGGTAGATAATTTAGTCCTGTCAGATTGGTTTAGTTTAGTGAGTGGTATGACAGAATCGAAGTACCACCACACAGCTCCGGTGTATTCTCGCTCTTGCAAAAAGTTAATAAAAATTTACCTGAACCATCATCCGGTTTTTGGTTTTCCATGTGTACCTCCTAACAATGTCAATGTTCGTGCTCGAAGCACATGGGCTCTTTCCCTGCTCTTCGCCAACAATTTCACTGGACTCTTTCGATTTCATTGTCTTCTCGAATGCTTTGGACAGCCTTTCCTTTTGCACTGGGAGGGTTTTTGGCATGAAGCCAAAACCATCCACTACTAACTCCACGTCTGGTATTTTCGGAGGCTCAGGAGGGCGAGGCGAAGGGACATGTGGGAGCTCTTGTTCCACATCACCAGCTGCTTTATCCTCGGATTCCGCCATTTGCACTTACAATTTAGATAGCCGAAAGTTTCAATTTTTTTGTATAAATTTATAAAAATGTAAATACAAAAATTTATAAAATTTTGAATTGG